>SJYV01040461.1:919402-959300 GCA_006410875.1 Neotragus pygmaeus | reverse complement strand
GGGTGGGTGGGTGAATAGAGGAATGGGTGGGTGGACAGAGGAATGGGTGGGTGGGTGGATAGAGGAATGGATGAATGGATAGAGGAATAATGGATGGATAGATAGAAGAATGGCTGGTTGGCTGTCTGGATGGATGGATAGAGGGATGGATGGATGAATAGATAGATGGATGGGTGGATAGAGAAATGGATAGAGGGATGGATGGATGGAGGGAAGGAAGGAAGTAGGGATGGATTTATTTTACTCCTTGAAAGTTGAAATTGCCTTACACAGAGTACATGTTTAATTAGATGTTGAATGAGCAAGTAAATGAATCTGATATTTTCCAGTTTTTCTAGCAAGGCTTATATAGCAAGGTAACTAGGCAAGGATCTTAGACACTTTGAGCTTCTTTTGGATCTGAACATCTACTTGCTCAGATCCAGCCTACAGAATAATCAGGGATCCAAGAAAGACCGTGGAACAAGGGGTTTGTTGTGGCTTTATTTATAATGGCACAGGTTGGGTGGCAACAACCCCTGAAAAGTAACAACAGGGGGGCTTGATGCAGCCACACAGGAATATGTAGCTCAACAGAGAGCTTCCCTGGTGCCTCAGACAGTAAAGAATCTGCTTGCAATGCAGGAGATCCAGGTTCAATCCCTGGGTGGGGAATATCCACTGGAGAAGGAAATAGTTACCTGCCCCAGTATTCTTGCCTGGAGAATCCCATGGAAAGGGGAGCCTGGTGGGCTACAGTCCATGGGGTCATAAAGAGTCAGACATGACTGAGCGACCCACTTTCACTTTTTTTCATGTAGGACAAGGCAAAAAAAAATGTCATCAATGACACGAGAAGATGTTTAGGATGGGGGAAAAGGGAAAAATAAAATAATTAGTATATAAAAGTAGTTATACCATATGAAAGCACTAACGTTTGTGTTTTTTGTTTTTAAAGAAAGGACTTAGAAAAACATCATGTGGAGGCGTTTCTTGCGGCTTTCCCTAAGAGGCAGGATGGTTTTGTTTTCTGCTTTGTTACATATTCTGCACTAACCACCATGCAGTGACAACAGAGAGCTTTAGTTATCTGACAAAGGCCATTCCTGTTTTGCCAACTTCAAGGAAAACGAAAAAGGGAATTTGCTCTAACAAATGATGATGGTGTCAGTGATGTAATAATGACAATCAAGTCAAAAATATTCTCACCCTGAAGTTGCTCCTTTTTCAGTTCTCATGAACACTTGTGTCCTTCCAAGCATCAGTATTAAAAGGCTCAAGAGACAGATCTGTTTGTCCCTGGAAACAGTGCTTTCGTTCATCACTACACGTCTGCTGAGCACCTACTATGAGCTGGGTAGGCCTATGGGCTGCAAAAGACTCTGCTGGGAGCATGCATTTTGTTAGGTGTCAAGCCTGAGTAGCTGGACTGTCACCCCTGTTCACCCAAGCAGGGGGTAAGAAAAGTGCCTGGCATCTATGGAGTCCTGATTCTGTGCCAGGGCTCCGACATTCATCACAGAGACTGACCTCAAGCCAGTCCATGAGACCAGCCCTGTGTGCGTTTCACCAGCCAGGAGACTGAAGCTCAGAGAGGCCAGGGAGCTTGCCGAAGGACACATGGAGAAGATATGGCAGAGCAGGAGCCTGTGGTCACACCTTCAAGGCCACCCTCTTCACCCTCCCTCTCTGAGACCTGCTTCCTCTTTGCAATTACATTCATTCAGAGAGAGAAGGCAAAGAAGAGACAATGAAAAGATAACACAAGGTCATGCTGTGGAAAGTTTTGTGGAAGAAAACCAGGGGGATGAAAGGCAAAGGGTGACTGATGTGCATGGGGGCCAGATTAGATAGAAGGGGCTCCATGAAGCGCGAGACGTGAGTGAGGAGAACACCATGGGGAGAAATACAGGAAGTATTCCAGGTAGCAGGTATGGCAAGTGCAAAGGCCCTGTGGCAGGACAGAGCTCGGCACAGACAAGGAACAGGGGAGCTATTACACTGGAGTGAGGTGGGCAAGAGAAAAGGGATGTAATTAGCTGTGGGTGTGTGTTAGTGAGTTCCCCATCCCTGGATGTGAACAAGAAAAAGTAAATCAATCACTGCACACATATAGGCTTCAAGTAGGGAGTATACTAGATGATTTGTATTATAGTAATAGCCGGAGCAAAGGTCATTCACTCATCCATACATATGGTTATCCAATCAATCACTGAGCATCTACTATGCACCAGACACTGGGCTTTTAGCAAAGACACACGAAAAGTATAATCGGCATGGCCCCTGTCCTCACAAGGCTTACAGTGAAAATTATAGCATGACCATTTTGGAAACATTCACTCCGTTAAGGGCATTGTGGCTGGCGACTCTGAGATGTTCATATCTTTTAACTTCATTAAATTTCTTCAAGAAGAAATTGGCATGCTCCCTTCATAGAAGAGGAAACTGAGGCAGGGAAAGTTGCAGAGGCCTGGCTAAATGGTGTGTTAATGACAGAGCCGGGACAAAAGTCTGGATTTGCTAAAATCTGCACAGCAGCTTCCTTCCCAGTGAAGGAATGCACTAAGACCCTTACAGGAAACACTGGGTTCCTTGGAAAAACCTCCCACTCCTGTCCCCCGCCCCCAAGAAAACCCCTCATGCCAATTTGCCAGGTCAGACGATGCGCTGGGAATTCCCCATCTTCCTCCCACTCACCAGGAGGAGACCCTGAGCCGCGAGCCAGGCCACTTCCCTCCCAGCTCCCCGCTTAATGAATTCTCTGCTAAATTAAAGTCATATTTCATTTTAAATTAAAGGAATTTTAAAAAAATAAAATATCTACAACATTTAAATATCATTAGTAATTACATTTTATTTTATTTTGAGCTGGTTGGAAACGTTTTATTTCTAATTAGGTACATTTGTTTTTAATATCCAGTTTACTAAACAGAAAGACCTCTCTAGTCATGATTGGAGAAGGGGTGGGGGGCTTTGCTGGGTCCATCGGGTGACCCAGGGCAGGGGTCTGGGCTCTGTGGAGATCAGAAACCATCCCCACCCCAGACCCAAACTCACAATTCTGGAGCCACTCTTCCCTCTTGTCATCAGAAAAGCCGTGGAGAAAATGCAGAAGTGAATGCTAGTTAAAACTTATAATAATAATCACAGCGAACTAAAAAAAATTTTTTTAGCGTTTACTATTTCTAAGGCACTTACGCTAAGCACTTTACTACTCCAAACGCCACTGCTAATGATTATAATCAGCTAACGTTTACTGAGCAGTTGCCATATGCCAGGCGCTTTGCGTGTAGGATTTCTTTTAATCCTTGCAAGAAACTTTTTAAGGTAGATTTCAATGCCTCAGTCTCAATTCTATAATCCAAAAGCTCTGGAAACTTCAAGTCTTTTCAGTAACGCACCTGGCAGCCGTCCTGACCTCAGGATCGCGCCTACGGGGAGCCCACAGGCTCTGCAGCCCCAACGCCCCTGGGATGGTCCTGGACACTGGCCCAGCCCGCGGGTGAAATCTCTGAAATCTGAACAGGCTCTGGCCCCCTCAAGAGACTTGGACGAGGGATTGTGCACCTGCATTTCTTTTCTTCCTATTTCACAGGTGAGGATACAGGGTGGGTGGTGAAATAACGCACCCCAGAGTCATACAGCTCAGAAGTGTGGATTCAAACCCACATCTGGCTTCCCAGAGGCTTCCCAGGTGGCTCAGTAGTAAAGCCTCTGCCTGCTGAAGCAGGAGACCCGGGATTTGATCCTTGAGTCGGGAAGATCTCCTGGAGAAGGAAATGGCAACCAACTCCAGTATTCTTGCCTGGAGAATCCCATGGACAGAGGAGCTGGTGGGCTACAGTCCATGGGGTTACAAAAATTCGGCAGGACTGAATGACTAAACTGTCACCACTGATACCACTTTCTGTTACACTGTTCAAAGCACCGGCTGTGATGGTCCTTCACAGACATATTTCTCCTTCCTCTGTCCTGGTCCCAAGTAGGACCAGGACCCAGGACTCAGCCTTACTGCCCTTTCCCTTTTGCTGTTCAGCTCGCTGGCCAGAGTGTTTGTTGACGGGCTAAGGAAACTCACAACCTGCATCCTGGAAGGATGACCTTGAAGTTATCTAATTACTGAGCTGGAGGGGGACCTCAGATGTTATGGGATCTACAGTTCAAACCTTGAGGAGGTTTTCATACAAAATGCTGCTCTCTGAGCCCCACTCAGACTGGTGGAATCAGCGTCTCTCAGGGTGTGGCCCAGGAATCTGCATTTTCGGTATTGACACCTCCTTCGTGATCTGATGATGAGCACCTGGGCTGGCATTCTGCAGCTTAACCACCTCAATCCCCCGCCCCCCTGCTCTGTCTCCATCGCTCATATTAATCTTCTCTTCAGCCTCCCTGACAGAGATGCTTGGCCTGTTTTATTTGCATACCTCCAATGACAAGAAGCTCACTCACTCTCATAGCTTTTAAGCCCGTGATCGAGCCTGATGAAGCTCCCCAGTGCTGATCTCTAGCGTATGTACTTGCTTAGTGGCTCAGCTGTGTCCGACTCTTTGCGACCCCATGGATTATAGACCACCCACCAGGCTTCTCTGTCCATGGAATTTTCCAGGCAAGACTACTGGAGGGGGTTGACATTTCCTTCTCCACTGGTCTCTGGAGCCTTGCAAAAGGAACGATTGCTCCTTCACAGGTTAACTTGATGGAGGGCAGATCAGACAAGTATGTGCGTGCGTGTCAGAGGCTGGAGCCATACTCTAATTCATTTGGGAATTATCACTCAGGTAAAGGGATGGGAATGGGGCTTCAGATGTAGCACCACTGCACATGTGCGCGTGTGACCAGTGGGTTAGACGGCATCAGGCATAGTTCTCCAGATGGGCGGTCAGGAGATTCCGGCTCTGCCCATCATTTCCTGTGACCTCAGGTGATTTGCTCACCCTCTCTGAGCCTCCCTTCCGTCTTCTGTACAAGATAACAAATAACGACCATGTCTCAGGGGTGTACAGGCTGGGTCCCTGCAGGAAAAGGATGCCATGTTGCAGACAGGAACCACTGAATAAGGGGACGTATTTACCACATTGGAAACCACCAGGAGTGGGGCGGCACCCGGGGTTACTAATAGCAGAAAGCTATTCCCACCCCAGACATGAAAGGGTGAACTAAGGAGGGATTCCGTGCATCTGGAGAGAGAGAGAGCTAAGTGGGAAGGGCTGTGCTGCAGAAGTGGCCAAAGTCTTCAGACAAGTGAAGATGCCTGTACCAACTCTGCCGAGAGGAAGGACCCGGGCCGGGAGGAAATACCTATGCCTCTCCCTAGTCCCGCCCTTGGATCTCCTGTCGGGACCCCCTATTGGCCGACCCCACCGGCAGCTAAGGGAGGGAGACTCCTTGCAGCCCATGGAAGACAGCTTCCTGGGGTCTGTAGCAGGAGGGAGAGGATACAGAGAGGACCCAAAGGGGCAAATGAACAATATTTGAGCACATCTGTGCAGCAGACTTAATGAGAGCGTGGACTGCAAAAGCTGGCGTGGTCCCCGGGGCATACTCAGCCACGGAAGCTTGAGTCCTCTGCCGCTTTCCCATCTCTGCTGCTCTTTGCGGCTGTTTAGTTGCTCAGTCGTGTCCCACTCTTTGCGACCTCATGGACCGTAGCCTGCCAGGCTCCTCTGTCTGTGGGATTTCCCAGGCAAGAACACTGGAGTGGCTTGCCACTCCCTTCTTCAGGAGATCTTCCCGACCCAGGGATCGAACCCGTGTCTCCTGCTTGGCAGGCAGATTCTTTACTGCTGGGCCAACTGGAAAGTTCCTGCTGCTCTTGGTATTAACCAAAAACCCCAAGTGGAATACCTGGCTGGAGGCACCTTAGGTCCTCGCCTTTGGGGCTGGTCAGGGGGCAGGGGGGACCCACCAAATGGCCATTTCTGGGCTCTATGCAGACACAGGGCACAGCTGCTCCAGGAAACCAGCAGGCTTGAGGGCCAGGGGCCTCCGGGGCTATTTGTGAAACTCCGGCTGCGAGGAGCTGTGAGCTGTCGAAATCAAGAGGCTGACATTTAACATGCAGCAGCTTCCTGTGATGGATAAATATTAAACACAGCACGACCGACAAGACTAAGTAAATACCTATTAGTCTCGGCGGTGGAGTCTGCAGACACAAGGAGAGGATGTCCTAATTGTTCACCCTTCTCATAATATTAAATAAGCACCCCGCCAGACTTCAGCCAGGACGGGCTGTCTGACTTGGCTCCTCTTTCTTTCTCTCTTTATTTTAATTATATTAAGTTGAAAAATCTTCCTTGTTTTGAGGTCAACTCTCAAAATGGATCTCGCAGGTGGAAAACTAACCATTTCCATGACCCTCCTTCAAAGACTAGAATAGAAGGGGAAACTTAGAGATGGTCTAATTCAACCCATCACTTGACAGGTGCTAAACAAATAAATAAAAGATGAAGGCCAAAGAAGTATAGAGGAACATCATCCTTGAAGCGAGCTCTGACTTCTTTCATGTATATTGTAAAGTCTAATTCATATGTGTATATAAATATATGTATAATTATATTATTATATGCATTGTAATTATTCCTAACATATATATTTATACATCCACACACATCTTGGCAAGGAGTTACAGGTCCAGGGATGAGCACCACGTATTTGATCAAACAGTAGGTGTTCACTAAGCACCTACTCCAAGAGAGGCGCTGTGCGAGGCCCTGAGATAGAAAAGCAAATAAGACAGAATGGGTTATTTTGTTACTACAATATCAGCCTATCACAACGGCTCCCGGAGGCAACCTCAGGGCCCAGGGCTTCTGGAGAGGAGAAGGAACGTGGAGAGGAAAGAACCAAGCCATGCGTGAGCGTGCCCTACTCTGCCCGAGCTCCAAGCTCTAGGCGAGATTTGTTTGGGGTGGATTTTGTTCTCACCCCAAGAGCAGCCGCACTCCTTAGTCTGCGCTGCGTTGGTGTACACACTGGCTAAAAGCTCTCAGACTTCGGTTAGACAGACTTGAGTCCCATTACGGACTCTGTGACCTTGGTCAGGTGACGCAGTCTTTCCAAGACTCAAATGCCTCCCCTATAGACCCAGGTAAAGGCGGCACTTTCTCCAGCAGCCACTGTAACCATCCAAGTAAGTGCTCAGATAATGGTGTGTGTGTGTGTGTGCTCAGCTGTTTAGTCGTGTCCAACTCTTTGTGACCCCAGGGACTGTAGCCCACCAGGCTCCTCTGTCCATGGGATTTCNGCAGCCACTGTAACCATCCAAGTAAGTGCTCAGATAATGGTGTGTGTGTGTGTGTGCTCAGCTGTTTAGTCGTGTCCAACTCTTTGTGACCCCAGGGACTGTAGCCCACCAGGCTCCTCTGTCCATGGGATTTCCCCAGACAAGAATACTGGAGTGGTCTGCCATGCCCTCCTCCAGGGGATCTTCCTGAGCCAGGGATCGAACCCACGTCCCCTGCGTCTCCTGAATTGGCAGGTAGATTCTTTACCACTATCACCACCTCGGTAAGCCCCTCCCCAGGTAATGATGCACGCTAAGTTGCTTCAGTCATGATCGACTCTGAGACCCTACGGACTGTAGCCCGCCAGGCTCCTTTGTCCATGGGGATTCTCTAGGCAAGAATAACTGAGTAGGTAGCCATGCCCTTCTCCAGGAGATCTTCCTGACCCAGGGACTGAACACAGTCTCCTGCACTGCAGGCAGATTTTTTACCAATTGAGCCAGCAGTGAAAGTGAAAGTGAAGTTGCTCAGTCGTGTCCAACTTTTTGTGACCCCCATGGACTGTAGCCTATCAGGCTCCTCCGTTCATGGGATTTTCCAGGTAAGACTGCTGGAGTGGATTGCCATTTCTTTTTCCAGGGGATCTTCCCAACCCAGGAATCGAACCCAGGTCTCCCACATTGCAGGCAGACACTTTACCATCTGAGCCACCANCCTCCGTTCATGGGATTTTCCAGGTAAGACTGCTGGAGTGGATTGCCATTTCTTTTTCCAGGGGATCTTCCCAACCCAGGAATCGAACCCAGGTCTCCCACATTGCAGGCAGACACTTTACCATCTGAGCCACCAGTAGCTATTATTATTAAGGTTTGTGCTTGACTAATAGCGTTCAGCTTCCTCCAAAGCTGACTTCTCTGTCTGATCCCTCTGAGTGTCATCCAAGAGGTCAGGGCAAACCCGTCTGAGGACTTGCTCCAAAGGAACATTTAGAAAAGGGAGCACCCAGCAGGAAGAGGTTTGCCAGGAATCCCAGCGAGCAGGGAGGTGCAGAGTCAAGAACCCCAGGCTGAGGCTGAGAGCTGAAAGCACCACTGAGCAGAAAGGAAAGGAAGTCCATCTCTGAGCCCTGCTGGAAACCAATAGTAGACCTGGAATTCACACTGAGACTGTTTCACCTCACAACATGGGTGCTTTAACACATCACTGCAGGCTCTTTGCAAAGCTGAGGTCCATGAATCCACCCGCTTTTTTATGCCATGTCCTTCATGCCGGTAACTAACGTGCTCCATTCCCACACAGGTTTATTTCAAGGTTAACACTTGCTTTTCGTAGGTGACTTGCGCTCTCTCTCATCAGAAATCCCTGCCTATGCAAGGTATGTCTGGATGGTGGGGAGTTTTGGAACACAATTCGGTGCTTATGGGTTTGAAGCCGTTTGTGCCCCTTCCAGGGTCTCTGAGCTCTTCTCTCCTTTAAAATCTTGCCTCTGCCTCATGTTAGAAGCAGTGGCAAGCTCCCCAGTTGATGAGCAGATCCAAAATGTTTGCAAATGTCCATACCAATTGAGTTATCTTAGAATATGTCTGGGCCTATATAGGGTCACCACCGAAGCCCCTCAGTGGGTGGAACCATAGGATTCTAGACCAAGTGGTTCATTATCGTGCCTGGCATATCAGTTATCTATTGATGTCATGATGCTGTGTAACAAATAGCTACAAAATCTCAGGGGGGCACAGCAGTGAACTTGTGTGTGATCCCCATCACCTTGTCCCAGTGGTGGCAATTTGGTTCCATAAAAGCTTCCTGTTTTCCAGGAGCTGTTACTGGGAGGTCAGGGGTCTTCAGGGGGGTCTGCTAGGACTTATGACATTTTCCAGAGACAAGCCAGCCAGGTATAAAGGCAAAGATGCTGCAGCCACACAGACCAGCTGGAATAAAGATGCTGCAGCAACACAGACCAGCTCTTGTAAAGGCACTAGTTAATGTTTCTAATAGGTTAGTGACAGGAGCCACCCAGTGCAATTGGGGGGCAGCCTGGGACAGAGGAGAAGCGGTGGGCTTAGAGGTGGCTTCCCCTGGACCCTCCACTTACTTGCTTCACGACTGTACATGTCATTTCATCTCCCTGAGCCTCGGCATACCCCGGAAGTGAGAATGACACCTGGCTGGCACAGTATAAGGCACACTGGATACACGGAGCCAGAGGGCGGCCAGGTACTATTTTTGTTTTCGTTTTATCCTTCACTCCCATCCCCTCTTCCTGACTCTTCACAGAAAAAAAAACCGCCCGTGCATTTCAGCCGGGGCCCCAGCTTCTGTTTAGTATGCAGCTGACTGTGTTTTCCCCAAAACCCTCTTTTGAATTTTAGATTATAGGTTTGATTAAGGATTCAAGATATTAGAATATGAGAGTGCAAGTAACGTCCTATTTCCTGCTGTGGACTCAGGATTTCTCCTCCCCCGCCCCCGTCCTTCCACCCCATGGACTTTGCTGTGTGGTACCCAGGACACAGCAGGCTTGCACAAGCTGCTCTCATCCAAGCCCCTTCTTACAGATCCTGGTGAGTGTGGCCAGTTTGTCAGAACCTTTGGAAAATCAGGCCTGCTGTCATTCATTCATTCAATTTGCTAAGTAGGAAAGAGACACATGCCGTGTGCAGGCAGTGTGCTGGGNTAGATGTGTATAAGAGACAGCCTTCTTACAGATCCTGGTGAGTGTGGCCAGTTTGTCAGAACCTTTGGAAAATCAGGCCTGCTGTCATTCATTCATTCAATTTGCTAAGTAGGAAAGAGACACATGCCGTGTGCAGGCAGTGTGCTGGGAGCAGGGAAGCAAGGGATGACAGCCAACCCCAGCCTGCCCTCAAGAACTCAGCTTCCTAAATGCCGTGGTGATAAAAATGAGAGACCTTTACTGAACGCTTGCTACAAGCACTGCCCAATACTTTCCAATCTCTCTCGTAAGAGCCGAGCCCCGGGCGCCTGCCCACACATCCCCAGGTCCCTGACTCAGATGCAGGACAGGTTGGGGTCCCCAGGAGAGAAGGGGTCAGTGCCCAGGGAGCAGAGGTGGCCACGTGCTCAGGGAGGCCCGAGTAGGAGGGAGGATCCTTTAATGACTGCTCACCATAGAGGGAGCGCTTCTCAGCCCTACTCCCCCACCGTGGACCAGAGAAGATTGGGACAGAGTCTCTGGGGTTTGGGAAGTAGCCTCTGGTTATCCATGAATGGCTCTGTGCCTGATGACATGTGATATCACTTTCCACTTGGGATGATGGATGGACATTGAAAGCTTCCTCACCATCCGCTGGACCTAGTGCCAGGTTAGGGGGAGGCTCAATGTGTAGACTGATCATCATGCACGTGGTAATAAACATCCGGGTGTCTGCTCATGTGCCCACTTTACAGAAAGGCAAACTGAGACTCCAAGAGTTTAGCAACTCGTTCTCATTCTCATAGCAAGCAAGCCAGCATGAGGTTGGGTGGGGACTTGAACTGACTGACATGAATGGTCCAGGCCTTCACCACCGCCTCCTGTGTGCCCAGCAGTTGGGCCTTGGGTAGGGGGAGGAGAGGGGACTGGTGGTGTCTTGATGCTCAAAGGCTGACAGTGGAATCAAATTGCCGGGAGCAGGAGTCTGTGATTATGTTTACTTTTTAAATTCTTTCTTATTTCACAGGTTTTGACACATGTACACACCATAAAACCATCACCACCTTCAAGATCATGAGCGTATCAGTTACCCCCAGAAGTCTCCTCCGGCCCCTCTGTAATCACACTCTCCCTCCAGCCTCCCACCCAGGCAACCACTCATCTGCTTTCTGTCACTGCAGATGACTTTGCCTCTTCTAGAAGTCTGTGTGAATGGAGTCTTACAACATGTAATCTTTGGTGTCTGGCTTCTTTCATTTGGAACAATACCCTTGAAGTTCATCCAAGTTTTTGGAACTGTCAATAGCTCATTCCTTTTTATTGCTAAGTAGTATTCCATTGCGTGACTGCGCTAGTCTGTTGATCCATTCACCTGCTGATGGGAATCGTTTAGATGGCTTCTAGTTTTTGAGCTATTTCAGAGAAAGCTGCAATGAAGGTTGGTGTTGTCTTTTTATGAGCACACGTTTTCAGTTATCTTGGGTAAGTACTCAGGAGAGCAAAGCCTGGACTATCTGGTAGCGGGATGTTTATAAAGTATTTTTAAAACTGCAAACCATTTTCCGAGGAGGCTGTGCCCTTTACATTCCCAACAGCAGTGAATGAATGTTTCCGTTTCACTATGTCACCAGTATCTGCTGTGAACAATTTTTTTAGTGTTCGACTTTCAAAGAAGTATGCAGTGGTATCTCATTGGGATTTGAGCTTGCATTCTTTTCTTTTTTTAAATGAACACCCCACCCGTTAGTGATTTTTTCTGATTCAATCAATGAGGGGAATAGGTAGATGTTACAAGCGATTCAAAAGAGAATCAGAAAGAGAGCAAACCTATTCACAGATCAGGAATATTGACATGAATGGGCAAAAAGGGGCAAAGTTTGCTTCCTCGAGGGGCTTGGGAGCCCACGGAGCCTCTACCATAAGGGACAGGGAATTTACATTTTCTTAATGATGACTGTTGAGCATCTTTCCACCGGCTTCTTTGCCACCTGTATGTCTTCTTTCTTTACCTGCCCATTCAAATTCTGACACTCAGAGAGCAGGTAACCTAGATCCCAAGGGCTTCCCAGGTGGCTCAGCAGTAAAGAATCTGCCTGCTAAGCAGGAGACATGGGTTCTATCCCCGAGTTGAGAAGATCCCCTGGAGAAGAAAATGGCAACCCACTCCAGTATTTTGTCCAACCCATGGACAGAGGAGCCTGGCGGCCTACAGTCCCAGGGTTCACAAAGAGTTGGACACAACTTAGCAACTAAACAACAACAAACCTAGATTCCAGGACTTGGGAAGAGCTGTCCAAGGTCCCAGAACAGGGGCTTGAATGCAAGTCTGTCTGATTAGGCTTCCTGTCTTAGTTCACCACCTGGCTTGTTCACTGAATGAGCAAAGGAAATGGGAGGATGAAGTGAGTGAGCACATGCATTAGCGTGTCTGTGGGCCTCTCTATTTCTCACAAGTAATCAAAACTTCCTGTGCAGGTTATACTGAGCCGTTTCAGAGGCTCGGGGAAGGCAAGTCATTTACCTAAGGCCATACAGCCAGAGAATCAGCATCCCCCCACCAAAAGAATCTCCTCTCCCTTTCTTCTTTTCCAGTTGAGGTTTCTAAAGCAAGAACTGTATTCCAATTATACATACATATATATATATATATATATATATATATTCACATACAATATTTGGCTTTAAAGATGTGCACAGCTATATCTCTCACTTTGGCTTGCAAGCAGTCAGGTTTTATTTGGACAAATGAGGTTTGAGTGCACAGCGGAGCTCTGGGTGAGGGGACAGAGGTCAGCGCTAAAGAGGAGAAAGAAAGCAGGGCTACTTGGTTAGGCTGTGTCGAGGCTTGTTTAGAAAACACACTCAGTTCACTTTCCCCTGCAGCTAGGAACTTAATCTGGAGGGCTCTCTTCCCAGAATCATCCCAGGCTACATGCTACCCATCAAACTGCCAGGATTGTTTTTCTTAGAGAACCAGTTTGGAAACAAAACCCTTGAAAACAAAACCTTGCATTAAGGAGCCTTTTGGTTCAGGCTAAGAGACACGTAGGGATGAACATGAGTTTGGAATGAGATAAAGTCCAATCTGGGTTCCAACCAGATATTAATTAGGACTCTCTCTGTTGTAAATTATATGATCCAAATCAAACTAAATATATATATGTATATATATATATATATATATATATATACGCTGCTAAGTCACTTCAGTCATGTCCGACTCTGTGCAACCCCATAGACAGCAGCCCACCAGGCTCCCCTGTCCCTGGACACACTCCAGGCAAGAACACTGGAGTGTGTTGCCATTCCGTCTCTAGTGCAGGAAAGTGAAAGTTGAAAGTGAAGTTGCTCAGTCGTGTCCAGCGACCCCATGGACTGCAGCCTACCAGGCTCCTCCGTCCATAGGATCCTCCAGGCAAGAGTACTGGAGTGGAGTGCCATTGCCTTCTCCTTGTGTGTGTGTGTGTGTGTGTGTGTATATATCTGTGAATATATATAAACATATTGTCCATTATGTGTTGTGTAATCTGTTCATATAACTGGGAAGTCTGGGATGGAATGCTTTCAGGTAAACTGAATCCAACAGTTTTTGTCCCCTTTTAAAATAATGTTATTTTTTGCTATTACAAAATAAATCATGGTCATTTTAGAAAAAGTATTATTTAATATATTTTTTAAGTGCTGTATATGGAACTCTGCTCAATGTTATGCGGCAGCCTGGGTGGGAGGGGAGTTTGGGAGAGAATGTACATATACATGTACAGCTGAGTCCCTTTTGCTGTTCACCTGAAACTATCACAAGATTGTTAATTGGCTATACCCCAAAACAAAATAAAAAGTGTTTTAAAAAATAAAGTAGAATACATAATGAAGGGCTTTCCCAGGTGGCTCACTGGTAAAGAATCCTCCTGCAGGAGATGTGGGTTCAATCTCTGGCTCAGGAAGATCCTCTGGAGAAGGAAATGGTAACCCACTCCAGTATTCTTGTCTGGAGAATTCCAAGACAGGATTCTGGCAAACTATAGTCCATGGGGAGGCAAAAGAGTTGGACACGACTGAAACAACCCAGCACTCATGCATGCATGCAAGAAAAAAAAGGCAAATAAATTGTAAAAGACCATTCATTGTAAATAAGTTCCATCCCAATTTCAATTGCTAAAATGAATTTACATTTAGCAACATTCAGTTGCTAAAATGTGAAAATAAAAGAGAAAAAATGAATATAAACTAGCAACAACTAAATAACGTATGTATATCCTGTTAATAACAAAATTCAGTATTTTTTCTCTTTTTATATTCACAGTTGCCTTCTATTTATGATGAGGGTTTTTGTTTAACATGGTTACATAAACTGGCTTTGGGAATAAATATGTTTATTAAATAAAATATTTAAATTTTACTTTTAATCATTAAATTTCATTTTATTTAATTAAAATGCATGAATTTAAAATTAAACATGTATATGAAATAAGTTTATGGATTTATTTAAAGGAAAATATTAAGTAAATCACACTAATCCTGATATAGATACTACAGACTGGCTGATGAACAACTAAAGATTGGGAAAACCCACTACAGATGGTTTGGCAAAGTACAGATGCTGTGTAATCATCCAACCTTTCTGAATATGGGGAAGAGAGTCCCCTGTGACTGGAGACACCCTAAATGAACATATGGCACATTTTCATCTTTCTGATAGATGGGGAAACTGAGGCTGGAGGGGAAGGAAGGTAAGTTCAGCTCAGCTCAGTTGTATGTCTTCTCTTCTTCCTTCTTAGGATCAACCTCCAAGCCTTACTATTCACTACATTATTCAGATGGCATCTCTTGCTGGGTCCAAACCAAAAAATGGGTTATGTGCACACCCTTTCTCACCACCATGTAGACATTCTTGAGTCCTAGATTTTGATTCATCTTTTCATCGGATGGACTACTTCTTCAATTGTTTCTGTTTCCAGAAGCGTACATGAGAATACGTTATTTTCCAAACCCTTCAGCGTATGTTTCCTTCTGCTGTTTTCATACATTAAAAGCAGTTGGGCTGGGTATAAAATTCTTGGGCCACAACTTTTGTACTTTTAATATTCCTTTCAGGGATAATTTATTATTGTGGAGGATAAATAATGGTCTTTCAAAGATAAAATGATTATTTTTAATGTTTCATTTTTTTCCCTGTCTAGATTCTTTTAGGATTCTTTAATGTGCCTTCAGAATGCAAAGTCAGATTTCATCTAGTCATGGCCCCCTTTTCGTTAATTTATCTATAATGTCTTTTGTAATTAGCACATGTACTGTTGCATATGTGTATATGTGATGCTGCTTTCCAAATACTTTCTCAAGATGTTTCTTTCCATTGCATCTTTGATTAATGCTGGAAACATTTCAATTCCAGCATTAATCAAATATGGTTGCTGATTAGATGACTGTTTTAACTAGAAATTTCTCCCCTAATGTAACAATTAGGGTGATTTCTAGCATCTACTAAGAACTCAAAATTTTAACCTCCTGACCCATTTTCTTCATAAGTTTGGGGAGTAGTTGGGCTTCTCATTTGGATAAATTTTGTGTTTATTCATAAATTGTTGTTTCTCATGTTTTGCCAGATTCCTTTTATTAGGTCCAGAACAAAGTGCTTTCTGATCTCCTAGAACGCAAGCGATACCTTCATCTCAATGAAAGAGACTTTTGAGGTTTGACCTGAATCTCTAGAGAAGCATCAGTCTTTCAGTCTCATACAAACTAACAGCAGACTCTCACAAAACATTTTGAGGTTACAGATGTGCGTTCTGAACTTTCTGTGAGTGAGAAGGCATAAAGCTTCAGCAACTGATAAATTCTTTCTTTCCACAGTGCAATTAAGCTGGCTAAGCAAATGTAAGCAGGATAAAAAAGTATTTCTTAAGAAAGGAATAACTTTTTTCCAAGTAATTGTTAAAGACCCATCTACAAATTGCATACATGTTAATTATAAATCAAGTACCCTACAAAGGCCCATTGATAAATGATTCCTATGCAAATTCTAAATCACTTAAGAGAGCTCATTCACAAAGAGATCTATGTGCTAATCACAAACCAAGCAACTTAAACATACCCATATACAACTGGTATATGTGCTAATTACAAGAGACATTTTAGATGTTCTCATTTAAAAATTAAATACGTGCTCAGTGTCCACTAAATGTTTTAGAAATTTCTATGCACCAATGGTTTTTATGCTGATTACACAGCAAGTAATTTGAAGCACATATTTGCAAATAAGCCATGTGCTAATTACACAACAAACAGTTTAAAAACACTAATGTACAAATGATTTATGTGCCCTTGACACCCCAAACACCTAGAAACCCCCAAGTACAAATGATTTATATGTAATTACACACTAGACACTGCAGGAACATCCATGTGCAAATGATTTATGTGCTAATTACACCAACACTTAATCTCAAAAATGTCAAACAACAAATTACTTGTATGCTAATCACAAATCCAAATGCTTACTTGCAATTGATTTATGTACTAATTATTAGCTGTGCTTATCTGTTTCCTTTAAAGGCTCATTGTCATCAACAGATTGACAGCTTTCTCCTGGTTGATACTCATTATAAATACAAATAAAATTTGAGTCCATAATGAAAAGACTTGGGGACCCTCTTTTTATCCCCTCTTCCTCCCTTAATCCTGTTCAGTCATTGCAGTCTGATGCCATTTTGGGGGTGCTGTGAATCTCAGGAACTGACTCTTAGAACAAGCTCACAGATATTATCCAAGGTAAGGATACGCTCTTCCCTGTGTCTGTTTGGAACCATCCAAAGACATTAAAAACTGAAGCATGGGTGTTTATTTGCCCCTCGGTCTATATAATCATCTTTCACACTCAAGGGGGCTCTTGCTGTCCCCATTCTGTTTATACATAAATGTCTTTCTGTCATCTGTCGCAGCCACTTCTGTCTCCTTATGCATCATCCAGCACGTCATAGCTGACAGAAACTTTCCATACCCATTAGCTGTTTGGACTTAGATCACATGAAAGAGGGAGAAATCCAGAGCCAGGATTAGACTTTCCAGTTTTACAGACAGGAAAACTGAGGCTCAGAATAGCAAAGCCGTCTTTGACCTAATTCCAAAGTCGGCCAGACTCTACAGCCCGTGATCCTCCTGAGTGGTCTCCTGGTGTCATTTCTTCCACAAGAGAACTTCCAACTGCTGTACTCCCAGAGGCCTCCTAAACCAAAAGACCCACACTGCCCAGAGGCCCTACTCACCCTTGCCACCCCATCCCATTTCCTCTCCCCTCTTGGCATCCTCAGGTCCCTGACCTTTCTCTCCAGACCAATCTGGCATTCCAAACCAGACTAGGGGCCCTGGCACGCTTCTCACCTCTTTAAGAGTGAAAATGTATATCCCCGAGATTGCGGCTTAATTGACTGATTAATAACAGAAAACCTAATTGAATGCTCCCAGCTTGTATGTACGATGTCTTAATGTTAGAGCCTTGGGAATAAATGCACAGCAGGGGAATCTGAACTGCAGCACAAGCGCTAGCACTTTCATTTCAAGAGTCAATCTCATTATACAAGAAGCTGTTCCCTTGATCCCCCTGGAAAAGCTCAGGCTCTCAAACCAGACTCCCCTTGTACCAGCATCCTCCACTCTATCCTGTCTATGAGATGCAAAGGGGAAGATGGGTTCTCCTCTCTCTCTCACCCTCCCTCTCTCTCTCTGTCTCTTTCTCTCTCCTCTTTATTATTTGCTCTCCCCGCTGCATATCTGAGCAGCTCAGTGAATATTCATGAGATGCCATTGTGGGGCCTGTGAATTGCACAGACGTGGGCCCTGGGAGGTGATGTGTAATTTGAACTTGCCGGTGCTGAAGGATGAAGGAGGCAGTGAGATGCCTCCAAGTGAGTCCTCTAGCTACCATCTGCTCCTTTTAGCTTTCTCCTTCAGGGCAGCCAGATCTTTTGATGCTCAGAGAGCCGAGGCTGATGTTCTGGGCTCAAAGTGATGGGAGAAGACACCCCGGACCCCAGGCTGGTGCTCCTACCTGCTAGTCAGCAGCAGCATCTCTGAGGCAGGCCTGCAGCCTCCTGGGCATCCTATCACTCACCCTGGGCTGTCGTAACAGAGCACCACGTACTGCAGGGCTGAAACAATGGGAAATGATTTCCCCACAGTCTGGAACCTGGAAGTCCGAGGTCAAGGTGTCAGCAGATTGGCTTCTCTTATTGACTTGTAGAGGCTTCTCTTATCTCTTTTGAAAGAATAAATTAAGAGTCACTTGGATTTCTACTTTCCTTCAGTGAACTTACACTTTTTTCCTGGCTGATACCTTCCTCCTGCATCCTGCGCTCTTTCCTAAAATAGCCCTCCATGATGTATAACCCTACAGAGCATCTCCCTGTTTGTCATATGAGATGCTGTCCCATTTGGGAATCATTTAATAAGGCCAATTAGGTCTTCAAATCGCCACAATTAAATTTTGTTTTTTAACACAGCACCAAGGAAAGGTCATGTGAGAGGGTGGCCTTCTGCAAGCCAAGAGAGTCCCCACCAGGAACAGAATCAGCCCCACTTGGATCTTGAATTTTCCAGCCTACAGATCTGTTGTTTAAGCCACCCTCTTTGGGAGTATTTTGTTATAACAGCCCAAGATGATGAAGACAGGTGTTATTCAGTCACTAAGTCATGTCCAACTCTTTGAGACCCCATGGACTGCAGCACCCCAGGCTTCCCTGTCCTTCACCAACTTCCAGAGCTTGCTCAAACTCATGTCTATGGAGTCAGAGGTCCATCCAACCATCTCATCCTCTGTCATCCCCTTCTTCTCCTGCCTTCAATCTTTCCAAGCATCACAGTCTTTGCCAGTGAGGTGGCTCTTCACATCAGGTGGCCAAAGTATTGGAGTTTCAGCTTCAGCATCAGTCCATCCAATGAATATTCAGGGTTGATTTCCTTTAGGATGGACTGGTTTGATCTTGCTATCCAAGGGACTCTCGAGAGTCTTCTCCAGCAATATAGAAATTTGTATACAGCAATTTGTACCTTTTACTTTCTATAAAGTGAATCATATCAAAGTCATCAAAAAAGAGAAAGGGCAGCCTGACCTCATCTGTACCCCCTAGCTGGTGCGTGGGTGATGCGAGTTGCCATTTCCCGTGCCCATTTGGCTAACGAGGAAAGGGAAGCTGGGAATGCTGAAGGACTGCATGGATACAGTGGCAGAGCAGGGCGTGCATTCCAGCTGAAGCTTGGTGACACTTCTGAGGGATGCTAGACCATGGAGTGATGATGTATAGACCCAGGTGGCCCTCCCGAGGAGCCCAGCCATGACAAGTAAGTAAATATTTACAACACTTTGTGGTCTCCTCCATGATGGGCTTCAGGGAGGTCATGAAAGCACCAAAGGGCCACCCAGCAGCCCAGGATGCCAGGAACAGGAGCTTCTGAGCCAAGATTGAAGGACGGTCAGGCACTGAGCCCATTTTGACCCACTTTCCCAGTCCATGCATGGGAGCCTCTAAGCCCTGCTTCTTAAGGTGTGGTCCATGAGCGAGCAGCATCCATGTCGCTTGGAAGCTTGCTGAAAATCAGAATTGTGGCTTCTTCCAGACCTACCTCATCAGAATCTGCATCTTAGCAAAACACCCTGGGAAAGCACATTCACTCTGAAAGAGTGCGGCTGTTGATGCTTCAGCTGGACTTGAGGAGCCAGGGAGAGCTGTGAGCAAAAGCAACACCCTCTTAAAGTACTCGATCCCCCTCCGTATCCTGGTTGCCAATACTTTTGACTGCTCGGCCCAGGGTCCCCATTCAATCCCAACTGACCCAGCCAACCAAATCGCCTGGGATCGTGTGTCTGTACTCAACCTCCCAGCCGGCAGGTCTACCCCAGCAGATGTGTAAGCCTCTGATCCGGCAATTTGCTTGCTGGCTGGAAAGCCAGCTACTTCCCCCCGACTAAGGGGAACTTCTCCTCTCCGAGTCACTGGATAAAGAAGGCTTCCAGGATGGCTAATTACCTGATAGGTAACAAGGTTCTCTGACCGACTGGGCCTTTTAGCTCCGATAATAAAGCAATCTGCTTGGCCTTTTATCCTTCTCTTGTTGTGACTTCTTGGCTGACACAGGTTTTTACAAAGCGAGAAAGTTGTACCAAGCCTGCTAGCCCCAGGGTTTAGCATCTAAAAGAAGGAGGAGAGCCCAGACTCCTCCAGCTCCTCCCCAGGCTACGGCAGAACAGGGCACCTCCAAGAAGGTGAGCTGCCCCCACCCTCTTCTCTTGAAAGGTCTGTGAACCCAACAGGTGTCTAGATAACTGTACCTACTATGCAGGTTAGTATAGCTCAGTTGGTAAAGAATCTACTTGCAATGCAGGAGACCGTGGATCGATTCCTGGGTTGGGAAAATCCCCTGGAGAAGGGATAGGCTGCTGCTGCTGCTGCTAAGTTGCTTCAGTAGTGTCCGACTCTGTGCGACCCCATAGACGGCAGCCCACCAAGCTCCGCCATCTCTGGGATTCTCCAGGCAAGAACACTGGAGTGGGTTGCCATTGCCTTCTCCAAGGGATAGGCTACCCACTCCAGTATTCATGGGCTTCCCTAGTGGCTCAGCTGGTAAAGAATCCACCTGTAGTGCGGGAGATCGGTGTTCAATCCCTTGGTTGGGAAGATGCCCTGGAGAAGGGAAAGGCTACCGAATCCAGTATTCTGGCCTGGAGAATTCCATGGACTGTATAGTCCATGGGATTGCAAAGAGTCGGACAAGACTGAGTGACTTTCACTCATGCAGGTTATCCCAGAACTAATGTTAAGATTATATATGGTGGACTTCCCTGGTTGCCCAGTAGTTAAGAACCTGCCTGCCAATGCAGGGGACACAGTCAATCCCTGGTCCAGGAAGATCCCACACACCGGGAAGCAGCTAGGCCCATGCCCCACAATTCCCAAGCTTGCTTACCTAGAGCCTGTGCTCCACAAGAGAGTAGCCCCGCTGGCCCAACTGGAGAAAGCCCAAGCACAGTGCAGCCAGAAATAAATAAATACTATTTTTAAGGAACAAGCATCATCTATGCAAAAGGATCTCATTAAACCGTAAGCTCATAGGTAAGTCCGAGTGCAGATCTACTTGCTAAGCTCAATCTCACCCTCTTGAAATCATCTGCTCAGCTATACTTGAGTGATGGGTGCCCGTCATCATTCACTATCTGCCCAGTGCCTGTACACCACAGGCACCTAATGAATGCTTATCGAATAAGTGAAGGAATGAATGAGGCAATTGGCAAGGAGCCCAGATGGCAGATCCAGGCTTGCCTGTTCATCTTCCCCACCCCTCCCTGTTCTCTGACACTTGGAAGGTCCGTGGGGCGGAGCGGGGGGGCAGGGTCCCACTTGGATGCAGGGGAAGGGCAAGGAGGGACAGGGAGCTTGCTCACCCAGCCCAGCACTGGGGGCTTGAGTCTCTGGCCTCTGGCATGGTCCCCACGGGAAATGCTCACCTTTCCATCTGGGTCAGCCACCTCCCACCATTTGCCTCCACCCACCCATCTTCTTCTTCTTTTAATTTGGATCCTCTTGGTGTTCAGAAGAATGTAGGTTGTGAAATGTAGCCCTCATGTTTTGGAAAGTTTTGGAATACCCATGACTTATAAAGGTATGTGTTTCCTGAATTGCCCTGGAAATAAACATGGTTAGAAATTACGTTCTTCTTGTTGTTTCGTTGCTAAGTCGTGTCCGAGTCTCTTGTGACCCGTGGACTGTAGCCCACCAGGCCCCTCTGTCCGTGGGATTTCCCAGGCAACAATACTGGAGTGGGTTGTCATTTCCTTCTCCACCACCCATCTTCTGAAATCACAAAACACATGACCTTCAGCCACCCAGGAGGCCTGGAAAATCCAGCTAGCTTTGTCTCCTTGCTTAACGTGGGCTGTCAGGCAGCCCGGAGAGGCCCTGTGATTCCCAGGCTCCTGGCACCTCCATAACCGCCTCAGGGACTTCCCTGGCTGTCCAGTGGTTAAGACCCCGCTCTCCTAATGCCTGGGGTGTGGGTTCCCTCCCTGAGGGCAGAGCTAAGACTCTGAACGCTGCACAGCACAGCTGAGAAAAGAAGGAAAGAACCATCTGAGACACTGACAGGCCCGAGAGAGGAGGTGACCCCCTCTTAGAGAAAAATCGATGTAAGAACTGCCTGGGGCCTCATTCCCGTGTCAGTCACAGGGCGGGCGTCATCAGGGTGACTTGGCTGCACCGTTATTTTTTCATTTTGGATTTGGGGGTCTT
Source organism: Neotragus pygmaeus (assembly GCA_006410875.1). Taxonomy (NCBI): domain Eukaryota; kingdom Metazoa; phylum Chordata; class Mammalia; order Artiodactyla; family Bovidae; genus Neotragus; species Neotragus pygmaeus. The sequence goes on along the minus strand of SJYV01040461.1, from coordinate 937,170 downwards.
CTGTTTGGGCCTGTCAGGTTGGTAAGGGCACTGCCTTCAGTACAGACCAAGGCCACAAAATGTTTCAGTGCTGAGTGCTCTGCAGTGTTCAGGAAGTGGGGGGGCGGGGGACAGGGGGGAGGAGTGTCTGTGACACACACATGCACACGCGCACACACACACACACACACACACACACACACATGCAGAGGAACCTGGGACGGGGTAGGATTCAGGGCAAAGAAGACTATAGAGGCAAACAGAGAGCAGCCAAGAGTGACAGCGGCCGAGGACCTCGAAGGAAGTAGAAGGTGCTGGAAGGTAAGTTATAAGAAAAGGGAGGCACAAAGGGGAGGAAGAAAGGGGGAGGAGGTGAGAGGAGACGGGGAGGGAAGGGGACAGGGAAACAAAGAGAGAAGGCGGAGCAGAACAGCCAGAGAAAGGCAGAAAAGGGGAAAAAGGAAACAGTTACGAGACAAGAGAGAAAGGAGAGGAAATAAAATAGAGATGGAATTCCGGAGAGGGAAAGGGGGAAAGGCGAGAGAAGCGGGAGGAAGACGAACAAAATGTGAAAGGGGAGAGAGGCCAGCAGTGTTCTCAGAGATCCGCCGAGCGAGTCAGGGACACTCGGGGTTTCTTTTCATTGAATTTATTTATTTTTATTTATTGACCGTACCATGCAGCATGTGGGATCTTGGTTCCTGACCAAAGGTGGAACCCACAGCCCCTGCATTTTGGAAGCTCGGAGTCTTCACTGCTGAACGATCAGGAAGGCCCCAGCAAGCCTCCGTTTTGTTTTTTTTTTTTTTTTTGTAGCACAAAAGACTGAAGCCTCAGGCCCCGCAGTGGAAGCTCGGAGTCTTCACCGCTGGCCCTCCAGGGAAGTTCAGGATTTTTCATGAGTGTTACTGCCTGTGGGTGACAGACAGATCCAGGGGAGACCAGAGACACAGACAGCAGTGCAGTGCTGCTGGTGGGGTGCCCAGGTACCCCTGAGTTTGTCCTCTCTGCCCTTCAGAATGGGATTCAGACGTCTTGAAATGTGGCTGCAAATGGCGAGCTCCCCAGTGGCCCCAGAGAGGAGCGGAAGTGGTGTTGCAGCAGCAGACGGAGCCTTGCTCTTCCCCTTTGCACAGAAGCCTGCGTGTCCCCAAGTCGGCTGGGCCCAGCACCCCAGTCCATCCGCCTGTGCCCCGACTCCATCCCATGGGCCCAAATGAAGCCAAAGGATATTTCATGCTTATTGGGTAGGCAGCCTCCCAGCTTCTCAGAGAGTTAATGCTATTTCTATATCAATATATGTATGTTATGTGAACGTCGAAGGACTCCAAAGGCATATTATGTCCCCTTTCGGATGATCTCCTCAAAGAAAGATACTTTGACACAGAGTCCTTGCTACTGAATCTCTTACTGCACTGTGTGTGGCAGGGTGCAGAAGACCGGTACCGTAAACACCAACTAAATAGAACATTAAAAAGCAAACAGAAATTCAATTCCTTTTCTCCTGCTTTATAAAAAAATTGTACCCATTATTTTTGAGGAAAAATATTTCAGAAACTTCTTTAGAACAATGAAAAGAATCATATCATAAGGCTAATAATTATGAGACTCCAAAAGAAAAAAATTTTTTTAACCAAGTAATAAATTTCTGACATTGGAAGTAAAATCTTTTTGAAACTTTCTAGAAGGCTGAAAAAAAAATTAAATTAATTTTTAAAACAGGATGAGGGACTTCCCTGGTTGTCCAGAGGTTAAGACTTGAACTTCCACCGCCAGGAGCTCGGGTTCAGTTCCTAGTCAGGGAACTAAGATCCCACGTGCCACGTGGCAAAAATAAATAAAAAACAAGATGAAAAGACTTTCTATTTTCTTAATGTTGACCAAGTATCTCCTTACTCTGAACACTGAAAGAAATCTATCAAATGAAACTTTATTTACGAACCAAAAGAATGATTCAGGAGCAGTACCCACAAATGGTCAAAACCTATAGCAACAACACTCTGGAAAGACAATTCTACGAAAATGTGTGCTTGCATGGTCTAACTTTACTTCTTATTAGTCCTTGCTATTTTGCTTTTACTCACTGCTTTGTTCTTAGCTGCTGAAGAATCCTAGTATTTTTTTAAGTAGACTCTTGCTGCTGTGTTAAAAAACGTATTCCATACATCTAACACCTGACGTTTGCGGGGTCTCGGGAGCTAAACCGTTTGACTAAGAACAGTGAGAAAGATATCCATGTGCACCAAAATCTTACTTAAGAATTTAAAATATACTTTATTACATACCTGTTATAAACTAGATGTGTATATGTGCATACATACAAGCACACACATGTGTACACAAGCATGCGTGTGTGTGTGTGCATTGCATATACATACATGTGTGTATGCATTTGTGTGCATGCATATGTGTGTTTGTGTGCGTACTTACAACTCAAACCACTGCGAGAATCTCAATTTTGAAAAAAAGAAGAAAAACGCAAGGAGAAGACATAAGAATCCTTCAATGACCTCCGCTCGACAATGGAGGCCTTTGGCCGGGCACACCGGATGCTTCTTCTCCTATTCCTGGCCATACGGGAGTCAACCTCGACCCCCAGAGAAGTGTGAGCAGAAGCTGCTGCGTGTCTTCCGACAGGTGTTTTACCTTTAATAACTCCGAGGAGCAATTATGCAGGAATGTGGCCAGCTTTTTTTCCCAACTATTTATACGTTCAACATGTACCCAATTGGGAGAGGGAGGGATGGGTAAAAAAAAAAGAGATTTTAATCTCATGAGATTTATTTTTTTGTCATAAAATGACTTAAAGGGAAATGAGGTGGGTGGGTGGCAAATTGTCCCGTATGGAGAGCGTGCTGTGTGCCGGGCGCCACACTGCGGGCTTCATAAATGGCCCCTCATTTAATCCTCATAATGCCCCTCCGTGATGGGGATTGCCATCACGTTTCAGGGATGAGGAAAGAGGCTCAGAGAGGTCCAGACAGTTGCCTGAGATCACTCAGCCTGTCTCGATAGGTCTGGAGCCCTGGTCTGTGTGCTCACAAAGCCTGACACCAGGTTTTTCCTGGATGCCAAAGGTGGCTGCCCTGACTCCTTCTAACAGCCTCCCGGGAAGCTGAGTGATACACGTGGTTTCAACTCTCTTTTCCCAAAGTGTCTCCCTCTCATTTCTCCCGTTTGTCCTGTTCAATCCCCAGACTCCAACCCAAAGTCTCTGCAGTTTGCGGGTTGTGAAACTAGATGTTTAAGGGGTTCCCCCGGCCCTGGGAGTGCGTGAAATGCTCAGGAAAGCAAAAGGACTTTCATAAAAAGGCAATTTCTTCAGCACGCAGGGGGGGATAAAAGCCATGATATTTTCCCATTCTTTTTCTTCAGGACTTGATGAAAACTTGAGACCATGCACAGGCAGGAAGCAGAAAACGATCATTTCCCAGCAGGCGGCCACCGCGCCTGTACACAGGGCACCGTCAAATGGGAGGGAGTACCAGACTGGTGCCTCCGAGGGATGGTCTTCTCTCTGCAGCCCGGTGGGGGCCCTTCCCCTCTTGGAGTCCCCCTCTGCTGCCCCCCTGCTCTGATGATCTCCCACGCTCCAGGTTCACTGGGTGAAGTCAGGAGCCGCCTGAGTCCAGCTTTCTGCTGCAGCCCCCACTCCAAGGGGTGGCCTGAAATGTCAAAGTGGCCCAGCAAACACCTTCTGACTTCTGGGAGATTGTCGGGAGCACTGGCAAGTTCATGCACCTCTTGCGGTTTGCACTTGGCGAAGAATGTACCTCTGGAAAAGAACTTTCTTGCTAATCCTGACACTGCTGGGGGTTGGGTGAGGGGGCAGGCCAGACACCCATTCCCACCTCCGACAAGTTGCCCGGGGTTCTACGTGTGGTTGTGCTAGGCTTCGGCTTCCCTGGTGACTCAGACGGTTAAGAATCTGCCCGCGATGCAGGAGACCTGGGTTCGATCCCTGGGTGGGGAAGATCCCCTGGACAAGGGAATGGCTACCCACTCCAGTATTCTTGCCTGGAGAATGCCATGGAGAGAGGAGCCTGGCAGGCTACAGTCCATGAGGTCACAAAGAGTCAGACACGACTGAATGACTAACACTTTCACTTTTCTGCAAAAGGTTTTTTGTTATAAAGAAGCAAGTCCAACAGACCCTGGTAACACAGAGGACAGAACTGATATCTGCTGGCTGTGTGACCTTGAGCAAGTCACTCACCCTCTCTGGTTCCTGCAGTACACCACGGGCTATACTTCATCTGGCTGTTGGAGAAATGCAAGACCTAAGAACATGACAGTCTGTGAACACATTAGAAGATCCTCTCCCATTGATGGTGTTAGGAACTCTTTCAAAAGATGGTTCCTTCAAAACAAACTAAGGAGGGTGGACGTGCCAGGCAAGGTGCTCGGTAGACTCTGATGGGTTAATTCAACCATAACTAGGATGAAGACACAGGAAAGGCAGGAAGGCAGGTGCATCAAGGAGGTGGGGTGGGGACAGCCTAAACTGGGTTGCTAAAGATTATCTGGCTTTTGTGTACATGGTGGAAAGAACTGGGCAACCAAGCTGGGGGAGGGGTCTCTGCAGGACCACCTTTGTAAGCATGCCACCTCTGTAGTCACACCGAGTGACCCGGCACTTGGCTTCATGCTCGGCTGTCATGCTCCTGAAATTCATATACATTTTGAAGAAGGGGCCCCATTTGTCCGTTTGCAGTGCACCCTGCAAATGATGTGGCCTCTCCTGAGTTTCAGCCCATGTAGTCATCCTACGACTGCATGTCAGCAGCGACGGCTACAAAACAGGCGTGCCGGATGGCGAGGGCATGGTGTTACAGGCGACAAAACAACGCCTGTGCTCTTCTGGGGGCCTCCTGAGCTGTGCCGAGCGCTCCTCATGCCTTGCACCGTGCTTGGCACCAAATAAAGACATGTTAAACACTCTGGTGAGTTTGGGACTCAATACCCAGTTTCCACTTGTAGGAGAGCAACGAGTTCAATCACAGGAAATTGGAACCAGCCGGACCTCGGTTCACATCCTAACCCCTCTACCCGGCAGTCACGACCTTGGGCAAAACCCTACCCTTCTCCGCAACTTCACAGTTTACCATGAGGGTGGTAACACTACCTCTTTTCGAAGTTACTGGGGGCTTAAATGAGATTGTGTGTGTTGAGCGGCAAGCTGGGTATTTTAATAGTAACCCTTAAAATGCATTTATTTATTAACTGAGGACCTGCTCTGGGGTGGGCTCTGACCACACAGTGGCGAGCTGATTCATCCCTGACCCTCGGTGGGTTGACAGCCCAGATGGAGGGCAGCAGATAAAGAAGCAGAGGCCGCCGGGTAATTTTAGGTGGTGGCCAGGGGGGAGGGAGGGCTCTGCCACGTGGAGGAGGTGATTAATCCGGTGACAGTGCCTTCCGACTTCAGGGTTGAGCTGGTTATGAGCTGGCGCCGAGGCTTTCAACCCTACCCAGGGTGCAGCACAATTCAAAAGCATTAGTCGCTCAGTCATGTCCGACCCCATGGACTGTAGCCCACCAGGCTCCTCTGTCCGTGGGATTCTTCAGGCAAGAATACTGGAGTGGGTTACCGTGCCCTCCTCCAAGGGATCTTCCAGACCAGGGATCGAACCAAGGTCTCCTGCATTGCAGGTGGAATCTTTACCACCTGAGCTGCCATGAGGTATGCAGCATGATTAGGGGGAGGGAAATATTTTCTAGGAATTTCCAGACAATTCGCCCCCAACTCTATGCCTGGAGAAGAAACTGCATCTCCCCATCTCCGGGCGGGGGTACGGGGTTAGGGGGCAACCACCCCCCAGGGGACCCCACTAGGAGCCTCCCAGCACCCTGCAGCCCTGGGACCCTGCCCCCCGGGACTGGTGAGTGCTAAGAACAAACAGAAAGGGAAATGAACAAATTATCCTGATAATTTGTTTAAGAAGAGGGGGGGAAAGGCACCCAAGAAAAATGATATCCACTAAGACGGTAGGTTTCTAATGAATGTACGGATAATGAAATAAACCCGTTTAGGCCACGCTTGGCCCTGATCTTCCCAGGCCTAGATTAAAAAATGGAACATCTGTGATGATTTAATTTACATCTTAATAACAAACAGGCCTCGAGAAACCCGCGGATAAATGCCTTTTATTGCCGGCGTATCTTTTGCACTGCAGCTTGAATGAAAACTCTGGTAATTAATTGTTTTAAGCGATTCTATTAAAAAGTGTCTGCAAGTGCTGTGTGCCGAATGTTTATGCGGGCCAGGCTGCCACAGGAATATAGACAAGCCGAGCAGCGGGCGGAGAATGAGGTGACTTAGTCTTTTTTTTTTTCTTTCCACATTCATTGCCTTAAAGACATGCAGTCTTTTTATTCTTTCCAAAAAAGATAGATGCGAAGCTCGCTCGTTTCCCTTCCACGGTTTTCAAGTCTTGTCTCTGAAGTGACACAGGCGTGGTCCCCTCCCTGCAGGCCCCTCCCTACCCCGACATCGACTTGAGAGTCTCCTCCGACCCACCCCAGGAACTGCGGCCACGTCGCTTCCCATTTCCAACCTTCAGATTCCTAGTCTGGAAAATGGGGCCATGACTACGCTGTGGCTGGATGGTAATGGTGTTAGGAACTCTTTCAAAAGATGGTTCCTTCGAAACAAACTAAGGAGGGTGGACGTGCCAGGCAAGGTGCTCGGTAGACTCCAGGGCTTGCTTCACGGCTCCGGGCATCTGTGAGCCTCTGGTCGCGGGGTGGGGGGGAGCAGGCAATAAATGTGCGATAGGCGAGTGACCTCCTCCAGCCCTGGTTCCAGCCCTGGCTGCACATTAGAACCCCCGAGGGAGCTTTTAGCACAAACCCAGGCCCCCACCTGCCCCTCGGAGGTCTTTATTTAATTAGTCTGGGGTGGAGTCCAGACATCAGTATTTTTTTTTTTTTTTTTGAAAGCTCCTCAGAGAATCATGGAGGCATATAGAATTTATGGATATTTTCAACTCAGCTCAGAGCTGTGAAGGGAAGAGAAGGTCTCAGAAAGGAGAATCTGAGGAGCAATCAGGGTGGCCTCCTGGGGGTGGTGACATCCATGGTCAGGACCCTGTGTGGGTCTGAGGAAGAGTGTTCCAAGCACAGGGAACAGCATATGTGAAGGCTCTACCAGGGCTAGATGGGTGTGTTTGATGGGCAGAAAAGTGGGTGTTTATGCTGAGGGTCAGGAAGGGGGGGAAGGTGCTTCCTGGGCTGGCTGCTTCTCCCCTCCCACCACCTCCAGCCCCCTAGTCTGGACCAGGATCCAGCTTTGTATTCCCTTAGCCCCCAAGCGACTCATCACAGCCCAGAGCACAGTGGAGCATTATCGGTTGTGTCTGTCTATACCTGGACTGAGGAGGGGGCTGGATTCGGGAAGGCAGGTGAGTCACAAGCCTGGCTGAGCCATCCAACAGAAGGGCCATCTCCGTGTGGGACCTTGTCCAGATTTTTGTCTTCCCAGCCCCTGTCCCATCCTAGACCCAGTACCCACTGCAGGACATCACATACACCGCTTCTATCCACGGAGGAGAGTGAAGTCAGACTTCGAGGGACAGTCTCTGGGTCTGCCGCCTGCTTCCTAGTCCCCATCTTCATTTCTTGCATGTGATCCTTTTTCAAATTCTGACTTTAAGACTATTCCTCCCATACAAAGAGTCTTTACAAAAGTGGAGATGGGGCTGGTTGGCAAACACAAGCAGAAACCCCAACTTCAATGGGAATCAAAGGAAAAGATGTTAAAGCAATTAACATATAAAGCCTTAAATTAAAAAAAAATAATTTGTTGTTTTTGTTGTTGCTAAGGTAACCTATCCATGAAAATCAGGACGCAGTGAGAAGGGCCCCTTGCACATTCCTGGTGGGGACACAACACAGGACAGGGCGTCTTCGGAGTGTGTGAGGCAACCACCTAAACTTCCCGAAACAACATGCCCTGGCCCTGCACTCCAGCTCCTAAGGGGAGGCCTTGGAGATCAAAACACAACAGTGCTCCCTACAGCATTGCATATGAGCCCCCAAACGGGCATTGACCTAAATGTCTACCCAAGGGAAAATGAAAAATGAATTATGACTTATCTGAAGGCAGAATATTATGCAGCCATTGAAATGTTTACAAAAATGAGTAACAACATGGAAACATAATTGTAACATAATAGTAATTGAAAAGGAAAAAAGACAAAATTACATAGCAAATATGTCAAGCACAAAAAAAAAAAAGAAAAGAAAGAAAGGCACAGGGCAAAGACTCCAAATAAAACCATAAAACAATAAAATAGCCTCTGGTTACATTGCTGGAAATGGAAATTAAAGCATCTTGTTTGTTTTGCTTTGGAGGAAAAGGGGAAGGGTTTACCATAGTCTGTTCTCTGCTAAGAAGTATAGAGGTTTTTTCCATCATTTAGCCCCATTTACACACAGAGGTAGAAATATCAGTCTCCAGAACAGGCCAGGATAGGCTAGGCTAGGCTGGATTCCTGCTCCTCCATTCACCAATCCTGTGACTTTAGGTAAACCATCTCCTCTGAAACTCAGTCTCCTCATCTATAAAATGGGCTCATTCATGCCTTGTGAAACCATCATGGGGAACTTAACAAAATCAAGATGTAAAGCCTTCAGAGTCAGCCTAAGTATTAGTCAGCATAGATCAGTGTCATGGTTAGTTTCACAAGAGAAATTATTTTCATGAGTGAGATTATTTTTAATCAGAGGTCATTCAATTTTGTAGAGCTTCTCATGCAGCACTAGTGGTAAAGAACCCTCCTGCCAATGCAGGAGATGCAAGAGACTCGGATTCAATACCTGGATCAGGAGGAGGAGGATCACCTGGAGGAGGAAATAGCCACCCACTCCAGTACTCTTGCCTGGAAAATTCCACAGGCAGAGGAGCCTGGTGAGCTACAGTCCTTTCAGTTTTGTACATTTAAAAAATTTACAAATCTTTCTTAAATGAAATAGCCCCTCAAATCTAGGCCACAAATTAATAAAGGAAGCTACATCTGAATCCAAGGGTCTGTGACCCACATTTGTCAGGGCTCCTGCATGTGCTGTGGGAGGGCCCCCCTTTTCTACAGACTTTGGCCATCCACATGAGATCTTTGAGAATCCCTCTTTGAGTGGGATGGGCAGGACCAGGTGTGGAGAACGAGGCAGAGCTGTTAGAAAGTCAGAGATCTGACCCTCAGTTTCCTGACCTATGAAAAGGATGGGTGGGTGAATCAAGCTTGGCTTTTCTCAGCAAGGACCATCTGGATATGAGTCTGATGCATCCTGTCCCGTGCAAGGCTCTCTTCTAATACATCAGTTTATTACGAAATGCATTTGACCACGGACATTCCCCCCAACTGCACTCTCACTGTTGCTTTTGTGGCATAATAAAATTTACCAACCTGCAAACACCACCTGGGAAGCTGAGAATAAAGACGATGCATTCATTTCACATCTATTTCAGAGAACCTGATGTGTGCCCAGCAGCAACATGGGTGTTGAGGATACAACAGGCAGCAACACAGAGGAAAATTCCTGCCCTTGCGGAGGCAGACAAAATGAACCTCATAGGTAGGTAGGTTATAGAGCGTGATTGTTGCTGTTCAGTCACCAAGTCGTGTCCGACTCTTTGAGACCCCATGGACTGTAGCACGTCAGGCTTCCCTGTCCATCACCAACTTCCAGAGCTTGCTCAGATTCATGTCCATTGAGTCAGTGACACCACCCAACCATCTCATCCTCTTTCATCCCCTTCTCCTTCTGCCCTCAATCTTTCCCAGCATCAGGGTCTTTTCCAATGAGTTGGTTCTTTGCATCAGGTGGCCAAAATATTGGAGCTCCAGCTTCAGCATCAATCTTTCCAATGAATATTCAAGGTTGATTTCCTTTAGAATCGACTGATTTGATCTCCTTGCAATCCAAGTGGTTCTCAAGAGTCTTCTCTAACACCACAGTTTGAAAGCATCAGTTCTTCAGTGCTCAGCCTCTTTATGGTCCAACTCTAACATCCATACATGACTACTGGGAAAACCATAGCTTTGAGTAGACGGACCTTTGTCGGTAAAGTGATGACTCTTCTTCTTAATATGCTGTCTAGGTTGGTCATAGCCTTTCTTTCAAGAAGTAAACATCTTTTAATTTCATGGCTGCAGTCACCATCTGCAGTGATTTTGGAGCCCATGAAAATAACGTCTGTCACCGATTCCATTGTTTCCCCATCTATATGCCATGAAGTGATGGCAAATAGAGTTTGATAGAAGGTGCCATATGCTATAGAAAAAAAAGGCAGGAAAAAGTAGGGGAAATAAAAGGATCAGAGGGAGGGGTTTTGATTTTCAATAGCAATGTCCAGGTTGCTTCATGGAGAAGCTGACATTTGCAGAACAGCTGGAAGAAACAGAGGGAGGTACTGAGGCATTTATTGCAAGGAAGAGAGTTTCAGGTAGGAAGAGCAGCCAGTGCAAAGGCCCTGGGGCAGGAATACGCATGGCTTGGAAGAGGTGAGTGGGGCCGGAGCGGAGTGAGCAACGGACACTGGACGGGCAAGGACAGAGAGGAATCTGGGCTGGCCGGCGTTCTAAGCTCTACAGCTCAGGGACTAGAAACAGGGCTCCCACCCCCCCACCTCTCTCACCCCACCTGTGTCTGAGAAACCCCACCATGCCAAAAGTGGGCAGTCCAGAGGGGCTTCCTTCTGCTCTCCTCCGCAGGCAGCCCCTTCAGTGGCACCCACACTCTGCAGGATCAGTCTCCTTGTTCCCCGCATACAGAGGGGCAAAGCAAGCTTGACAAAGTGTCTCGCCCACCGCCTCACACACCCTGGTGGAGGGGGTGTTGAAGATGCCGACTCAGGTCTAAAGGGCTCCATGCCTGGGCCAGCCCTCAGAGAGACTGAGTTCTGTGATGGAGGAAAAGCTTAATCAGCGTGGCCCCTCCCCTCACCTCCATCTCACGGGGACACTCCAAGGCATTTTAGGAAAAAATTAAAGTGCTGTAGTGCTTTACTCAGTGGGAAGTAAATATATGAGATTCATTATCCCAAGAGGTGGTGCAGACTAAAAATACATGTTGGTTTGCGGAGGGTTTCGATTAAAAGTAGGGATGATGGATTCAGGGCGTGTTATGAAGGGAAGCAAGGCAGCTTGGCGAGGAGGCAGGACTGGAAGAAGGCGAGGTCATAGAGGGCAGGGGTCACCTCCAACCCCGACCTCTCTGGGAGGATTTGGGAGGCAGCTCAGAGGAGGGGTTTATGGGACTCTGGAGCCACGCAAGCCCGGGTTGTGGCCCCAGCGCCAGCTTACGTCCGCCGTGGGCAAGTCTTCCGCCCCTCTGGCCGCAGGCTTTTCTTCTATGAAACCAGGAGAGCATGAGCCTCAGCCCATGGCAGCAGAGCGATGATTAGATGGGATAACGGATGTAGCCAAGCACGCTTAGCGATGCAGGCGTTTGGTCGATGTCTGTCTCCCCTCCAACACTGGAAAGTGTCCAAGGCCCGTCTCTGCCCAGCTGGTGCCTGACACATAGGAATAATACTGGCTGAGCTACACGTCAGCCTCCTGCGCAGCCGAGCGTATCTACGTGGGAGCCGGACCCACCCCCTTCTGCTTCCTCATGGAGCTACAGCCATCCTGGCGGAGTCCTACCCGCCCGGGGATCCACCCAGCCAGCCCTAATGAAGAGCCGCAAGCGAGTCAGAGGGAAAAGCTGAAGGCCTGCAGCCTAGACATATGCACACTGCTGTACATAAAACAGGGAGCCGACTAGGACCCACTGTGGGCCCTTAGGGAATATCCGTAACCTCACTATTCTGCAAAAACCTAAATGGGAAAATAACTTGAGAAAGAATAGGTACATGGGTAGGCATGAATCACTTGGCTGCACAGTGGAAACACATCGCTAATCAACTATACTCCAGCATAAAATTAAAAATTTTTAATGAAAAAAATAAAAATTTACAAACAAAAATATAATAAAAATGACTCCTAACCCAGACAGACATCACCCTCTGCAGTCTAATCCCCAAGGAGTAGCAGGAATGGAGTGGGGTGGGGTGAGCAGAGGGTTGGGGCTGGAAACTAACATTTCCATTCTGTTGTTGTCATTGTTCAGTTGCTAAGTCGTGTCAGACTCTTTTCAACTGCAGCACACTGGGCCCCTCTGTCCTTTACTATCTCCCTGAATTTGCTCAAATTCATATCCATTGAGTTGGTGATGCCATCCAACCATCTCATTCTCTGTCGTCCTCTTCTCCTCCTGTCCTCAGTCTTTCCCAGGATCAGAGTCTTTTCCAATGAGTTGGCTCTTTGCATCAGGTGGCCAAAACATTGGAGCTTCAGCTTTAGCATCAGTCCTTCCAGTGAATGTCCAAGGTTGATATTCAGTCTGAGGTTTCATTACTTTTTCCATTCTAAAAATTGTGGATTTCGGCTGGGTGGAGTCCTTTTCTCTACAGTAAGAGAACAGTCCAGAGGCTAAAAGCAATCACAAACAAGCTGGCTTCACATCTCAGTGCAACGAGGTCACAGAATACTTCCTCAGTGGCAGGGCAGACCTCAAGCCCTGGAGCGGCCCAGCCCCAGAGGAACAAGCCCAAGCAAAGCATTTATAATTTCAGTGACCCAGCCCCAGAGGAACAGAACCCAAGCAAATCATTTATAATTTCTAGATGTCATTTTTAAAGGAAAAAACCTGGGAAATTAATTTTAATAATATCTTCCTTAACCCACTGCATCAGAAACACAGTTCCAACCTGCAACCAACAGACAGACGGAATGACAGACCCAGACGGAGAGACAGGAACAGAGAAAAGACCAGAGAATCCTTGAGAGGGAAAGGCTCAAGACATGGGGTGGCCGACCGTCCCAGCTTGCCTGGCACCAAAAGGGCACGTGGGATGTGGGACTTCCTGTGCGGGGGCGAGGCGGGTGGGGGAACCTCACCAAGAGCCACAGACACTGAGCGGTGAGTCTGGGAGACGCGGAGGGTGGTGGGAGAGAAGCCGCCAGTCGGAAAGGGGCTGGCAGGGGCCCTGCCCCCCAAGCCAGGCTGGGGTCCGTCGCTGGGCAGCCCCGGAGAGTTGCTTGGGGCAACACGACCCCAAGCCCACAGGCAAACTCAAAGAAACTTCCCTCAAACGCTCACAAAGCTGACCTTCCCAGAGAGCTACTCCTTTCTTGCGTGCATTCCATGGACTATATAACCCAGCAGGCTCGTGGGATTTCCCAGGCAAGAATACTGGAGAGGGTTGTCATTTGCTTTTCCAGGGGATCTTCCCAGCCCAGGGATCAAACCGGCGTCTCCTGCTGATTCTTTACTACTGAGCCATAGAGGAAGCAAGCCTGTCTACCCCCGACAACGATTCTAAAGCCCAGGACACATTTGGACCCAAGGCTCTGGCTTCGGATGGTGGCCTCTGAGCCACCTCTTCCAAAATCGAGTCTTGATGAAGTCACTTGCTGAGCCTCTGACCTCGGACGCCCCCCACTGCTCCCCCAACTCAGGCTATAGCCCGTCCATCTCCAGCTGGTTGAGCTGTCGCAAAACCCCCCAGCTTGAAATATCCCCGGGTCTAGGTGCTGGGTGATTTTGTCCCCCCTTTTTTCCCTTTGCTTTCAAATGTTAACCGTGAACGGATTTATTTCAAACCAAATCACCTTTCCCCGTTTCCCGGGGAAAGTGTGACAGTTTGCAAGGCCTGTAATTCTTTTCTTCCGAGTTAAGATTTGCTGGAGAGAAATGGATTTCTCCACATCGCACAAAGAATGCAAGAGAGAGAAGAGGAGATATAAAAAAAGAAAAGGGAGGCATTTGTCAGCTTTGGAGAGTGTGTGTGCATGCACGCGTGCATGCGTGTCTGTCTGTGTATTTCCTGCTGTCACCCGACATTTCACAGAACTTTGTTTTCACTAGTTAGCACAATTAAAATCACAAGGAGGAGTCAGGTAGAAATCAAAGTTCCTTTACATTTCACCAGAAAGACGAGCAGCTGACTCCTCACTCTGCGTACACCGATAAAAGATATGTGGTCGCCTTTGGCGGGAGAGGCAAAAAATAAGCAATTTAGGATCTTAAAAGATAAAAGATAATAAAAGTAATTAAGATAATTAACCACCCTGAAGAGAGAAGAATTTACTGCTGTAAATTTTGTATTTTGTTTCGCTTGGCAATACCACAGCTGCCACTCTGCTTAATATACAGCGCATCAAGCATCTGAGAGTCTTTGGCTGTCAAAAGGCATATATAATAAAAATTTTTAACAGAAGAGGAAGGAGGGGGGAGAGATGAGAGCCGCAATTACAGTTTTTAAAAAATCTGGTTAATTGAGTTTGGAGCCAGGTGGTCGGGCTTTCTTTGCGTCCTGCGGATTTGGAAACGATGAGATTTTAGTCTCTCCACGTACGATCTCTGCAGCCATGGAAGGATCCCATCTGTACCACGCTGCTTCCCCCCCACCATCTCCACCCATTGGTCCCCAGTGTCACCAACTCAGTTCAGCCCTTATTGTCTCTTTCCTGGGCATTTCCTGTCTCTTTCCTGCCCCGTTCCTACTGTGCTATCTGCATAAGCACCAGATACATGCATGCATACCTATGGCTGATTCATGTCGAGGTTTGACAGAAAACAGCAAAATTCTGTAAAGCAATTATCCTTCAATAAAAAATAAATTAATTTTTAAAAAAGGTGCTCCAGCATCCCACTGCAGGGTCTCCCTGGGGCCCTTAGGTCTAAATCCTAATTCCTAGCCTGACATTCAAGCTTCTGAAAGATTGGGTCCCTGTCTCAGCCCTGGGTCCGTCCATCCTTCTTACAAAACACAGACACTCAGCACTCTCAGGTCTTCCTGAGGGACACGATGTGTCTCTCCCCTGGACCCTTTTGCCACACGAGCAGTCTGACAAACTCCTGCTCACCCTTCATCTGTCAACGTGTGCATCAAAGCTTTTGGAAAATGCCCCCAACAGATCCCCCTCCCCCAGGGCCCCCATGGCACTCTCACTCTCCTGTGACTCGCTGGTCATCTAGGCCTCATGATACTTATCCCATCTGAGCGTATTTTCTGTATCACTGGTCTCCACATTTCGTTGAACAACTGTTTAGCCCCCACTGAATGCCAGCTTCTGCATGGGCTGTTGTGGGTGCAAAGATAGGTTCATTCTTTCAAGGAAATGTTTTGGATCATGTTCCGGTCACTGATCCAAGTGCTGAAAAAAGTAGCAGGGACATAAAGAGACAAAATGCCCACCCTCATGAAGCAGAAGTTCTGGGGGGGAGGCGACAGATGATAATCAAGGAACAAACAAATGTTGGTCATGAGAGGCAGTGACAAGGGCAGAAGTGATAAAACAGCAGTAGGGCAGAGAAGGGTAGAGAGATTAGAGCTGGGCAGAGACTCAGAAGAGAGGAGACAAGGAGGCAGGCGTTTAACTGGGCACCAGCACTCCTGGCAGTCGACTTGGTGCGTGCAAAGGTCCTGCGGTGAGACTGAGTCCGGTGTGCAGAAGGAGACCCTCCAGTGTGGCTGGGGCTGGCCAGCGAGGCTGGGTCATAGGAGCTCAGATCACAAGGATCCAGGGTTTCCCTGGTGGTCCAGTGGCTAAGACTCCATGCTCCCAATGCAGGGGGCCTGGGTTCAATCCCTGGTTGGAGAACTAGATGCCACAGGCTTCAGCTAAGAGTTTGCATGTTGTAACTAAAGATCCCACATGCTGCAACAAAGACCCGGGCCAGCCAAATAAATAAGCATTTTTGGAAAGTCACGCAGGACCTTGTAGACTATTCTAGGAGTTTCAGTTCTCCCCTGGGAGGGGCGGGAACTGGAGGATGAGGACGGAGGGATGACTAGACCTGCTTACTGTCTGCAGCTCATCCTGAGCTGCCGGGGGCAGGGGTGGGGGGTGCAATGTCATGAAACAGTAAATGAATACACCACTGCTAGACAGATCACAGAAGAAAGGAAAATGTTTTATATTTCAGTACTTTTGACAGTGGAAACAACTCAAATGTCTATCAACCAATAAATGGATAAACAAAATACAGCCTATCCATACAATGAAATATTACTTAGCTATAAAGAGGAATGAAGTGATTCCTCAAAAATTTAGATACAGAGTTACCACATGGCTCAGTAATTCCACTTCTGAAGATATATCCAGAAGAAATGAAAGCAGGGACTCACACAGATATTTGCACACACATGGTCATAGCAGCATTATTCCAAATAGCCCCAAAGTGGAAGCAACCCAAACGTCTATTGAAGGATAAATAGACAAAATGCGGTATGTACATGTACACTGGAATGTTATTCAGCATTAAAAAGGAAAGAAATTCTGACACATGTTATAACATGGACAAATCTTGAGGACATTTTCCTAAGTGAAATATGGCAAACACAGAAGGACAGATATTATAGGATCCATTTAAATGAGGTTCCAAAAGTAGTCAATTTCATAGACAAAGCAGAATCATGGTTTCCAGGGTAGTGAAAGTGAAGTCACTCAGTCGTGTCCACCTCTTTGTGACCCCGTGGACTGTAGACCACCAGGCTCCTCCATCCATGGGATTCTCCAGGCAAGAATACTGGAGTGGGGTGCCACTTCCTTCTCCAGGGAATCTTCCCAACCCCGGGATCGATCCCAGGTCTCCTGCATGGCAGGAGGAGGCTTTAACCTCTGAGCCACCAGGGAAGGCAGGAAATAGGGGGTTAGTGTTTAATAGGTACAGAGTTTCAGCTGGGGAAGATGAGAACGTTCCGGAGATGGATCGTAGTGACAGCTGTACAACAGAGTGACTATACTTAATGCCAGAGCACTGTATACCTAAAAATGGTCAAAATGGTATATTTTACATTATGTATATTTTACTTCAAGCAAGCAAGCAAGCAAGCAAGACTATGTTCTTACCAAAAAGAAACGAACAAGCAGGTTCTTACCAAGGGAGGTCCACCCAAGAAAATGGTACCCTGCTTGCGGACGATGATGTTTTCATCAGCCATTGCAGGCACGTAAGCTCCTCCTGCTGTGCAGGAGCCCATGACCACTGCTATCTGGAATCCAAGCACACAGGAAACTCATGCAGTACAGCTCAAACAGTGAATTACACAGTCTCTGGATCTACAGTTCCACAAACAGTACCAGGGCATGTTACTAGCTTCTCCCTCTGCTTTGTTTTTATTTTTTGGTTTTTGGGGGTTTTTTTGGTCTGCTCTTTGTGGCTTGCAGGGTCTCAGTTCCTGACCAAGGATTAAACCCAGGTCATGGCAGAAAAGCTTGGAATCTTAAACACTAGGCAACCAGGGAACTCCCTGTGTTTCATTTTTTTAATGGAGTTCTTTTAGAACTGTTTCCTAACTTTTGTTATCAAAACATTTTGAAGGGCTTAGGTCACACTTTTACAAAGCTTGTGGACAACCTCCCTGTCAAATGAAAGACTGGCCAAACAGACCATTACACTGAGCAACTAATGGAGAGAAGAAACTCACAATCAACACATAAACTAGTAACATTATATTAAAAGGACAACTTTTTATCTAATGATAATAATAGCAATAATAAGTTCTCTAAACAATTGCCACTTACCTCATAAGAATACCGAAATAATTCTCCAAATGAGCAATGTTAATTTTGTGTTATCCTGAATATAAGACTTTCTAAATATAAAACTAATGTTAGCATCACAATTGAAAATCTTGCTCAAAAGAAAGTCAATTGTGTTGAAGCTGGGTGATGCATACTTGAGGGTTCACAGTACTATTTTTCTACTTTTGTGGTGCTTGAAATTTTCCATGA
>SJYV01040461.1:898677-910129 GCA_006410875.1 Neotragus pygmaeus | reverse complement strand
GAGAGTCAACTGTTGGCTGGTTGGTTTTTTTTTAACCTCTTCACTTGGCTTGTGAGATTTCAGTTCCCTGACCAGGGGTTGAATCAGGGCCACAGCCATGAAAGTGCACAGTCCTAACCACTGGACCACCAAGGAAATCCCAAAGAGTGAATTGTTGATGGATAATTTTGGAGCGACGTGAGTGTTCTGGAACTAGATAGATGAGGTGGTTGCACCACACTGCGAATGACACAAAGCCACCAAAGCGTTCACGTGAAAACAACTAGTTCAATGCCACGTTAATTTCACCTTAATTTAATTTAATTTATTTTTTTTTTTAATAAAAGAAGCTAGGAAAGGCAGCTGGCACGTTCCTTCCTGGCTTCCTTCTAGGAGGCAGGATGGTGGGCTGAAAGCTGGGGCAGGGCAGGAATCCTGAGCAAACGTACCCGGCACTAAGCAACCTGTCTTCCTGGAGGGTAATCCCTTCAAGGGGGCAGAAATGAAATGTGGGAGGCCAGTGGGGTGCACATATTGGAGGAGGTGGAGGAGGGAGAGACAGGGAGAAAGAGGGAGAGACCTGGAAAGACAGCGAGTGAAACAAAACCCTGAAGAGAGGAACTCAGGGAGGAACAGAGGAGAGGGAGGGTCTTGGATGAATTAAGCAAGCCAGGAGGACCACAGAGCCCTGGTTACTCCCCGCTGGGCAACATGTGAATAAGGAGCTGAGAAAAAATACGCAGAAAATCCGTTTTTTTTTTTCTTCCCTCCCAGTGACAAATCCATCCCACAAGCCAGATGGAGGCTCAGCNCAAGCCAGGAGGACCACAGAGCCCTGGTTACTCCCCGCTGGGCAACATGTGAATAAGGAGCTGAGAAAAAATACGCAGAAAATCCGTTTTTTTTTTTCTTCCCTCCCAGTGACAAATCCATCCCACAAGCCAGATGGAGGCTCAGCCCCAGGCTTTTGTGTGGGGCCTGGGGAGGGAAGGCCACCTCACTGGCCCCCACCGGCAGGGGGGGCGGGGAGTGGACGCATTCCAAGGGGCCCTTGGGGATGATGGGAGGGTGGGCTTCCTATGCAGTGTGGGCCTGGGGACTCTCTCCTCCTCTGAGCCTCGCCAGCCTCAGCTGCAATTAGAGCAAATTGTGTTTTCCAAAAATGACGACAGCAACATTTGCAGAACTTGCCAAACAAGAAGTGCCGACTGATTTCCCCTCCCTCTGAAAGTGGGCAGGTCTTTGCAACTGCACGGGCTTGAAAGAAGGTGGCAGATGCCCTATGGATTCTGAGACGAGGCTGTGAAAGGTCGTGTGGGCCCTTGGAACCTGGCAGCCATGCTGTGAGGAAGCCTAGACCACACACAGAGAGGACACGGCCATGGGCAGGCGTTTCCCCCAGTGGCCCCAGCTGAGGTCCCAGCCTACAGCCCCTAATCCAACATCAACCACGTGTGTATAAGTGGACAAGACTTCAGAAGCCCCCACTCTCAGACTGAGCCATCTCAGCTGACACCCTATGAAGCAGAGACCAGCTCTCTGTGCTGAAGTCTGCCCTACTCACAGATCCATGAACAAAATAAATATCATTGTTTTAAGCCATTAAGTTTGGGATGGTCTATTACACAGCAGCAGACACCTGGAAGGAAAAGCAGAGTGCCCGATGCATCACTATCGCTCCCGAGATATTTGCTACAGACGAATGGGCAGCACTCAAAGGGCCACCAGCTCCCCTACAAGGTAAACGCTCCGTTTTTAAAATTGTATTTATTTTCTTTATTCATATTTATTTGGCTGTACTAAGTCTTAGTTGTGGCATGCAGGATCTTTGATCTTATCTGTAGCATGCGAACTCTTAGCTGCAGTATGTGGGATTCCCCAGTCAGGGATCGAACCTGGGGCCCCTGCATTAGGAGCATGGAGTCTTAGCTGCTGAACCACCAGGGAAGTCCTGCTCCATCATTGTTATGGGCTGATCTGTGCCCACCAACAAATTCATGATATGTCTCCCCCTCCCCCCAAATCTCACATTTCTTTCATGTTGAAATCCTAACCCCTAGTAGCTCAGAATGAGACTGTATTTACAGACGTGATCATTATAGAAGCAATCAAGTTACAAGAAGGTCGTGAGAGTGGGGAACCTAACCCAATATGCTGGGGTCCTTATAGGAAGAGGAGATTAGGACACAGACATTCTCAGAGGACAGAGCCTGTGACAACAGTGGGACAAGGTAGAGAGGGTAGAGATGAGGTTCATCTGCAAGTGAAGGAGAGAGGCCTCAGAAGACAACAACCCTGCTGGCACCTTGATCTGGGACTTCCAGCCTTCAGAACCATTAAAAAATAAATTTCTGTTCTGTAAGCCACCACGTGTGTGGTGTTTTTTATGGCAGCCCTAGAAAATGAAGATAATCAGTAAGCCCACTTTACAGATGGGAAAACAAAGCTCTAAGCATTCATGTGTCACTAGACTGCCCAGCCAGCCAGCAGTGAAGTGGGCTTGAATCCTCCCTACCCCTAAAGGGGAGGGGTGTGACCTCATGTGCTAGGTCCCAATGGAGCTGGACAGAGGAAACCAGCAGGGGTTACGCAGAACCCCAAGCTGCACCCAGGGCAGGCATTGCCAGTCCATTCCAGCACTCTGTTCCCCAGCCCGGAAGTGACCTGAGTCTCCTTCTACAGCCAAGCAGTCCTGTGGGGGCCAGAAATGGCCAGAGGAGGATAGACAGTCCTAGGCACAGCTCAGCGGGGCCTGCCTACGGCTGCTCTATCTGGGTAACTCTTTAGAGGTGCTGGTCAGACTCTGAATGGGTTGTTTAGCTGCTCAGTCGTGTCTGACTCTTGGCGACCCCATGGACTATAGGCCATCAGGCTCCTCTTGTCCTTGTCCAGGCAAGAGTACTGGAGTGGGTCACCCTTTCCTTCTCCAGGGGATCTTCCTGACCCAGAGCCAGAACCTGTGTCTCCTGCATTGGCAGGTGGATTCTTCTTCTTCTGAACCACCAGGCAAGCCTTCTGTACATGTTCCTATAGTGAAAATCTTACTCCAGGAGGCCCTTCTGATTAACTCATCAGCATTATGGTGACATGGCATTTGTGAGATAAGCTAGGATTCTATACAGAGTTTTGTCCAGGGTGCAGAGCTGGGCCTACCACGGGGAAAATTATGGATTAAATGTTGTCCTCCAGAAGATCTCTTCTCCCCAGCCACTGGGTCAGGAAAGTTTAGCAAGACCCCAGCCTTGAAGTCTGAATGTCCCCCAGTCTGCCTGTTGGAATCATACAGAGGATTAAAATAATTACTTGAGCTAGTTCCAACTTCCAAGAGTCTCATGGGATTGCCCAGGCCTAGTTTTTCCTTTAAAGCTCCCTGGAGATTTTCTCAGATTCTGAGAACCCTGATATGAACCTCAGTGGGAAGATGAGGGCCCTGGGGTCAAGGGCCTCCTGTCAGTTTCTCAATAGGCCAAGCTTGTTGCTGCTGCAGTATCTTTGCACAGACTGCTCCTGTGGCCTCCACACCCCACCCGTTGCAGGTTTCTAATCCTCCTTCCAACCTCAGCTTAAACAGCACCTTCCCCAGGCTACCTCGTCCGGATTCTCCTGCCTCGCTTCCTCCTCTCTCACTGTTCCCTATTCTTTACCTTTATATTTCTTACAGTGTTTTCCAATATTGTATTCTTGGCTGTTTTCCTTACTTATTGGGTGTTTCCCCACCAAACTTCAAACCCACAAGGGCCACAGTGAAATCTGTGTTCTTTACCACTGGGTCCCAGGGTTAAGCACGTTGCAGGTTCTCAACAAATAGAGTGAATGAATTTAATGACAAAAAGTCAGTTCTCCTCCCTAAGCCTCACTTTGCTGGAAGAAGTAAATGAGTTCATTTCTGTAAACTGCTTAGAAAGTTCTACTTCGTGTTAATCAAATGAGTTGATGCAGATCCGATGCCTAGTGTAAAGTCAGACCTAGAATAAGCTCACAGTGATAATGATGACTTACTATTATTGACATGGCTACTGTTGTTGTTGTTTACCCTGTCCACAGCACAGTGTAGGCGCCTGATAAAAACATGAACTATCAAAGTAGGGTGGCCTTGGACGAGCCGTGAAGATGGAGGACGTGGCTGCCGGAGGAGGCTTCCACGGTGGTCTGATGTGGAAAAGAAAGCACAACTCAGAGAGGGGAATACACGGACCCAGGGTCACCCAGCAAGTCTGAGACAGCTCCAGGACCACAACCCAGAATTCCTGGAAGTGTGTGCTTAAGCAGATCTCTTCCCCTCTGTGTAATGGGCCTGGGGGCTCTGCCAAGGTATCAGAGGTCAGGCCCACCCCTGCCCTCAGCCCCGACCCCAAAGCCTGCACCATGGTGACCCAGGTGGCCACTGGGTGGCACTGTGGAGTCACTGCCAGCTGGCAGCCACCCCAGGAAGCCCAGTCTAGTGGAGATTGCCCAGAAGACCTCAGAGGAGGCAAAACCCGGTCTCAAAGGGTGTTCTGTGCTGCCCTCATTTCAGACAAGGAAACCAAAGCCCAGAGAGGGACAGGCAGCTTGCCAAAATCACACAGCTAGTCTGAGAAGAAAGGGGAAAAAAAGCCTTTTAGTGAACACCTATTATGTATCCAGGTGGCGCTAGTGGTAAAGAATCTGCCTGCCAAGGCATGGGATGCAAGGGACATGGGTTGGATCCCTGGGTTGGGAAGATCACTTGGAGGAGAAAATGGAGACCCACTCCAGTATTCTTCCCTGATCAGAGGAGCCCGGTGGGCTATGGTTCATGGGGTCACAGAGTCAGACATGACTGAGCACACGTGCATGCACATGCACATGCACACACACGTGCGCACAAACATGCACACACAGACATACACACATACACACATGCACACGAACATAGACACATATACGCACAAGCACACACACGCATGCACATACACACATACAAACACGCGTGTGTGCACATGTACACGCACACACATGCGCACGCACATGTGTGCACACATGCATACACACATATGCGCATGAACATACACACAGAGACATACACACATGCACGAACAGACACACTTGTGCACACGTGCACACACACATGCGCACACAAACACATACACACGTGCACACGAACATGCACACACAGACACACACATGTGCGCACTCATATACACACACATGCACACGAACATAGACACAGACACGTATACACACACATGTGCACGCGCACACACATACACATGAACATACACAAACATGCAGATGCACACACACATTCACATGCATGTGTGTGCACACACGCGCGCACACGCACACACGTGTGTGCACATGCACACACACATCCTCACATATATGCACATGTGCACATATTCTCACATGCGCGCACACACACATACACATATACGCATGAACATACACACACGTGCGTGTGTGCACACATGCACGCGAACATACACAGACACATGTGTGCACATGTGTGTACACAGGCATGCACACACACATGTGCGTGCATGCGTGCACACACACACACACACACACACACACACACACACACACACACACTGTGTTCCCAGTCTGCAACTATCTCATGCAGATCTCATATCTGCCCAAGGACATGAGAACTATTCTCCCATTTTCCAGATGAGGACACAGAGAGCTTGTAAGACCACAAGGAGTGGGGATGATAATAATAGTTGTGGGTGATATTCACTGAGCGCCCCCTGTCCTAAATGGTGTCAGTGCAGCTGGCCAGTCCCACCACAAGGCTGAGGCTTGGACTCCAGGATCAACCCATTTTAGAGCGATGGAAACTGAGGCTCAGAGAGAGGAAGGCCTTTGCAGAGGTCGCACACCTGGGGAGTATCTGTTGCCAGGACTTGCTCCTATACAGACAGGATTTCGCTGATTCTTGTCCTCTCCCCAAGTACTCAGGCTCTCCCCCCAGTCTCAGGCAACTCCCGTCCAGCATGACCAGACCTAAGCCCCAAAGCCACAGCTGTCCAGATTGGGCTCCACAGCTGGCTGAACTGGGCTGCCATCAAGTGTCTGGTGCCCACTGGAGCTTGGAGGGGTATGGAGGAGTCCCTGTGCCCCTCCATACAGCCCCACAGTCCCTGGACCAGACATGAGCTCAGGGTGCTGCTGCCTAGGTGAGGATTCTCTCCAGGGCACCCTAAAGGAAGAGGGTGCTGGGGTGAGAGCCTCAGAGAAAAAGCCACGGAAAGATGGTGCCATAGAGAAAAGAGAGGTAGCATAGAGACAGCGACAGAAAGAGAACAAGAGAGCCAAAAAGAGAGAGGAGCAAATTCAAACAAAACCGAGGGGAACCAGCCAAGCCAGAGAGATAGGGGCAAGGAAAGATACTTATCAGGACAGACAGACAGAGAGAGGGAGACAGAGACAGAGATAAGGAGAGGCAGGCATTCTCAGAGACAGATAAGGACCAAGGGACAGAGAGTCACAGTGACAGAGAGGGACGTGCTGGAGATGGAGACCCAGAGAGAGACAAGCTCCAAGAGAATGGCCCCGGTGGAACCCTCAGGTGAGAGGACCAGGAGGTTGGGCAGGGAGAAAGCCACTGAAAAGGAAGGGCTGAAGGAGGCTGAGAGGAGCCAAGAAAAAGAGATCCGAGGGAAGCCAAGAGGAAGGTGAGACTGTGCAGAGAGCAGAGGAAGGGGAAGTCTGGATGGGGAAGCTGGGAGGGAGGAAGATGAGACAGTCCGAGGGTGGAGGCCAGGGCAGGGCAGGGCTGGCCCTGCGGCCAGGGATCCTGGCAGCCTGGAGACCCTACCCGGGCCTTGGATGCTGGGCGGCCAGGGCCATCCGCTCACCACCTGCCC
Organism: Neotragus pygmaeus; assembly: GCA_006410875.1. NCBI lineage: Eukaryota > Metazoa > Chordata > Mammalia > Artiodactyla > Bovidae > Neotragus > Neotragus pygmaeus. The sequence goes on along the minus strand of SJYV01040461.1, from coordinate 903,320 downwards.
CTGCACCCTGGAGCCTCCCCAGGCAGCGAGGGCCTGGCCCAGACCCTGGACAGCACAGCCCAGGAGAACGGACACCCTGACATCTTCCATTTCCGCCCACTCAGCAGGCCCCAAGCATGTCGTTTGCATAAAACAATATTCCTGTGGGGGATGCTAATGGGCCCTGCTATTTTTGCCTCTCTTGGATTGTGGTTTGCATATATTTGCATACCCTGGGAGAATTAAGCCGGGATCATGTAAATGAGCCCACCAGCTCGGGGGTGAGGGAGGCTCCAGGCTCCTTGCCTCCCTACAGGCTGCAGAGGCCTCAGCCACCACCCACCCGCACCCCCAGGGCTGCCCTGGCGAGACTGGTTGACATGAAGGCTCTGCTGTGTGCATCTCCCATCCTGAGGCCACTGCCCACCAGGTTTCGGGTAGCCAGAGGGAGCTTTCAAAAACCCATATCTGCACACGTCACATCTTCCTTGAAAGCTTTCATGGCTTCTGAGGTCTGAGGATAAATGCGCAAACCCCACTAGAGCCACAGGGATGAGCCCCCACCAGCCCCTGCCGCCAACACACACTCCCCCTCCCTCCAGACACATGGAGCTTCCTCCTATCCACCCTCACCAGGCTTTTGTCCACCACAGGCCCTTTGCACGTGCCATCCCTGCTGGCTACAATGTGTTTCCATTTCCCTCTTCACTTACATCTAATTCATCCTTCAGACTCCAGCAGAGTACCACTTCCTCAGGGAAGCCTTCCCGTCATCTCCAACCTCCTGAAACTTATTTCCCCTTCTGCAAACTGGGAACTGTAGAAAATTTCTTCTTCAAAGGGCTGTGTATATCAGATGCAGCCATGGTGCCTGGCACATAGTGAGCCCTCAATAAACAGACAGGTATTCTGCTATTATTGGGCCTCCCAGGTTGGCACTAGTGCAAGAGATGTAAGAGACATGGGTTCGATCCCTGGGTCAGGAAGGTCCCCTGGAGGAGGGCACGGCAACCCACTCCAGCATTCCTCCTGGAGAATCCCGTGGACAGAGGAGCCTGGTAGGCTACAGTCCATAGGCTCTCACAGGCCCACATGACTGGAGCAACTTAGCACGCACGCACGCTCTCTGTTATCATTGTTGTTGTTCCCTCTTTTTTAGGTGTCAGGAGTTTGGTCCAGTCCCCAGCACCGCCCAAGAAACAGAACACATCCACACTGCCTTCTCCTCCTGGGGTTCGTATCCTGCAGCCTTGTAGAAGAGAATGAGGCTCAGAACATGTCTGAGTCTCAGCACAGCTGAGCCACACTTGCCCTGAAGATGAAGTGTTTTCTTTCCAGAAAGTTCTACCCTTGACATCAAAGGTCTCTCCTGTTCAACAAATCAACACCTGTTTAATTATTAGGAGACGCTCGTCAGCCAGGGCAGGGATCAGCCTGGCTGGATTTTCGAGGGGGCCAGTGTGCTCCGCATGCAGGCATCTGTGGTTGGGAGGCGGATAGGGCCAGGTCTGGGCAAAGGCTCTGGAGGAGGGTGTGGTGGGAAGGAAGGTGCTGACAGGCGATGTTTCTCCTGCCTGCTGCGTCCTGCTCTTCCTAGCAGACGTCGGGATGTTGGGGAAGAAGACGGACACCCCACCCCGACACAAGGGCATCTGCTTGTGTGGGCTGCAGAGATCCCCGGGTCTCCATGGAAGGTTTCCACCTGGTAGTCCTGGTTCCTCACATCTGGAACCTCAATCTTTTCAGCTGAAGGAAGCAGGGGGTCTTTTGTGGAACTACAGAGGGGTTCCGGGGGACCCCCTAGAGGCCCAGTGGTTAGCACCTCACCTTCCAGTGCAGGGGGTCTGGGTCTGATCCCTGGCCGGGAAGCTAAGATCCCACATGCCTCAGGGCCGAAAAAGCAAAATGTAAAACAGAAGCAATGCAGTAACAAATTCAAATAAAAGGTCCACATTGGGAAAAAAAAAAAAAAAGACTCTGCTCTTTCAAAGGCCACAGGTTCGAGCCTTGGTCAGGGAACTAAGATCTCACGTGACATGCTGCATGGCATGGCCAAATTAAAAAATAATAATGAAATATAAAAGAGAGGGCTTCAGCCTCACTCCATCCTCCAAGCGCCTCTGAGTGGATATGAATGTCAGTTCCGGACACACCAGTCCCGCTTCTGCACTTGCAAGCCAAACGCTGCTCAGAACCACCCCCAGAGACTCAGTTTTCCCATCTGAGAAATGGGGACAGCACTCAGATTTACTTCATTCATGGGGCTGGGGTGAGAGTTAAAACAGGGCGGGCAGCTCTGCACATAGTAAGAGCTCCTAAGTGGATCTTCTGTATCGTGACAATTGTCGCGAGGTCTTAGGCTTCCACTGGGTTAATCACCATCTCCCCATGTGACTGGGCAAGTTCTTACTCGCTCTGGGACTCAGTTTCCCCATTTGAATAAGAGCGGGGGCTTGTCCAGATGATCCCCTGGGACTCTTAGTATGTTACCATTTCCAGTCTCAAGTTGTGTCTCTTGAATTCTATGTTTCTCTGCAGACACGATTGAATTCACCCATTTCCCACAAGCATCAGCCCAAAGGGTCAAAAGGTTATCTTGAAGATATAATTCCCAAAGGAGAGAGATCCTCCATAAACTCCCCTTCCCCACTCTGCCCATGATCGCCCCTCCAAAAGGCCCCTCGACAGAGGAAGCAGCCGCAGTGACCCAGCACCTACTGTGTGCCAGGCACTGTTCTACATACAGCCATGAGGTACAACCAGGGCCTCCGTCTTACAGGGGCACAGAGAGGTTAAGCAACGTCCCCAGGGTCACACAGCTCAAAAGAAACCCGGCTGGGATTGGAACCCCGGCCATCAGGTCCTCAACCCCAACGCTCCCGTCAGCAAATGATGGAATATTGGGTGTGCTACAGACGGATGGCAGGTGACAGTTGGGTAGGGAGAGCCTTTGCTGTCACAGACGCTGCCCTGATTTCTCAAGATGCCCCAGACGGGCCTCACAGGGTCATGTCAGGAGGCCTGCTCAGCCCAGGGGAGGCCAGACCACCCCCTCTTCCCAGCCTGTTGGTTTAAAGGAGATCCAATTACCTCAGCCGTGGTGCACACAAGTGCTCTGATGAGCTGGAAAGGGAAAACGAGGAGCCTGCGTCACATGCTGTAGGAGATAATTAGAGGTGACATCACTTTTAAGGAAACAAGCCTGTGGCCAGTTGTTCAGGACTGATCCAGTCGGTGGCCAGCAGGGGCAGTGGGGATAAGGGAGGGCAGTCTGCCCCAGATCACATGGCCTGCACGTGGCAGGGGCCGGGGGCTGGGCTGGATGGCCAAGGTGGGTGACTGCCAATCCCCAGCCGATGCTCTCCCTGCCCGAGGGGTTCCTGAGAGCTGCTCTAGTATGCATTCAGGTTGGATGTGTGAGCAAGGGCCTGCTTGCTCTCTCAAGGCAGGACAACGGCTTGCCAGCCTAGGGGCATGAGCTAAGTGGCCTCAGAGAGAGGAAGATAGGTTAGGGCCATCAACTCACAGCCACTCTGGCACTGTTTATCAAGCATCTCTTATGCACCAGGAGGATACAGCCTGAAAGTGTCTTCTAAGCAGAAAGGGCAGTGTGTGCAAAGGCCCTGAGGTAGAGGCAGGCTTGGACGTGCTTGAGGCCATGCCGGAAGTTCAGCTCGGTTGGAGCAAGGATGCTTGGGAGAAGACGGAATGAGATGAGCTTCTTTTAAAAGCTGAGCCACTGGCGTTTCTCGAGGATTTCCTCTGTGCATGGCATTGGGCTCCATGTGCCCTACAGAAAGGCTCTGAAGTGAATCACAGGTCATAGATGAGGAGTCTGAATGTCACGGAGGTGAAGTCATCGCCAAGTTCCCATGGGTAATACATGGCAGAGTGGATTCCTTTTCTAACATGACTTGTTNTTTTTTTTTTTTCTTGTACAGTATGCCTTTTCTTTGTTCTTAAATTCTACTATATAAACCAATCAGAAGCTGACATTGCATTGCTGATGTTAGTTTCAAATCTTAAAAAAACCTTGTAATTTTAAAATAGAGAACTTTTACTGTCAGTTTTGTAAACTGATACACTTTGCTGGCCTTGATATACTAATGTACTCTCCATTCCTTGATATGATTGAGAAACTAGTCAGCAACTGTATCCTTGGATCAGCATCCAGATTACAAAAAGAAAAGGAAGAACAAATGTTCACTGAATGTATATATCATATCAGGAATTAGATTAAGTATTATAGACCTAAAAATTTTCATACACATCAGTTCAATTCAGTTCAGTTGCTCAGTCGTGTCCCACTCTTTGCGACCCCATGAATCACAGCACGCCAGTCCTCCCTGTCCATCACCAACTCCCGGAGTTCACGCAGATTCACATCTATCGAGTCCGTGATGCCATCCAGCCATCTCATCCTCGGTCATCCCCTTCTCCTCCTGCCCCAAATCCCTCCCAGCATCAAAGTCTTTTCCAATGAGTCAACTCTCGCATGAGGTGGCCAAAGTACTGGAGTTTCAGCTTTAGCATCATTCCTTCCAAAGAAATCCCAGGGCTGATCTCCTTCAGAATGGACTGGTTGGATCTCCTTGCAGTCTAAGGGACTCTCAAGAGTCTTCTCCAACACCACAGTTCAAAAGCATCAATTCTTCAGTGCTCAA
>SJYV01040461.1:882304-893389 GCA_006410875.1 Neotragus pygmaeus | reverse complement strand
TATATATATATATATTCATCATATAAAGGCTCTGATAAGGCCTGCTGCAAAGGAATCTGTTTCCATTCCCTTAGTCCAGCATTCCCCAAATTCATTAGAGCACGCCATCTTTAGAAACACGATCGGAATTGGCCTTTGCCGAGAGTGGTGATGGAAAACACCGGTGCTGATAACTAAGAGAAGCTAAACTAGTCCTTCTGACCCTTGGAGGGAAACAAATCTGATTTGGAGGGCAAGTGGAATGATGAAGTGATGGAGAAACATTTAAAGAACCAAGGGGGCTATTTCATCCAGAGGAGTAAAGACCCAGAATAGGGGACGATGGCCGTGGTGGCCACCATCAAACCCGCTGGAGGCTCCCAAGTATTCTGGGGGTGAGGGAGGGGAATTCCTCTCTAGATTCAGAGAGCAGAGCTAGGATCAGTAACTGATGCTAAAGTAGGAAAGGAGTTGGAGCTCTCACTGGAGACCAACTGTCTTGGTAGGAACTGAGTTTCCCATCACCAGAAGTGTACAAAGAGAAGCTAGAAGACCACTGGCTAGTAAAGGGCTAGTAAAGAACAGGTTCATTCTATAATTCTGGAGTTTCCAAGGCAGGGACATATTGACCTAGGCCCCAGCCATGCTATATTCCCCTCTTCTCTCAAGGCTGGGCAGAAAGAAACCAGGCATGTCACATCCATCTGACATTAGGAAAATTCTTATAAATAAAATAGTTCCTATAAAAGCTGTATGAGCTCTCTCCAGTCCATCTCATCTCGACAGTAATAAAACCAAGCCTAACTCCAGCGTCGCCTTGCCATCTACAAGAGGAAACGCTTATTTTAAGAAGTATAAAAAGAAAAGTAATTTACAGTCTATTAACATTTAAAAAAGTGTGTTAGCAAGAAGGGGGAATACATTACAGGCTCGATGAGGGATCCACAGAGAAGCGGAAAGTGAACTCGTATAAATTTTCCTCGGTCTCCATTTTAACCTGGGGAACTGTAAACTCATCCTGACGCCTTTCCTCTTTCCTGGAGAGGAAGGTGTGATGGAGAAAGGGTGGCCAGGAAGAGTGCGGTAAGGTGGCTCCATGAGGCGGAGGGAAAGGCACTGATGGGGTAGATTAGGACATCAGATCTACTTTCCCTTCCCAGCTGGGGTTCCTGGGGGGCTTTGTCTTGCCCAACTTCTGTGAGCCTAAGCGAGTTGCCTAATCAATGGATGTAATAAATCCCAGGGTCCCGCCGTTTCAGGTAAAAGTCTTAGTTTTCCAGCAGGCTTGAAAAGACCGGTGGGTGGGAAAGGGACCGGGTACACAGCGGTCCTCACCCAGCCTCACCTCCTTGCCCAGCAGCCAGCCCTCCATCTGCAGGCCCAGAACTGAGCCGGGTCCAGGGAGGGGGCGCGGAGGAGCACGAGGATGGATTGCAAACTACAAACCGAGGGAAATACATGGAAGCAATTACAGAGGATGGACTGGAAGGGAAAACAAACCGTTCCTTCAAAGGAACACAGCCACGAAGGACTAGCCAGGGGGAGGACTAGCCAAAGGGAGGACCAGCCAGGGGGAGGATCAGCCAGGGGGAGGACCAGCCAGGGGCAGGACCAGCCAGGGGCAGGACCAGCCAGGGGGAGGACTAGCCAGGGGAGGACTAGCCAGGGNGCCAGGGGCAGGACCAGCCAGGGGCAGGACTAGCCAGGGGGAGGACCAGCCAGGGGCAGGACTAGCCAGGGGGAGGACCAGCCAGGGGGAGGACTAGCCAGGGGCAGGACTAGCCAGGGGCAGGACTAGCCTTGGGGAAGGACTAGCCAGGGGAGGACTAGCCAAGGGGCAGGACTAGCCAGGGGGAGGACTAGCCAGGGGCAGGACTAGCCAGGGGGAGGATGAGCCTTGGGGAGGACTAGCCAGGGGGGAGATGCCAGCTGCTGAGCAGGAGAACCGGGGAAGGGGGGCACCCAGGAAGGCAGGGACATTCCATGAGATTGTCACTCGGGCCCGGAACCCCAACTCAAACCTTCACCTGCCGTGACATTCCAAAGAAGCCCCTTCTCCTTCCAGGGCAAGCACACACACACACACACACACACACACACACACACACACACACACACTATAATTTACATACACACAGGCCAACACAATCTCACACATGACACACAGACAATACCGTTTCACACACCTATGCCATCCACACACACAAACACAACCCACTCACACACACACACGCAGGCACATGCACACAACGTAACTTACCGACACACACCGAAACAATCACACGTGCGGTGACATGCACATCCAGTTCTTACATGCATGAGCCAATGTAAGCACACGTGTGCACACATGCCCCATCACATACACGTGTGTGTGTGCATGTCTGCACGACTGTCCATGGGCATGTGGGTATACGTGTATGTTTAGTGCACACACTCTCGCTCACGCGTGCTCCCAGTCATTTGCCTTTACACACTTGTGTGCACCCACAGTCGACATACCCATATCCTGACACTTGCTCCACACACGTGCACACACACAGACACCCAGGCGGCAACTTCCCTCCCCCTTCTCCCACCCCCCTACCCCACCCCTGCCANGTTGAAGGAAGGGAGGATTACAGGGTGGAGAGACACAGTGAAGTTCCACATCGGTGCCTTACATCCATGGGCAATGAATTAAGTCCCTGATCTGAATTTAAGAGTTAAATAATACCACACATATATTACAAAAGTTAGGTAAATTTCGCCTTCCCTCCTGTCATTACCTAGAAAGCTGCCAACTTCTAGATTGTAATTATGTACATGAATAATGAAATTAGCATATCTACCAGCTCACTCCCTGCTCATTACATACCAGCAAGAGCCATGTGTTCTGATTCCAAATCACCCACCTCTGGAGGCTGGCTGGGCTCTGGGCTCTGGAACAGCCCCTGGGGAGAGATTGCAAGTCTACCCTGCACATTCTTGGCCTGGGAGAAGGGGCTTCAGAGAGCCACTAGAGACCCTGCTGGATGGAGAGCTCAGGTCTGATCAGCCTTTAACCTCATCCAGTGGGTGGATGGGAACCATCGGCTGAACCGGCCATGGCGGGGGGTTGAGGCGGTGGAATAGTGATGCTAAGAAGAGGACCTGAGTCCTGGGTTCACTCTGCACCACTGTGGGCCTGCGGATGGGCCTCCTTTCCCACTGTGAAATGGGCATGGCGATACTATCTGTTTTGTTGAGGATGGTGGGTGAACAGAATGTGCTTGGAAAAGCAGGGTCTGGATGCAAACAGACTTGGGTTCAAGATACAGCTTCACCACTCCTCTGCTACATGATGTCACTCTGAGCCTCAGTTTCCCTGTCTGTGGAATGGGTATGATCAGGCAAGTGGAAGGATCCAGTGAAGTTCCACTGTGCTCATATCATATAATAAACAGTAAACATCAGTTATTGCAGGTGTCTTTGTGGAGATGGGTGTTTATGCCTTAGTCTGAGGGATGTCATTCTCTGTGATGGGCTAAATGTTTGTACCCTCCCAAATTTGTATATTGAAATCCTACCCTCCCTGGGATGGTATTAGGAGGTGGAGGTGGTGCCTCTGGAAGGTAATTAGGATTCAATGAGTTCGTGAGAGTGCAGTTCCCATGATGGGATTACAGTCTTTATTAATGTAAAAGCCCTTCCTCCCAGCTCTGTGAGGATACAGCAAAATATGGGTAGTCTGTAACCTGGAAGAAGGCTCTCCCCAGAACCTGACCATGCCTACACCCTGATCTGGGGCTTCTCAGCCCCAGGACTGTGAGAAGGAAACGTCTTTTTTATAAGCCCCCAGTCTGCAGTACCGCTGTCGTGGCAGCCCAAGCTGAGGACGAAACCCCCGTCCAGCAGGGATCCTTGTCACCAAACAGGACCAAAACAAAACCCAGGACCTGAGGCTTCCCTGGGGGCGCAGTGGTTGAGAGTCCGCCTGCCACAGCAGGAGACGCTGGTTCAGTCCCTGGTCTTGGAAGATCCCACATGCCCTGGGACAAGGAAAGCCGGTGCGCCACATTAGGAGAAGCCACTCGAGGAGAAGACCACGCACCACAGCGAAAAGTGGTCCCTGCTTGCCGTAACTAGAGAAAGCCCATGTGTTACCACGAAGACCCAGCGCAATTTAAAAATTAAAACAAAAAAAAAAGAAATCAGCACTTGGGTCAGCCCTGCCTCTCTACTGGGCATCCTCAACTCCTGGATCTGCCTGTAATTGTACCAGAAGGCCAAGTTCTCGACTCTCTCCACCTTGACCCCACCCAAGCTGCCTTCCCACCGTGGAGCTGAAGCTGTGAGCAGGCAAAGAACAGGCCCAGCCCGAGACTGCCCTGCTCAAGCATACCCACGCGTTCGAACTCTTCTCCTGGGCTCCCTGTGGGCAATGTAGGAGGCTGTGGGAAGCCAGTGAACGCTTGAGAGCAGGGGAGAGTGGGATGCAGAATTTGACTTTGCAAATTGTAAATGTCAGGTTGCTCTGGGGGCCTTTATCCAGACTCCTCTGACCCCCCAGAGAAAGACCCAGAAGCCCAGCTGGTGCCACCTCTGTCTCCTGACTACCCTCCTCAGTTTCGCAGGGCTGGCTGACTGGCTTTGGCCCAAGCCTGCTAGCTTCCCAAATTGACTAGGCATCTTCACAAACATCACCGTTGCTCCCTCGGAGGACCAAACTGGGCCAGGCCTCTTCCTGCTGCTGCTGCTAAGTCACTTCAGTCATGTCCGACTCTGTGCGACCCTATAGACGGCAGCCCGCCAGGCTCCCCTGTCCCTGGGATTCTCCAGGCAAGAATACTGGAGTGGGTTGCCATTTCCTTCTCCAATGCATGAAAGTGAAAAGTGAAAGGGAAGTCGCTGAGTCGTGTCCGACTCTTCGCAACCCCATGGACTGCAGCCCACCAGGCTCCTCCATCCAAGGGATTTTCCAGGCAAGAGTACTGGAGTGGGGTGCCATTGCCTTCTCCGGCCTCTTCCTAGCACTCATCATCTAGAGCTTTGCCACCATGAGCTCAACTTCCATGCCCAGTGACTGATTGGGTCCCTACCGTACCCATGTTACAGATTAGAGATGAGTCAATCCCAGATTCATGGAGTCAATGGAAGCATTCAGCTGAGATCCATGGGGCTGGGCATCTTCAAAAGAAGAGGCTAACTAGAAAGAATGAAATAATGCCATTTTCAGCAACACAGATGGACCTAGAGATGATCATAGTAAATGAAATAAGTCAGACAGAGGAGGTCAACTATCATCTGATATCACTTAGATGTGGACTCTAAAAAAAAAAAATAATAATACAAATGAAGCTATTTACAAAACAGAAACAGACTCACAGACATAAAGAATAAACAAACTTATGGTTTCCAAAGGGAAGGACAGGAGTGAGGGACAAATTGCTGCTACTGCTGCTGCTAAGTCGCTTCAGTCGTGTCCAACTCTGTGAGACCCCACAAACAGCAGCCCACCAGGCTCCCCCATCCCTGGGATTCTCCAGGCAAGAACACTGGAGTGGGTTGCCATTTCCTTCTCCAAAGCATGAAAGTGAAAAAGTCAAAGTGAAGTCGCTAATGTTGTGTCCGACTCTTAGCGACCCCATGGACTGCAGCCTACCAGGCTCCTCCGTCCATGGGATTTTCCAGGCAAGAGTACTGGAGTGGGGTGCCATTGCCTTCTCCTGAGGGACAAATTAGGAGCAGAGAATTAACAGATACACACACTATATATAGCCTAGATAAACAAGGACTTACTTTCTAGCACAAGGAACTATGTTCAATATTTTGTAATAACCTATAATGGAAAAGAATATGAAAAGAATATATATTTATTATATATGTTCTGTATATAAATAATATATATTATTTTAATATATATATTAAATCACTTGGCTGTAACCTGAGACTAATGCAATAATGTAAATCAACTAGACTTCGGTGTTTTTCAAAAAAGAGGAGGCTACACATTACCTGTATTTTTACAATCTCTTCCACACTCCAGGTCCCCATAGCCTGTGCAAGACACACCCCATGTAGGTAAATAATAGTAATGATAGGAGCTAATAACCTGGGCACTTGTTGCAGGCTCTGCCTTCATTTAATCCTTGCAAAGCCCTGAGCACAGTGCCTGGCACACAGTAAGAGCTCAATAAAGGCTGACAGAAGAGATGAATGAATGAGTGAGTGGATGAATGAATGCAACAATAGCAGCAAAGAAGCAAATCTCACAGCCTCAGCCCAGGGCTGGGAGCCAGACAGACCTGGGATTGAATCCTTGCTCTGTCACTTGCCTTGTCAGCTGTGTGACCTTGCCTGAGATACACTCCTTCCTGAGGACTTGAGTCTTCCCATCTGTAAAATGGGCATGGTGATACCTGTCCAGCAGATGGGCATGAGAATGAAGCAAAACTCAGCATAGAAAGAGCTCAGCACCACCGGGTGAGCCCAGAGCAGGGACCAAAGGCTTTTGTTCTTGCTATTGTTGTGGATGAGGCTGCTCTTTCCATCTGTCCCCTCGGCTTGCAGTCACGGGTCAGGAAGTTAGAGCCCAGAGGTCACACATGCGTGGCCTGGAGGCTCCATTCGGCTCCCAGATGTGTTTAGTTTGGCCCTCCATTCAATTTTTTTTTTTTTTCTAATTGAATTAGTTGCCAACATTTCAAGAATGAAGGATTTCACATAAAATACAGAATTTTTTTTTGATCTCTCTTGAAACTTTAGAAGTTTGAGCCACATCAGAATCACAGTCACCCAGAGCCAAGGTCAGCCTAAGCTGAGAAGCATCCATCCTGTAGATGAGATCGCCAGTCTGCCCCAGTCCCCACCGCTCCATATTGCCTCACTCCCAGCCAGCTTCGCTCATTTAGGTAATTCACCTGCCCTGGGAGGATTCTGCATTTAGAAGGCCGGCTCTGGGTTTTCTCTTCTGTAAGATATCCCAAGCAAAGTCCAAGTTATCTTGAACCAAGGGGGATTCAACAATGAGAAGGAACCCTGCACCTCCCGGTGATTTCATGGGCTTTTCTCCCATCTTCACAAACGCACCCCACCCCTGTCCTCAAGAGCTCATCACCCTGTGGATGGTGAAAGCCACCTTCACACCCAGGCCCACTCGAGGAGCCCACAGGAAAACCCCCCTGAAGGGCCCCAGCCCCTCCTGCAGGAGGAGGGTGAACAGAGAAAATAGCTCCCATCCGAGCCGGGGCCGCTGCTTCTCCAGCTCTAATTGGGATGCAGTAATTAGATGATGGCAGAGTGTACCCGGGCTCAGCTTTCAGCCTGAGGTCCCACCGACAAACCATCCCATTTGGAAAGTTCGCCTGACATTCCTGAGCCGGGACGCCTTGCCAAAGAAAACTCAAGCGAGGCTTGTCTTGGCGCTGACTCAACCCCCAGCCTCAGCAGGAAAACCAAAAACATTTACACAGCTGGGGCTGCGACGCCCGCTTCCCTCAAGAGTTTGTCAGGGCCGGGACAGCTCGGCTGGCTCGGGGGCCTCCTCTGAAGGGGCCTGTGTTCCCGAGCACAGCCAGGCACGACCGGCCAGACAGAAAACACTGTGGCCGACCCCAGGGGGTGGGAGAGAAGGGGCTAGAGAATAAGGACGGAGCAGGGAGGGCTGGGGGCCCGGGTGAGGTCCATCCTTGACCTCCACTCCCTTCTCCAGCTGCATCGGCGCGGGTCATCCCGGCCAGCCTGCCACCCCACCTGTGCGCGCTGGCTGATAAATCGACCCCTAGACACGGCTCCTGGAGGGCTCGGTGCCTGGGGCCCCCATGCTGACAGCTCTGAGCACCTCTCTTCACCTCTCTCTCTTTGCACTCAGTCCCCATCTCTTTCCCTGGCTACCTTTCCGTAGGCTTCTCTGATGCTCTCCACATCTTCCCTGTCTTGCTGCCACCAGCCACTCCATCTGGCCTCCCGGTCCTGATGACCGAGGACAGTGGTAAAGAGGTCCTCGAAGTTGTGGTTAAAAGCCAGAAGCCTAAAGCACCGGCGAGCATGCCGGGAGTCACCAAATTCTCTGCTAAGTCCCTCGGGAATCCCTCTGCTTCTCTCTGTCCCTATCGCCACCGCGCCCCCACCCCGCCACTCCAGGTGACCATTGTCTTATACTTGGGCTGTGGCAGCCTCCCCTCCGGTCTCCCAGCCTCCATCCTGTCCCTAGAGCCCAAGCCAGCAGAAGTTTTTTATTCTCTCATTCGTGAAACGTAACTAACATACGGCAAAGCACAGAAAATGTAGTTTTGCACGATTTCACGATTAATTATCCAGCAAACATCTACGTACCAGACAAAAAACGAGATCTCAGAAACACCTGCTTGCCCCTCTTCCATACCTCTCCTTCCCCTCCTCCTGACTCTGATGATCATCACTTCCTGGGTTTTCTTTAGATCAGAGAAAAACATGGTTTCCTATTGCCTATTTCTGGATTTTATGTAAATGGAATAATAGTATTATTACTATTATTCTTACTAACAATGTCAGTGTTATTTTGTGTCTGGCTTCTTGCCTTCAACGTTGTGCAGCAAGATTCATTCATCTTGTTGCCAGGAGCTAAGGGTCGTTCATTTTTCACTGCTGGATAACATTACACTGTATGAGCATAGCAGAATTTCTTTATCTGTTTCACTCTTGCTAGATTTTGTGTTGTTCCCCGTTTGGGACTAGTTGAAGATTGTAGATTTATCTTCTGGTGCCTGAGTACATGGCATGTAGAAGTTTTATACTCAGTGATCAAACATGAGATCAAAGAAAGCTGCAGTGTGAAAAACTAAAATCACTTGTTTCCTGCAGGACTTGTCAGAGCCTTTATGTATTAATGTGTTCTATGACTCTCCAGAAGGACTGTCTCTGTGCCAGGCCCAGATGATGCGAAGGTAAATAAACCGGCCTTAGTGAGTAAATGGGGTGGGTGGAAAGTATTGGCTTCAAAATCTGGTCACGGTCATTGCCTCTTCCTGGTTTGCTGTGGAGGTTTGGGCAAATCCCTTGCCCTCTCTGAGCTTCAGTTTATTCATTTGCAAAATACAAGTTGAGAAATTGTGATTCCCTAAGAGACTGCCCCCTCTGACACTAATACTCATGTACAATTTTTTTTCACATGAATTCTTGTTCACTGTTCACTGTTTTAACTGATCAATTGTTCACCGTTTTAACTGATCAAACCCTGGAGGAGGGGACACCTGACCTGTGTCTTGAGTATTTGGATAGGGGTCGAGTCGGGGCAGCAAGACCACATGAGTAGAGTATGGACCTCCCGGAGCTGGCTTGTTGCTGTTCAGTTACTCAGTCGTGTCTGACTCTGCAGCACCATGGACTGCAGCACACCAGGCTTCCCTGTCCTTCACTATCTCCGAAGTTTGCTCAAACTCGTGCCCAATGAGTCGATGATACCATCTCATCCTCTGTTGCCCCCTTCTCTTCCTGCTCTCAATGTTTCCAAACATCAGGAGCTAGTTTAGGGGGAAGTAAGAGGAGGCTTGGGGCATGTATGGAGGTTTCATCCAGTGGAAAGTGAAAGAGAAATGAGTTACACAAATCAAATCACCTCCTTGACACCCCCCCTTCTATCCTTACCCCACCATCATGGGAGCCACTAAGAGACAGGCTCCTCATAGCCTAGAGGATGCATTCTCAGCAAGGGTGAGCTTTGCCCATCGGGGAAAAACAACAACAAAAATCTCACAGCTATACATACAGAGCAAGAATACTTTTGCAATATATCTGTGGTATTAAAATTTCACCAGAGGGAGAAGGGACAAGTAGGGAGAAATGTCTAAAACGCTTCCTTATGGGGGCAATAATGTTTTAAAGGCTGAGGACACCTTGATCTGTAGATGCCCAATTCCAATGCCCCAGGGGCCAGGCTGGAAATTTAGAGAATCCAGCAAGTGGTATATGAGGCAAGAAGGAAGGGTGGGGACTGTGGCAAACTGGCACACCCACATTAAATGCATCATTTCCCCTTTTTTTCATTACCGTTCAGGCCAACACAGCACACCTGTGGGCTGGATCAGTCCTGCCATCCACCAGTTTGCAATCCCAAATTTCAATAAAGAGCCGGACCAGACCCAGTTTCCGGAGCTGATGCCAAGACAGCGCTCAGTCTGCCTCCATGCCAGCTGGCTGCCACCACATGAGAGGCGCCCCCCACCCCCACCCCAAACACACACCATCCCAGCAGCTTCCTCCCGCATCCTCCCGCCGACAGGCCCCGAAGCCTTGCTCCACGGCATTCACACAAGCATATGATGGGGATTAATGCTGCACGGTGCATAATTAATGATACTGAATAAATATGCAGATTGGCAATCACCGATTGACGGCTATGATCGGATTCCTGAACGTCGGCTAATTGATAGGCTGCCTGTAATCACCGTTTTCAGCGCTGCTTTCTCCAGCACATGTGCACACCAGTCACTGGCAATGGTAGGGGGTTGTCCCGTGGCCCTGTCGTTTCTAAGAGATGCAGACCTGCATTGGAACCTCCTCTTGCTGCTCCAGGTGAGGCATTCTTGACTCCTGGCTCTTCTTCATCCGTTACACCAAAGGTGTGGACCGAATGCCATGCCACTGTTCAGGAGTGTATCATTATCGCCATTTCACAGAAATAGAGTAGTTCAAAGAGGGTATTTTGCTCAGGGTCCTACAGCTTAAATAGATGGGGAGGCCAGGATTCCAACCCAATCTGTTGACTCCAGCCCCTCCTCTCTTTCTTTTTCCCAATCGTTTCTGACCTCCTGATGGTGCAACAGGGGAGAAAAGGGATTTTACTCACTGATTCATCCATGCAATTTATCTTGGGCACATCTGCTGTGCGGGGTGGCACCCCAGACAAGGGACACAGCGGTGAACTAGAGACAAAATCCTACCCTCGAGAGGACCATGTTTAGGGTCGGAGGCTGTGTTTTGAGAGCCTCAGAGCGAGCATCCCGCCGTGTGCATCTCATGGAGGAGGTGGTAACTGAACAGGGTTTTGCGGAGTGGAAAGCATTTGGGAAGGAGGAGACCATGGGAAAGCTGACTTCGAGGGCAAGGGCAGTGGAACACGTGTGGAGGTGGGGAAATAAAAGGCGTCGCATGAGAAGAGGCAGCTGGGCG
>SJYV01040461.1:862956-878314 GCA_006410875.1 Neotragus pygmaeus | reverse complement strand
CCCGCAAGTGAGTCTTGCTTTCTTCCAACAGGTTGCCACATAGAAATAAACAGGAGCCTCCGACGCCTCAGACGATTCCTTGGGTTGTCCTTCAACTATGTAGAATAGGAAAGGGACAGAAGACACGATTAAAGCAACGTAGGAGTCGCCATAAATAATAAATCAATAACCACCGGTGATTCACCCATCTCTCTTCAACCGGGCTTAAAACAAAAAATTAAATATAGAACAAAGGAAACTATAAAGGAAATACAAGAATCAGCGGGAGAGAGATTTTCCTGCTGTTTCTTGCCTTAAAAAAAAAAAAAAATCCCTCCAAGGGAACCAGTCTTGGCTGAGGAGGGGAGGGCTGGGTGGCTCCGTGGGGGTCGTCATCCAGGCACGCTGCCTGACTAAACACTCCCCTGTCACCGAACCACGGATTTCGCGCCGCAGAATAAAGGAGGAAGCCCCCTAGAGCGGGCCCGGGGGCTGTGGTGGGGAGAGCTGAGGCTTGGGCATGTGGCATGTGTGTGTGTTAAGTCATTTCAGTCGTGTCCAACTCTTTGCGACCCCATGGACTGTAGCCCGCCAGGCTCCTCTGTCCATAGGGTTCTCCAGGCAAGAATACTGGAGTGGGGTGGCATGCCCTCCTCCAGGGGACCTTCCCGACCCAGGGATCGAACCTGTGTCTCTTACGTCCCCTGCACTGGCACACTGGTTTTCACCACTATTGCCACCTAGACACTGGTCTCCGACCCCGGCCACCGGGAGTGAGTCTGAGCTTGGGCTTTGCTGTCCCTCCAGGCTGTCCGCCTGTAGGGGGCGGGAGGCAGGGTTGGCAGTTTACAGGTTTGCCTCTTCCTGGGACTGCTGGGAGGAGGGAGGGAGACAGAGCAGAAGGGTCTAGAACCTTGGAAACAATGAGTGAACTCATTCAGGTCAAATGCCTTTCTGGTCTATAAATGCCCCACTGACTTTTGTTCAAAGCAGGACCTGGAGGGGTGCTTCCTCGCTGGGGGAATGGGGTGGGGGCCTCTCAGCCAGCTCTGCTTATGCAGCCCCCAGCAATGCACATGGGCCCTGGCATCTACCTGTTGACCCACAGGGGGTTAATTGCCCAGCCTGCCCAGCTGTGCTCCTTCTGCTGGTATTTTGTTGCGTACCTACTACACGTGTGCCAGGCAAGGCCTCCGTGGCCGTCTGAGCTCCGGGGTCTTCTCTTCTATGAGATGCCAAGGAGGATGGGGAGGTGTCAAGGAAGAAGAGCTCTGGCTTCCTTCTCAGCTACAAGACTGCTCTGGGCAGCCCCTGCCCTCCCCTGGCTTCAGGGACCGTCCACAGTCCACAGTGTCAAATCTCCAGTCATGGGTACACAACAGTCCTCTGGTTCCTCCACGTGGCTGGCTGGACACCCCCTCTTGGCTGCCATCTTTTCCCCTCTCTGTACCCATGGCTTTGACCACGTGACTGGCAGAGCCTTTCTCCCTCTGACTCTGGGCTCAGTCACCTGCTTTGGCCAACAGGATGCTAGCAAACACGATGGGAGCAGAGGCTCAGAAAGCGCTCATGTGACTGGGCTTTCTGCATCTCTGCGGAGGCTGTGAGGACACGCTGGTGCCAGCCTGCTGCAGGATAGGCTGTGTGGAGCCGAACCTAGATAAGCTGGCAGCCAACCCCTCCAGGACCATCTCAGAGAAGATCAGCCCAGCCCAGTTCAGAGCCCCTAAGTGCCATGGACACACAAGCTGAATGATTATTGATCACTAAATTCCACTGAGCTTTAGCAGCTATTTGTTAGGCAGCATAATTGTGGTTGTAGGTAACTGATACACTCTCCAACTCCTCAGATGTGACGTGGGTCCATCTAAATTCTTTTTCTTTGCCCCCAAACTGCCCACTGACCCTTGTTTTATGGAATTCCCCCACCTTCCACCCAGCTGCCCAAGTCGGAGATCTAGGCTTTACCTTCAACTTCTCCCTCTTCCTCACCTTCCCCGCAGACAGGTGCTGGGCTGTAAATTCCAGCCCTGAACATCTCTGGACTCGGACTCATCCCACCTGAACATCTGACTCTTATGCTTGGCTTATTCCCACAGACACCTACCTCTGAACTAGTCTTCCCCATCCAGACTTGTCCTCGTCAACTGGATATCCACCCAACCCCGCCCCCAGGAAGAATTTTCTGAAAGGGAATCTGCTTGAAACTATCCAGCAACAGCCAGAGATGCAGCCCAGCCCGGTTCGCCTCTCCAGATGAGGACTCCTACTGTACTCCTCCAAGCCTCCCTCACTCCGCCCCTTCTCTGCAAACCCTCCTGCTTCATGACACTGTGCCTTCGCAGGTGCCGTTCCCGCCACCAAAGATGCCCTTCCCTGCCTCTTTCAGGTTGGCACCTTTTATGAAACTCCTTCATAAATATTCTGTCACCTCCTCCGGAAAGTTGCAAGCTGCCACGGGGAAGAGGTGCCACAGTGCAGAGGAGTGGGAGTGGGAGACGGTTCACTCTCCTCCCGGAAATTCAGGAAAGCTGAGCTCGGGATTTTGACTTCTGCCAGTCTGCCTTGAGAAGTGCATGCATGGCCCCGGAGACACAGAGAACTGGTTTTAAATCCCAGCTCGACCTCCTCTTGCCAGGGCAGCAGCGTTTGGAGCCTGTGTTCTCCGCAGGCAGGAGAGTGGCTGTTTGAGTGTGAGAGCCGAGGACCCCTAGAGACGTATCAGGAGTACAGGGGCTCCTTGGATCCTCTGCTGACCCTGCTGCACCGGGGAGGAAACTGAGGCTTTGAGAGGGTGGATGACTTGCCCAGGGAGTTGGAGGTGCACCCCCTCAGGGGGCCTTCAAAGAATAGAGAGGGAGCAGCCCAGACCCTCCCCCCACCAGCTTCCCTTCCCCCCAGCTCCTTGCAGGAGTCCCTCCCAGTCCCCTCTTTCATTCCAGCAGAGCCCCTGACCCCTTGTCCCTGAGGCTGGCGTTAGATTACAGATAAAGCTCTGCCAGGCAGGCAGGAGCAGAGGCTGAGGAGGCCCTTNAGGCCCCAGCTCCTTGCAGGAGTCCCTCCCAGTCCCCTCTTTCATTCCAGCAGAGCCCCTGACCCCTTGTCCCTGAGGCTGGCGTTAGATTACAGATAAAGCTCTGCCAGGCAGGCAGGAGCAGAGGCTGAGGAGGCCCTTCCCCCACCATGACCTCTGACCAGGGATGAATGGGGGCAGGAGGCGGGCAGAGGAGACAGAGACGAGCCTGCCTAGCAGAGTGGGGAGATAGGAGAATAAAAGACAGCTGGGGGCTGGAGCCAGAGTCAGGAGCCGGGGGGCCTGGGAGTGAGCAGGGGCCCCGGGCTGGGCTAGTCACAGGTGGGAAACCTGATGCCCCGTGTCCCACCAACTCTTACTTGCCAGTCTCAACACAGACCCCCAGACTCCTAATCCAGTGCTCCTGCAAACCAGCCTGCCACCCCACCTGATCAGCATCAGACCGCCCGCCCCCCCCTTCCCCTTAGCCTCCCTGCAACCCGGAGAGGCGGGCAACATGGGCATACTTAGACTCATTTCACAGATGGGAAAACTGAGGCCCCGGGTGTTGTAACCCCCAGTCTCACAGAGACAAGGTGCAGGGGCTGGGATAAANCATCTCAACATTGTCACCAGAACGCTTGTTCTGAAAGATGCTGGAGCGAGGTGGGACATATGTGGGATATGGCGGCGATTTGCTTATTTATTTGCTTGCCAGGGTTTCACCATTTGTTTACCCTGAGACATTGACTTGGCGAGGAAATTGCAGGCGTGGTGGTGGGCTTGAAAATGTGGTGAACTGATAGGCTGGGAAGGAACGTGGGTTTTGTTTAAAAGTCACTCCCAGCTGGGCTGAGTGGACGAGGTGACTGGTGATTTGACTCTGGTCGGGGGTTTGTGGGTCTACGAGTTGGGGGCTTCATGGGAGGGACAGGGTGCCAGAGGGAAGCTTCCAGGCCACCCAATATGACCCCTCACCTACCAGCTGGGGAGACTGAGGTCCAGAGAGGCCAGGACTGGTTGTCTGAGTTCACAGCACATGGTGGAGGACCAAAACTGACAACCAGCTGAGCTTTTAATGCTCCCCAGGGCTGCCCCTGAGAGCTCAGTTGGTAAAGAATCCGCCTGCAATGCAGGAGACCCTGGTTCAATTGCTGGGTTGGGAAGATCCACTAGAGAAGGGATAGGTTACCCACTCCAGTATTCCTGGGCTTCCCTGGTGGCTCAGCTGGTAAAGAATCTGCCCGCAGTGTGAGAGACTGGGGTTCAATCCCTGGGTTGGAAAGATTCCCTGGAGAAGGGAAAGGCTACCTACTCCAGGATTCTGGCCTGGAGAATGACATGGACTGCATAGTCCGTGGGGTCCCAAGGAGTTGGACACGACGGAGCGACTTCCACTTCACAGGGCTGCCACTGACACCCCAAACCCAGTTCCTCCAAGTGCAACCGCAGGCCAGCAGCAGCCGCCTCCCCAGGAGCTTCCTGGAAACGCAGATCCCAGGCCGGCTTCTCAGACCCATGCAGCCCGTATGTTTACCTTAATACTCCGCCGTCGATGTCTTGAAATTCTTTCCAACAATTTCTGAACCAGGATCTCACATCGCCATTCTACCCTGGGCCCTGTAAATCAGAGAGTCAGGCCTGCTCAGTCAGAGTCTGAATTTTAGCCCATTCTCCGAGTAACTCCCAGGCACAGTGAGCTGTGATCGTGGTGGATTTGAAAATCCCAGGTACCAGCCCCCAGTTCGGAGGGCTGGCCAACGAGTGCCATCAGCACCCCAAAAATCACAACAGGGCCAAAAGATGCCACCTACACCCTCTCCTCCAGGAGCAGAGAGCCACCCTCAACGGGCTGTATTTCTATCAGGCTGTATTTCTACTCGTTCAGTGTGGACCGAGCGCCGAGGTCCCCATCTCACCTCGCCCCCTTGCTGTCATTTAGTCGCTCGGTCGTGTCCGACTCTGTGACCCCATGGACTGGAGTCTGCCAGGCTCCTCTGTCCATGGGATTCTCCAGACAAGAACACTGGAGTGGGCTGCCATGCCCTCCTCCAAGGGATCTTTCTGATCCAGGGATCAAACTCATGTCCTCTAGGTCTCCTGCATGGCAGGCGGATTCTTTACCACTGAGCCACCGGGAAAGCCCCACATAACCCCCAAGGCAAGCACTATCCATGGGCCCATTTTACAGATGCAAATGCTATGGCACTGGGCGGGGACATGCCTTTCTGAGGACCTCAGGCTGGGGGAGTCAGGAAGGCTGAGCAAGGGGCCGGCTGTCCTGGGCCAGTGTCCAGGCCCCTTGGTTCAGACAAGCGGTGGGAGACAGATGATCCCAGTGGTCTGACCCCACCTTACACACCCACTGGGTGACTGAGGCCCCAGCTGGGACCTCCTGCTTGGCCCCAGGAAGCCAACCCCAGGGTGAACCCCACGGGCATGGGTATTGGGGGCACTGGAGAATGCAGGTCCGTGGGATCTCCCTAGCCCCAGAAGGACCCAGAAGGTTCCTGCAAGCACGCACCCCTGCACAAATGCTTTCCCAGCCCGCCCTCGACCGCGGGCTGGACCCCGTCACAGAAAGCACCCCTCCCAGCCTCATGGGGTCGGCCAAGGAGATCCTCAGCATCCAGGGCCACAGCTGGAGCCTGCTTCGTGGACACCAAACATCTGGCTGCTGGCTTCCAGAACCACAGATGGGCCGTGGGGGAGAGGGGCCCCTCGAGAACGCCTGGGTCGGATCTCCCCCTAGGAGGCCCCAAGCCTGGATCTGCCCACACAAGCAAGAAACAAAAGTGGGGAGAAGCATGAACTTGCTTCTCTGGGAGGCAGGGCGGGCCACCTAAGGCCCCTCATCTACAAACTGGGGACAATAAGACTCCATTCATAGACTCTGGAGGCCCTGACCCTACCAGGCTCAGGGTGAGTGCTCAGTAAGCAGTCACTGCCAATATTATTTTAACCAGAAATACAGTCATTCCTCAGTATCCCTGGGGCATTGGTTCCAGGGCCCCCTGGCTGGTACCAAAATTCCCAGATGCACAAGATCCCCGGATTTATATAAAATGAGCAGTGTTTGTATATAACCTATGTTACATTCTCTGGAATACAGCTCAGTCGCTCAGTCATGTCCGACTCTTTGTGACCCCATGGACTGAAGTATGTCAGGCCTTCCTGTCCATTACCAGCTCTGGGAGGCCACTCAAACTCTGGTCCTTCGAGCCGACTGATGATGTCATCCAACTATCTCATCCTCTGTCATCTCCTCCTCCTGCCCTCAATCTTTCCCAGCATCAGGGGCTTTTCCAGTGAGTCAGTTCTTCTCATCAGGTGGCCAGAGTATTGGGGTTTCAGCTTCTGCATCAGTCCTTCCAATGAATATTCAGGGTTGATTGCCTTTAGGATTGACTGGTTTGATCTCCTTGCAGTCCAAGGGACCCTCAAGAGTCTTCTCCATCATCTCTCCTGCTGCTGTTAAGTCTCTTCAGTCGTGTTCGACTCTGTGTGACCCCATAGACAGCAGCCCACCAGGCTCCCCCGTCCCTGGGATTCTCCAGGCAAGAACACTGGAGTGGGGTGCCATTTCCTTCTCCAATGCATGAAAGTGAAAAGTGAAAGTGAAGTCGCTCAGTCGTGTCCGACCCTCAGCAACCCTATGGACTGCAGCCTTCCAGGCTCCTCCATCCATGGGATTTTCCAGGCAAGAGTACTGGAGTGGGGTGCCATTGCCTCTCTAGATCACTTATAATCCCTAAAACTATGCCCATATGATGCAAATCATTGTAAAGACCACATAAATGCTATGCAAACAGTTGCCTGCACGTGGCAAATTTAAGTTTTGCTTTTGGGAATTTTCTGGAATTTTTTTTCTCCCAAACATTTATAACCCAAAGTGAGTTGAACCTGCAGATGTGTGGATTCAAGGGCTGACTGTATTCACCCCACCATGCACCCTCTGAGCTTCACTTTTAGCGCAGAGAATTCAAGGTCAAGGAGGTCATTGGAGATTAAGCCACTAGGAGAGAGACAGCACGTGTGGCCGATGAAAATACAAGGGGCTGGGCTCAGCTGGGCTTGATTCTTACTCATTCTCCACTTCTTACACTCTTGTGTCCTCAGCAAATTACTCCTGAGGCTGAGCCTCTGTTTTCACATCTGCAAAATGGGAAGAGCGCCAGCATCACTGGGTTGCCTGGTGATCTCACAAGGCTCTGACTGTCAGAGTTTATGGTCAAAGTCTCTGTTGCAACTAGATATTTTTCATCATTGTTGTTTTACTTAAATGCCAGGCCCTCGGTAGACTGCTGGTTCTCCTAAGACCTAATATGATGATGCCTCCTAGCTGGTTCTCATCCTCAGGTAATGCCCTTCCGAACTGGACTCAGTTTTCTCTTCTGCTCAATGGGGAGAAGGCTTTGGCCAAGGTCAAGTGCCCCGGCCCTGACATGCCCTCCCTGGATATGACAGAGGAGCCGGAGGCAGCCTCCAATCAAAGGCCACATTCTCCAAAGGAAGGTTGGAGACAGGGCTGGGCGTGGCAGAGGAGGCCAGAGACGCCATCCATCTTCCGGGCCTGCTCCACGTGCCGGCACGGTTATTAGCGCCGTGAAGGTCCGATAATGCTGCTCATCTGTCTGGGAGCCGCATCACGTCCCAGCTGTCTCCTGCATCCCAGCAAGGGAAGATTTAGAGACGAGGCCTTTCTTTAGGGCCCCGGGGATGGGGTGTTCCCACTGAGGAGAGCCAGGAAGAAGACGGGGGTCAGCAGTATGGGTTCAGATCCAGGCTTTGCCTCCTCCTTGCTGCAAGGCCTTCCTTCTCTGGGCCTTGTGTTTCTCATGAGTAAAATGAGGGTCACACTCAGGACCAGTAAGTGCAATAGGTCGGGTTATGCTGGGCACCCGCGAGTGCTTGGAAAACAGAAGGCACCCGTGTTCTTACAGAATCAGCAGGCGCATGAACCACTACTTTAGTCTCCAGACCCTCGACAGCACTGTTTATCTCTTGCGCCTGGATTTACGAGTCAGTCAAAGACTCAGCAGTGTTTAGAGGAGCCTCAGACTGAGCAGCTCAGGGTGAAGGGGAGAAATGGCAAGAGTGTGGTCTCTGGACCAGGCCCGGCCTAGGTTCGCATCCTTGGCCTGGCCCTCGCAGCTCTGTGAAGCCTGCTGATCTCTCTGAGTTTCTTTCCCCATCCGTGAAATGTGTAGAGCATCCCCACCTTGGAAAGGCTGAAGAATGTTCTTACATATGTCAGAACCATCCTGGTATACAGTTCAGTTCAGTCGCTCAGTCATGTCCGATTTTTTGCTACCCCATGGACTGCAGTATGCCAGGTTTCCCTGTTCATCACCAACTTCCAGAGTGTACGCAAACTCACGTCTATCACGTTGGTGATGCCATCCAACCATCTCATCCTCTGTTGCCCCCTTCTCCTCCCACTTTCAATCTTTCCCAGTATCAGGGTCTTTTCCAGTGAGTCGGTTCTTCGCATCAGGTGGCCAAAGTATTGGAGTTTCAGCTTTCTTCCAATGAGTATTCAGGACTGATGTCCTTTAGGATGCACTATGAGATCTCCTTGCTGGCCAGGGGACTCAAGAGTCTTCTCCAACACCATAGTTCAAAAGCATCAATTTTCAGAGCTCATCTTTCTTTATAGGTCAACTCTCACATCCATACATGACCACTGGAAAACCCATAGCTTTGACTAGATGGACTTTTGTTGGTAAAGTAATGTCTCTGCTTTTTAATATGCCCTCTAGTTTGGTCATAGCTTTTCTTCCAAGGAGCAAGCATCTTTTAATTTCATGGCTGCAGTCACCATCTGCAGTGATTTTGGAGCCCCCAAAATACAGTAGGAGCTCTGTCATGGCTCCAGACTCGAATCAGGTTTCTTATCTTCATTAAAGCAACTTGCTGCTTTCTATAGGAAAAGATGTGTTTTACTCACAGATATCCAGTTTTAACAGGCTTCACAGATATTTCAGATAGTACCNTACAGTAGGAGCTCTGTCATGGCTCCAGACTCGAATCAGGTTTCTTATCTTCATTAAAGCAACTTGCTGCTTTCTATAGGAAAAGATGTGTTTTACTCACAGATATCCAGTTTTAACAGGCTTCACAGATATTTCAGACAGTACCTAATCAGGGTTGGGGATGGGGAGATGGGAACTTGGAGTTCCAGGTCGGGGAGCCCAGTCACACCACATTCGGTGATCTTTAGCAGGGTGTAACTCTCCTCTGAGGTTCACTTTCCAGGTTTGTACACTGAGGAGGTAAAGATGGTTAACCATGATTATTTCTATGGGAGAGGAAAGTCTTTTGATTGTATCTCCTCACCTTCACTGTGGTTCATAGCAATGGCCAGTTACTGAGAATCGTCAGATGAATGACATCAAGGGATTTGAGGGTGACTTTGCAGCCCTCTTGAAGCCAGCAGAAATGAGACAGTGGCAGAATTTACTAAAACTGAGGCTGGCTGTTAACTTTGCACAAGTTCCCCTGGGCAGGTCCCACTGCCCCCTAACTACTGGCCACAGTGTGGCAAGGACCCACTGCTTCAGTCCTTCAGGGGGGCAGCAAGGACTTCCAAAGCCATTTTTGAGTTAGACAGAGGGTGGATAGAAAGATGGGTGAGTGGGTACATGGGTAGACAGGTAGTCAGGAGGCTGGGTAGAAGGATAGTTGGATGGATAAAAGATGGGTGCAGGAAAAAATAAACAGGTGAGTGAGCGAATGCTTAGAAGGGACATCAAAAAAACAGCTAAGTGAAGAGTGAAAACCCCAAAGATTTTCTAGTGAGAGAAAAGTCCTTCACCTTCTCTCCAAGTCTATCCAAACTCTGTTTCTGGAGCCCTAGCGCCTCTCTGGGACGTTCCTGGGATGGCCACAGTGTGAATAAGCCTGGGTTCCCATCTGTCTTTTAGGTCCTCCCATCCTCCGTCCCACCGCCCAACAGAACAGGAAGTCCTTGCCATATTCCTTGTACTTGAGGACATGTCACGGCCACTTAACACCTGGTAGGCTGAGATACAGAACCATCCCTATTCCAGGATTCTCCCAGAGGCAAGACTGGATGCGCTACAGATCCTGGAGCTGGGAGCCCACTTGGAAAACAGGCCTGAAACATAAGCACCCTGGCCCGGGGCTCTGGGATGCGAACCACCAGCCGGAAGAGTTTCCCCAGAATCTGATCAGTGATGTCCTGGTACAGCTGCTCATCCAGCCACAGACGTATTCATCCAGTCGGCCGTTTGCCCATCTGTCCGTCCATCTGCCCATCTGTCCGTTTGTCTGATACGTATTTGGTGCTTGCTGCCTGCCAGGTACCACGCTTGGTGCTAGGTGCCAAATCCCACTGGGGGCTCCAAGGTACCAAGTCTTCAGGGTTTCATAGCCCAACTTGCCAATTGCACAAAGGGGGAAAGGGCGGGGCAGAGAGAGGAAGAGAGCGGGGTCTCTGATTCTATCCCCTCTGCCGTCCCCCCACCTCCAGCTTCCCTCTGCCCTCCAGCCTGGGAGAGGGCAGCCTAGCTCTCTCAGGCCACTAACCTGGCCACTTGCCTTTTAGCATTTAGCACATTCACGGCTTTCAGCCCGGTTCACACCAAGGTATGAATGACTGGATACGCCTGCCCCCCGGGGAGTCATCTACTGAAAATGAAAGGTGCTGAACCCCAGGATCTTTCTGGCAGAGCCCTCCTGGATTGAGACAGAGAAACCTAATTAAGGAGGCACCTGAGACAAGATCTCAGTGGGGGTGGCATGATGGAGGGGTCAGGGCTGGAGAGGGTTCTGGAAAGCCCTGTCTACATAAGAGCCTGGCTTGGGGGAGGGGGAGAAAGCCCCGAGGAGTCAGGAGTCTACTGTCCTGTGTTGGGTGCAGACATCTCAGCTCATGCTCCTGTGCGCCGCACTCAACAGTCTGCGCAGCGTGGCTGGGCAGACACATCCCATCCTGCAACGAAGGGACTGTCCCCACGCCAAGGCCAGTGGCGCCCTTTCTATTGCCATGATCAGTCATATGGCTTCAGTCCTCCAAAGCACCACACTTCTTGCCTCCGGGTCTTGGCGTGTGCTATTCTGCCTTCCTGAAATGCTCTTTCCTCCTCCCCCCACCCTACCCTGTTGCCTATGTATCTGTTTCTCAGCTGTCAGATTTCATCTCGTACGTCACTTCTTCCAGGAAGCCCATTGTCATCCAAGTGTGGGAGCTGTCCGAGGTGCGTGATGCCACACCCTCAGTGGTTCCTGGGCCAGTAATACACCCTTCGATGGAATTTTCTTCCTCTCCATCTCAACCTCAGTTCCCTCACTCCTGCTTCCTGTAATCAACTCCAAATACATCTCCTTATCCCTAGGTCTGTGTCTCGAGCCCCGCTTTCTTAGGAACCAAGTTAAGACATTTGATGAACAGCTGTTTCTCACTGACCATACTTGCCGTTTCTTTGAAGGCAGAGCCTGGACACTCTGGGGTCTTTACCACATCCTGTGCCTAGGACCTGGCCAACAAATGACCTTGGAGAGAGGGGAGGGAAGGGGGAGGAAAGGCAAGACAGAGTGGAAGAGANCCTGCCTGGGTAGAAAAAAAACCCCGTAATAGAAAACTCCACCCGTCATTTTCCCCCCCCCTTTTTGTATCCATGAGCAGGTGCACAGTGTAATGCCCCTGATTTTCAAGATCTGATTAAACTGTCATAGATGCAGCACAATCGCAATAACTCCTCTGCCTCGGCGAGGCCCAAATTATCATGGACCTGTGCACACCCCGAGACGCTGTAGATAAGGGCCTGTCAGCGTTTCTATTACAGAGCCCTGTTTGGGGGATTTGTTTATTTAAATTGGATGGACTGGGTGCGCCAGGGAGCGATGGATGCGCTGCAGGCAGCGTGGGCGGCTGCTGGGGGAGGAATCGCCTTCCGGCTGCCACCTGTTGACATCACACATGTCTCGGTTCAGCGGGATCAGCCGGGCTCCGATGACTAACGGCAGATGGAGCGGGTGGAGCGGCCGCAGGAAGCTGGAGGAAGAGGGAGTCGCGGGAAAGATGTTGGGTAAAGTGGGGTGCAGGAAATGTCACATCCACGCGGGTAGTGATTTTAGAGAAGAATCACAGCCAGGGGCCAAAAGGAAGTGGGGAAAGGAACCACTTTGTAATTGGAAGAGGTACCTGTTATAAAATAACTCCTTGCCAGGCATGTGGGGCATGATGGCCCCATGGTGAAGAGTCTGCCTACCAGTGGAGGAGACATAAGAAATGCAGGTTTGATCCCTGGGTCTAGAAGATCCCCTGGAGGAGGGCATGGAAACCCACTCCAGTATCCTTGCCTGGCGAATCCCATGGACAGAGGAGCCTGATGGGCTACAGTCCATGGGGTTGCAAAGGAGCCAGACACGATTGAGCAGCTAATAAGCAATGTGTAAACTTGAGCTCAGGGATGGGGGAGCCTGGTGGGCTGCCGTCTATGGGGTCGCACAGAATACTGAAGCGACTTAGCAGCAGTAGCAGCAGCAGCAAACTTGAGCTTGACCTCACCAGCACCTTCGCTCCCAAACTCTTGGCCATGGATAGCCTTTGAAACACACTGTGATTGGGCCTCACCTCTGACACACCCCCACCCCACCCGCCTTCCTCCAGCCACATGACTACTCAAGTCCTTGAATATGCCAGGCTTCTGGACCACAGGGCCTTTGCACAGGCTAAACTGTCTGCCTGAAATGCCCTCCACCCACTGACTCCCTCACACCCTTCCAGCCTCGGTGTAAATCCCTCCCCTGGTGACCGTCCCTGACCATCTGTCCAAGGCTCCATCCCCACAGCCTGCTTCCACATGGATTGCTCTTTGGAGCATCCTGTCTTTTGCCGACAGAGCATTTATCACCCTGGGTAATTATGTCCTTGAGTGTTTATTTGTTTATTCTCCGAAGAGGACATATGCTGTTTTTGTTTTCCCACCCTCCCTTCTCTGGAAAAATCTCAGCCTCTCGTTGCATGTGGCTCTAGCCTGGCTGCAGTCACAGACTCACCCTCCCTGCCCCCTGCCCCCCGCCAATGTGCACACTGGCCCCAGAAATCGGGGTGTGACCCAGTCCTGGACAGTCTCAACAGCCCTTTCCGCAACAAGAAGGGCTGGTTCAAGGAGTGCACAGGAGACCCAGGCAAGTGCGTTCAGTGACCCCAGAGCAGAGGCTGTGCGGTGGCTTTAAAACATGGCAGCAAATTCATTGACCCTGCCCGCGCCCAACAAAAAGACAGAATCTAGCTCTCCTCTCCTTGGATTTAGACGGCCTTTTGTAAGTGCTGCAGCGAACAGAATATAGCAGGAGACGCTGCGTGACCTCTAAGGCTAGGTTACAAAGGATGACTCAGCTTCCACCTGGCCCTCCCTCTCTCGGGGCACTCATCTTTGGAACCCGGCCCCCATGTTGTAAGGAAGCCCAAGCCACATGGAGAGGGCGCACGTTTGATGTTCCAGCCCCAGCTGAGTTCCCAGCCAAGAGCCAGCATGAACTGTCAGACGTGTGGGCAAAGGAGACTGTGGATGGTTCCAGCCCCCAGCCTTTGAGTCACTATAGGTGATGCCAAGTGGAGCAGAGACAAGCTGTACCGCTGAGCTCTTCCCAGATTGCAGATCTGTGAACAAAATAAATGGTGTTGTTTTAACACTCAGTTTTGGGGTGGCTGGTTATATAGCAATAGAAGAGGGGAATACTAAGCTGAGAACTCTGGGTAACCAGGATTCGAATTCAGGCAGTGTGAATAAAGGGTGTGTGGCAAACCTTAGGGCTGAGCAGCTATCTCAGGCAGCAAGGAGAAGGAAAACATTCCTTACGACTTGAGTACTCTTTGTTGCCTATAAACAGTGAAAAGAGAAAGAATGGGGCATGAGGAGGGGGGAAGAAAACTCTTACTCAACACTCAAGACCCCAGCTAAAATGCCCTTCCCCACTCTGATCTCACGCAGAATATAGAAACTCCCCTGTCTTGTGATTACCCTATAATAATAACAAAAGTTAATATTTATTGAATGCCTACTATATGTCAGGGGGTGTTCTAAGAGTATTACACAATTTAAATAATCCCTATGGACTGTAACCCACCAGACTCCTCTGTCCATGGAACACTCCAGGTAAGAATACTAGAGTGGGTAGCCATTCCCTTCTTTAGGGGATCTTCCCAACCCAGGGACTGAAGCTGGGTCTCCTCTATCACAGGCAGATTCTTTGCCATCTGAGCCACCAGGGAAGCACCAACAATAATAGCAAAAGCTAACATTTACTGAACGCTTACTGCGTGTCGGGGGTGTTCTAAGAGTCTTACACAATTTGAATAATTCTCATGCTCACATAGATTCATGAGGCAGGTATTATTGTGGTCCCCACTTTGCAGATGAGGAAATGAGATTCAGGAAGGTAGAAGGTCTTGCTCACGGCCTCCCAGCTAGCACATCGCCCAGCCAAGATTTGAGCCCTGAGCAACCAGTCCTTGCCCCTTTACCAGGCGGTTGGTACTTGTGTGTGTCTCATGGGTCTCTGAGCTGGTCTGACTTAACTCTGGGCCTCCCAGCTCTCCTGCCACCAAAAGCTCTGTCTTCCCTCCCATCCCTGGGGTCCACCCTCACTCCTGGAGACTCTGGTCACATTTGTGCACCTGTCCCTTCACCAGGCAGAGTCCTGGGGTGGAGGCATGCTGGGACCTGGGACGGGGGCGGCTCTGGCAGGCTAAGGCACTCCTCAGACCTTGCAGGGCAGGGTGGGGACCCCGAGCGTCAGAGAGAGGCCACTCTGGGGTATGCAGGGTCCAGCCCCGTGGCGTGGGAAAGCAGAGAGGCCAGTGGAGAGAAAGTTTCTTCCAAATGAGTGGAGAGATGGAGGAGGCAGACACCGGAGGGGAAACGGACAGAGATGAGGAAGACAGAGACACGGAGCGAGAGAGGAGCATTGTGGGGGAGAGAGAGACGCGAGAGGAGAGGAGAGGGCAGAAGAGCCAGGAGGCGGGGAATGGCCGGGAGCGGGTGGAGGCGGGGGACACAAATCGCCGGAGACAAGGCCAGCCAGGGGGACGCGGGGACACCGAGGCCCGGAGACAAAGGAGAGAGCCCCGGAGGCACAGGGGTGGAAAACCAGGGGACAGTGAGCCCGGAGCCGGGAGAGACCACGGAGAGGCCGGCGCGACGAGGCGGGCGAGGACCTGCAGGTGCGGGCAGGAGCGCAGGGCAAGAGGGGGCTTAGAACGGCCCCCTCGCTGCCACCTGTCACCCTGCTTCCTGTACAAGCACCCGCTTTGGTGGCCAAACAAACCTGGGCGGAGTCTGAGCTACCTCACTTTCTCGTGGCAACTGTTGCCACGTGGAGAGACCCCCCCCC
>SJYV01040461.1:849584-862614 GCA_006410875.1 Neotragus pygmaeus | reverse complement strand
CCTGTGATGAGCTTCCTGGGGAGGGGCCTGCGAGGGCAGCGCTGGCCTCTCTGAGGTCGGGGAGTGCGGGGAAGTGGGGCGGGCTGGAGGGGCTCTGGGGCTGGCGGGGAAGGGCTTTCTGGAGGGATTTTCTCTTCCAGCTTTTCCTCTTTCTGAGCCTTCTGCCTGCCTCCCGCTTTCTTGTTGTCTCACCCGAGGGGAGGGGTCTTCCTGAATCAGGAGGGGATGCCCATGGAGGGCAGCTCACAGCCAGAAAGATCCCCATGGTGGACGCAGAGGGGACGCCCCCAGCCCACCTCCTCATTCCTGTNGAGCCTTCTGCCTGCCTCCCGCTTTCTTGTTGTCTCACCCGAGGGGAGGGGTCTTCCTGAATCAGGAGGGGATGCCCATGGAGGGCAGCTCACAGCCAGAAAGATCCCCATGGTGGACGCAGAGGGGACGCCCCCAGCCCACCTCCTCATTCCTGTGATCAACATCCCACGTAGGGGTCAGCCAACCTGGGCTGTGAAAAGACCCGAGAGTAAACGCTTTCCTCTTTGCCACCCACAGGGTCTCCGTCGCCCCTTCAACCCCGTTTGTGTAGACAATACGTGAATGAATGGTTGGCTGTGTCCCTAAAATCTTTATTTACAAAAGCAGGCAGCAGGCGGGATTTGGCTACTGGTCTGCCACGTCCTGATCATCGGTAGCCTCGCTACTCAAAGTGCGGTCCCCAGACTGACCTGCAAACTGGGCGGCGTCCCCTTGTTAGAAATGCAGAAGCTCAGACTCCGCCCCCGACCTGCTGTCTCATTTAATAAATTCCCTGGTGAAGTCTGGGAAGCCCTGGTCTGCACAAAGAGAGGGGGACTTGCTCTCTTGTATTTGAGATTCCACGTCACATGACAGGTGAGGAAACCGAGGCTCAGGGAGAGGTCAGCTGCCAAGTACATGGGCCAAGGGTGGCAGAGTCAGGATTTGCACCCAAGTTCAGATCCCATGCTCTTGACTTCCAGGGAAAGAAGGGACCTGGGTGTGGTTGCTTCCGTCCGCCTGAGGGACTGTGCAGGGACCCTGGGTGAGTAGAACTCACTCTCTGGTAGCAGCTTCTCTGCTTGGGGAGACCTGTCAGCCTGCCGTGAACTGGTCTGGTTTCCTGGAAGGCGGAACCCCCTGCAGAAGGGCGGTGGAGCCCCGGGGCATTCGGCCCAGCGCTCTCCGGCCAGGCCCTGCGGCCCTCGCCCCTGTCCTGGCCTCTGTCTAGCCCCTGCACTGCCCCACACCCCAGTTCTCCGTGCCCCTGCTCTGCTTCTCCACGCTCGGGTCCCCTCCTGGAGGACACACAGATGCTCATTGACTCCGAAGCTTGGAGAACGAACCTGTGGTCAGAGCTGCTGGCAAGGGACCCACTCTGTGCCACTCCATGTCCCACCTCCAGGACATGGAGTGGACCCTGGGTCCACGATCAGACCTCCCCGAGCACCCACTGTGTGCCAGGCTCTCGGCTGGAAATAAAAACACGAACAAAGTGCTTCTTTCCTTCCCCAGGGAGCGGAGAGCCTGGTGAGGGAGGCAAATGTGGATCCAAGCGGCTGACGGGAGGCGGAGAGGGGGTCAGTGCTAAGTCAGAAGGCCATGGACCTGGGATTGGCTACAACGTCGTAGGCCCACCGTGAGCCAGGCAAAGGCCCGCTGCGGTCAGTGTGACCTGTGACACGCTGGGAAACATTGGCCTAAGAAGGGGCGTGAATGCCGAGTGGAGAAACCCACAGGTCTTGGCGTCAGCCTAGCACCGTGTGGATGTGGATCTGGGCTCCACCTCTGTGTACCTTTGGGTCAGAGTGAGTGCTTCGATTAATAGCACTGCATTTATTGTCATTACTAATACTGGACTATGAGCACTGCTGTTGACAGTATTTTTCTGCCAGACTATCCACTTCAAGATTAGTAGACTTCTCCAGTTTCTGCCAATGCTGAACAGTCCAATTCCATCATCCTAGAAGAGAAGACCAGATAAGAGAAATTACCTTTTTCCTATTCTATCCATTAGGGTTAAGACTGACTGAGAGAGAAGTCAAATAACAGTGGCTTCAACAAGATAGGCTATTTCTTGCTGATAGAACAGAAGTCCAGAGGGAGACTCTCTATATAGAACTTTATCTTCACAGTCCAATATGGCTGCATGAGTGCCAGCCATCATGTTCACCTTCCAGCCAGCAGGAAATTGGCACAGAGGAAGAAAAGGTGACAGGGTGCCCACCCACGATGTTTTAAAGAGGTTTCCCTGAAACTCTTTTCCACATCACTCTGTTTGCCTCTCATTGACTAAAATGTAGTCACAAGGGAGGTTGAGAAATACAGTCTTTATTTTGGGAGACCACATACCCAGCCAAAAATTGCAAGTTCCAATGGTAAGAGGGAACAAACATGTTCAGTGTAGGTGACTCATAGGCAATGCTGCCCTTCTTATTTGTGGGGGTGGGGGTGCAGGTGGTCTTCTCAAGGCAGCCTGGAACCCACCTACTGGAGGATTATCTTTGGAGGCTTCCAGACCTGGTAAGAAGAAACAAATATATTCGGGTGACATTTTGCAACATCCCAGGCACCCTGCCTTCTCTCCATTCTAATGTTGTGAAGCAGATGAGAAAGCCTGGGGTCGGAGGGGGACAGCCTCCCCAAGGTCACCCAGCTGGCCAGGGACAGGGCTGGGTTCTGGATTCTTGGAGGCCAACCTCTGACCACTTTCCAATAAAGCTCACCCCGAGCTGTTGGGAATATGTTCATTTCCTGTCTTGACTCTGATAGGCAGAGATGGAAGGAGAGACACACACACATATATACATACAGAGATGGATACCTATGTCTCTCTATCTCCATGTCCGTCTCTCTCCTTTCCTCTTCCCTTTTTGAAAAACAATTCAGAACTTCAGTTTATCAAAGCTCACCCTTCCTGAATAAGAGGCTCCCGATGAGCCCGGGGGGGGCTCCCCAAATAGGACCCCCAGCCCATGGCATGTTTTTAGATCCCCGCTGGGGGAGCTAGGCCTGGCCTCTTCAGGGAAAAGCTGGAGCTGGCTGTCTCTGGATTTTAGGAAGTGTGTCTGTGCCGGCCCTGAGCATCTGGTGCCATCAAGGGCTGCGGAGGCAGATGTGTTGAGGACGCCAGGCTGGGGAGAGGGGCAAGTGGGCCCAGCAGACAGACGTCACTGAACCTTGGCCACGGCCCAGCAGGCATGCCCTGACAGCGACCCAGCTCCCTGCTGGGGCCTGGGATTTAGGGGCTACCCTGCTCAAGCCACAGCCTCCCAGACAGAAAAGGGCAGGATTCAAATCGGGTGGCTCCATCGTCCCAACCCTTAAGGGAGTCCTCACGGCCCCACCCCTGTCCCACCCCAGGTGCTGGGCCCTCAAATCCACAGTGACCCGAGGGCCCAGCAAAGGACCAGGTGGTCCAGACACAAGTTGTAGAAGAGGGGGCATTTTTGCTCGTGACTCCACACGTACACACGCAGAGGCATGCATGTGGACGCACAAAAGCACATACACGTGACTGTACACACAGGCACACATGTGGACCCGTGCAAGCACAGACCAAATGAAGACATGTGGATGCAGTGAACCGCGCATGCACACACACATGCGTGCGTACACACATGCACGCATGCTCACACACGCACATGCGTACAGGGCCCATAGTCCAAACAGGGGCCCAGTCTCTCTGACCCCAGTGTGGAGGGGGAGGCAGTCTCCAGACACTTCTGTCTGTGTCCTGTGCACACTGGAGACTCCCCAGCCAAGGGTAGAGAAAGCGAAGACCCCAGAACTGAGGTCGGTCAGTCCCCGAGATCTGGTTCCCTGATCCAAACTCAACCCTTCAGGCCCTGAGGTTGGCGGCGAGGGCGGGGGGCCGGGGGGTCTTTGGGAATATTCTGGAGTCATACAGTTTAGCCTCCTGTTTACAGAACCTTCTCCCAAGTCCAGCCTATGAGCTTGAATGCCCCAGGGGGCGGGGAACTCATTACATTCCTGGGCACTCACCCCAGTACCAGGCCACTCAAGACATCAGAAGAGGCCTCACTTGCCAGCCACGTGACTTGAAGAGACTGCCCGCTCCCCCCCCTCCACACACCTTTTACTGCTCTGCGCCTCGGTCAGCAACCGCAAATGGAGTCAATGTACCCACCGCCAACCTGGTCTCTGCCGCCATGAGGCTTATATGCCATCAGGCATGTACAACTCTTCTCTGAGGAGACGAGAATGTGAGAGTAAACATTCTTCATTTCTGCCTCCTCCAAAGCCAGCAGGCCCTTCCTTGTTTGGAGCAGGGCATCCCCTCTGTGGAGAGGGGAGAATCAGAGGACCCGGGGCCTCTCTGCAAACAGGAGGGGTTGTGCTATGTGCTGGGATCCACCCTGATTCCACCCAGGAGTGTCTCCAGCCCTCACAAGGCTCCCACAGGTGAATGGCTGCTGGCCCGGGCTCCCCAGAGATGGGTGGTCGTTGGGGTGTTACCACGATGAGCCAGCTGCCAGCATTCGTGAACAAGGCTGTTCAGGAACATAGCAGAAGCAGATACTCTGGGCAAGAATGCAAGCATTGTGTTGGCTGCTGTGTTATGGCCGGCAAGCCCCTCTTCTGCCCTGAGCCTATTTTCCCAGTTCTTACCCAATGGAGAGGAGCGCACACACCTACCCCAGCACTCTGTGTGATGGTCCAACCCACGGGTAGGTGCCTATCCCCAAAACAATAGGTACTCATCTGTGTGACTATTAGTTTCAACCAAACTGTTCTATAGAGAGAAAAGTGGACACCCAGAGAGGGCAAGTCATTGGTGCAAGGTCACACAGCATGCGTGACCCTGTCATCCATCTCGATCCTTATTTGATGAAAGAAAAGCAGCTGCCCCATGGGCATGGAGACCGCCCCCAGCACAGGAACCCCACACGTCTGTCCTTCAATAACGTACACCAAATCCACTGGGCATTGAATTAACTCCTCCTTTAGCAAATGATCCGCAACAGAAAACTCCTCCAGAGACAAGGAAAAATATTTCCCCTAAACCTATTTACTTTTCAAATTTCAGTTGCCATAACAACTCGGCACAACTATTTATGTGAAATCTTCGCCTTCCAA
The DNA here is from genome assembly GCA_006410875.1 of Neotragus pygmaeus. NCBI lineage: Eukaryota > Metazoa > Chordata > Mammalia > Artiodactyla > Bovidae > Neotragus > Neotragus pygmaeus. Next base: position 857,502 of record SJYV01040461.1, on the reverse strand, counting down.
GTCTTGTTGAGCACCACGCTCTGCAGAGAGTTCAACTCGGCCCTTTCAATAACANAGACAAGGAAAAATATTTCCCCTAAACCTATTTACTTTTCAAATTTCAGTTGCCATAACAACTCGGCACAACTATTTATGTGAAATCTTCGCCTTCCAAGTCTTGTTGAGCACCACGCTCTGCAGAGAGTTCAACTCGGCCCTTTCAATAACAACACATTTTTTCAATCAATGTGGGTCTTGGTTTTCTTTTTTTCTTTTCTATAAACACACATAAAGTATGTTGTGCAAAACTTTTGAAAGCTAACAGGGAAATGCTGAGTTTTACAGACCTATTTTCTGATTGCCCTCAGTAGATTCTTCTGAAGTATGACAGTGACAGAAACGACAGGCCAGCTTGGGTTTTGGGGTTTTTTTTTCCCAAATGTCTCTGAATTGTTTCCACTCCTGGTTTCTGCGGAGTGCCTAGAGGCAGCGGCCCTGAACAGCCGGCTCCAGCTCAGGCCCTGCCCCCAAACAGGCTGCGCATCCTTGGAAAACTCAGCGCAAGTCTCTGGGGACTTGGTCCAGGGGCACACTTAGTCCAGCTGGGCCCCCGCCCAAAACTGAGGGATGGAGGATCAGGACAGGCAACGTATGTCTGAGGCATCCTGCAAATATCCTGGGATCATGATGGCCACGGGTTTTCATTTTCTGAAACAACCCCAGCTTCAGATTTTCTGCTCCAGGGTTCTTGTGAGCCTTCGTACAAGCTGTTCCCTTTGCCTGGAATTTCCCCTTTGTCGACCTGTCAAGTTGACGCGAAGGGGCCCGTGCTCAATGTGAAGCTCTGCTGTTGCCGTCTTGAAGTTCATACGTAATTTTGAACAAGAGGCCTGGAATTTTCATTTTGCAACTGGATCCTTGGATTCCATAGCGGATTCCTTGGAATTCCGTTCCGGCCGGTCTCTATTCTAGCACATGGTGTGTATCAAACCGTTGAATCCCTAGACGACCCTTTAAACACACTGTGGTGATACGTTTTATGCATAAGGAAATAGAGTCCCAAGAGATCCGAGGCTGAGGATCATCATTCCCACCCCCTACCACCACCCCCATCCCAACAGGAGCTGTTATGCATTAGGCACCATTCCAAACACTTTTTTGGGTCACCTCATCTAACCCTATGAGAAGGGAACTACTATGATTCTCATTTTCCAGAGGCACAGAGAAGTTAGGTAACTTACTTAAGATCACAGAGCAAGCAAGCAGAAAAGCCATGCTTTCCTATGAGGCCCTCTGGATCTCTCCCCTACATGCCGGCAGCAACTTTCTCAACAGGTCCTGACCGCTGAGCTAACCCCTTCCAGCCCATCCTCAGCACAGTAACCAGAGCCATGCATCTCCCATAACCTTACATTATGCTACTTTCTAGTGACGAATCCTCCCATGGCTCTCAGGAACCTCAAGAAACATCTAACCTCCTTCATCTGACCATTGAGACCCTCAGTGAAATGACCGCTGCTGATCTCCACAGCTTCAATGTCCCTTGGCTCTCCACGCTCCCACCTTCTAGATCATCTGCCGTTAGATCTCTGCACACATCAGGCTGCTTCTTGATTCATCAAGGTAGGGACCACTGGTTCCCTACACAGAGCCTGGCACACAGGTATTCTAGGAAACTCTGCTGAACTGCCCCAACCTGTCCTGGTGGAATCCATCAGGATGGATGGATGAATGGTGGCTGGCCAGATGGAGGGATGGGACGGTGGATGGGTAGGTGAATGGAAGGATGGGTAGGACAGTGGATCAGTGGATTGGGTGGTAGACGGGTGGGTGGGTGGATGGATGAATAGAATGGTGAATAGATGGGTAGACAAATATACAGATGGATGAAAGAAAACCCCAGAAACCATCTCACAACCACTAATACTTGGATAGTAAGGTACTCGAAGTTCTGAGTATAGAGTAGACCAGCAATACGTGTTGATTGAATGGATGGTTAAATGAATGTCAGAGGGCAACTGGTCATTAACCCTCCATAAGCACCTGTTTTTCCTCTTGTTTATTCCTTTCTCTCCCATCTCCACCCTCATTCTCCCAGCTTTCCATTTCTTCCTTCAGTTGTCACATGACTCACAGTGACCAAGCTCCCCAGGTTCATGCCTGCACATTAGTTATTGAGTCATATAAGTCAAAATTATCTAATGAATTAATAATAGACCATAGGGGTATTTTAATAATGAAATATTTGGAGTTGTAGTTTGGTAATTGCAGGAGGCTTTCATAATTACAGCACGGCTGTGGAACTAAAATCAAAATCAATTAGGTGGTACGCAATGACACCCCAGGAGCACCCCTCAAAGCTTTACTAGATAGACCCACCAGGTTGAGGGAGAACCACTTATCTCTGGAACCAGATGAGGCCTGGGGAGTCAAGGCCTTTGCTGGATGCTTGAGCTGGGGAGGGATTCCAGGAAGGACAAGGAAAGGAACATCACTGAAATACATCAGATGTTTGAGTCACAAAGTGCTTTAAAGGTCAACCGCACAAGCGTTTGGTCTTATAGAAGAGGAGACGGAGGTTCAGAGAAGCACCCTGACTCACCAAGGCATCCTTAACATAGAGAGCCTGCACTGCGTCTCTGGACTCCTAGTCCAGTGTTCTCTTGGCCCTGAAACACACACTGTCCTCCTTCGGCCACAATACAGCTCTCAATGGCTTGGCGAGGACTCCTGTCTCAGCCCTGAGACTCCCCGTCTGTCCACGCGATGCTCAGGAGCTTCGGCTTCTGCACACCTCTCTGCTTTTCCCTATGCTGTGCCCTCTGCTCAGGGTGCCTTCCCTTCCCCACACTCAACCTTCACATCCTCCCAGCAGGGGTAACCTCCTTTCCTGCTGCCCTCAAGGGCTCCCACTACATGGAGATTGCTTCTCTGTCTCCTCCAAAAAGATTGGAGCTCCTTTAAGCCAAGGGCAAGTTCAGCGTGTCTCCCTGGGTTGCTAACATGGGGGGCTAACAAAGAGGAAACGCATAATATAGGTTTATTCAAGGCCAGATGGTGGACCGGGAGGGAGGAACAAGAGCAAAGAAGGGAAATAAACAAAAAAGTTGGTTCTGGAGTTATTTCCAGGGTGCATTTAGCCAAGGCCTCTGAAAGCACATTTGGGCTTAAAAATACTTGTTTAGGGACATCTCTTGGATATTTAAGCTGCAACAAAATTAGACACATGAAAGCAAGGGGCATCTTCTCAGGAAGACAAAGAAAGCTGCTGACGGCAGATTAGTATTCTAAACCACCATCCTCCCCCTCAATCCGCCCCACACAGTCAAGAAACCTGGGCAATTGACCCTGAGGTCCCTCTCTAAGACGTGTCCTCAAGAAGCTACTTGAACCTTTGCAGACACTGCCCAAAGGGGGTCCCCTGTGCAGAGCTAACAAGCAGCAGCTGGGGCTGCAACCGGTGCGATTAAGACCCGTTGCTTAAGGCCGTGGCGATCCCACTGCCGGTAACCATGGAGCCAAGTGTGAACTGCAGAAGCCAGCCAGATTTGGCCACCTTTATCATCTGTGGAACAACGGTCAGGGTTCTGGGGGGTTGGAGGCAGGCTAACGTGCAGGAGTTTGGTAACCTCAAAGTATCACCACCTCCCACCCCCTTCCCCCACTCCCCACTTCCAAAGAGGATCTATTGATTCAAGCTCTGAGCTNAGCAAACATCTTTTAATTTCATGGCTGTAGTCACCACCTGCAGTGATGTCGGCTGCTGCTACTGCTGCTAAGTTGCTTCAGTCGTGTCTGACTCTGTGCGACCCCAGAGATGGCAGCCCACCAGGTTCCCCCGTCCCTGGGATTCTCCAGGCAAGAACACTGGAGTGGGGTGCCGTTTCCCTCTCCAATGCATGGAAGTGAAAAGTGAAAGTAAGTCGCTCAGTCATGTCCAACTCCTAGCAACCCCATGGACTGCAGCCTACCAGGCCCCTCTGCCCATGGGATTTGCCAGGCAAGAGTACTGGAGTGGGGTGCCATTGTGGAGCCCCCCAAAATAAAGTCTCTCACTATTTTCATTGTTTCCCCTTCTATTTGCCATGACATGATGGGACCAGATGCCATGATTTTAGTTTTCTGAATGTTGAATTTTAGGCCAACTTTTCCACTCTCCTCTTTCACTTTCATCAAGAGGCTCTTTAGCTCTATTCACTTTCTGCCATATCTCTGCATATCTAAGGTTACTGATATTTCTCCCAGCTATCTTGATTCCAGATTGTGCTTCATCCAGCCCTGCATTTCACATGATGTACTTTGCATATAAGTTAAATAAGCAAGGTGACAATATACAGCCTTGAAGTACTCCTTTTCCTATTTGGAACCAGTCTGTTGTTCCATGTCCAGTTCTAACTGTTGCTTCTTGACCTGCATACAGATTTCTCAAGAGGCAGGTCAGGTGGTCTGGTATTCCCATTCTTCTCTTGGAAGAATTTTCCAGTTTGTGTGATCCACATAGTCAAAGCCTTTGACATAGGCAATAAAGCAGAAGTAGATGTTTTTCTGGAACTTTCTTGCTTTTTCCATGATCCACCAGATGTTGGCAATTTGATCTCTGGTTCCTCTGCCTTTTCTAAATCCAGCTTGAACATCTGGAAGTTCACGGTCCACGTACTGTTGAAGTCTGGCTTGGAGAATTTTGAGCATTATTTTGCTAGCGTGTGAGATGAGTAAAATTGTGCGATAGTTTGAACATTCTTTGGCATTGCTTTCTTTGGGATTGGATTGAAAACTGACCTTTTCCAGTCCTCTAGCCACTGCTGAGTTTTCCAAATTTGCTGGCATATTGAGTGCAGCACTTTCACAGCATCATTGTTTAGGATTTGAAATAGCTTAGCTGGAATTCCATTACCTCCACTAGCTTTGTTTGTAGTGATGCATCCTAAGGCCCACTTGACTTCGCATTTCAGGATTGTCTAACTCAATGAAACTATGAGCCATGCCATGTAGGGCCACCCAAGATGGACAGGTCATTGTGGAGATTTCTGACAAAACATGGTCCACTGGAGAAGGGAATGACAAGCCACTTCTGTATTCTTGCCTTGAGAACCCCATGAACAGTATGAAAAACCCTTACCTAAAGCCCACCAATGAGAGCTAAGGAGGCTCTTCATCAGGGATTATCAGCTAGTACTATGACTGTTATGTAATTGTGACTAATGCTGGCTCTCCAAGTTGAGTCTGTCTAGAGGGTGAGAGAGACAAGGCACCTAAGAGCTTTGGGATCCTTGGGCGGAGAGTACCTGTGCCCTTTTCCTCTCTGCTCCCCAATGGAGCTGGGTTGGCAGCCTTCTCTCCTGGTGCTCAAAGGCTCCTGCTATCTCCTATGGTAAAATGAAATAAAACTGGTCATTCTGAGTGTGACCTTGGGCCTGGTAGGCCTGATTCAAACCTCGATCCCAGGACATCGCTGGTAGTCCAATGGTTAAAACTTTGCCTTCCAATGCAGAGGGTGTGGGTTCAATCCCTAGTCGGGGAACTAAGATCTCACATACCTCGCAGCCAAAAAACCAAAACATAAAACAGAAACAGGATGGTATCAAATTCAACAAAGACTTTAAAAATGGTCCACATCAAAAAAAAAAAAAAAAATCTTTAAAACTAAAACAATCCCAAGCCTCCCTTCTTACACGTGGGACCCTCATCTCTCACCGGTCAGTTTCTGCACCTGGAAAGTGGAGACGACAAAGGACGCTGACTCTGGGGAGGCTCTGAGACTCAGTGCAGTCAGGCGTGTCTAGCACCTGGCACCAAAGAGGAGCTCAGGCAGAGGTGCAGGTCATTCGTAACATGCCCGTTCTGCCTTCTCTTGAAACCGGCTCTTAACACATCTGTCCGCTGTCACGCTGGGCCTCTAAGGCAAGGCCAGTGTGGACGGTCCCTGTGCCTTCAGCATCCTGTGTGAGGCCAGGCGTGGGTGGGGGAGGAGGAGGGGGATGAAGGAAGGGACAGAGGAAGAAAGGGAGGAANCCGGCTCTTAACACATCTGTCCGCTGTCACGCTGGGCCTCTAAGGCAAGGCCAGTGTGGACGGTCCCTGTGCCTTCAGCATCCTGTGTGAGGCCAGGCGTGGGTGGGGGAGGAGGAGGGGGATGAAGGAAGGGACAGAGGAAGAAAGGGAGGAAGCTCAGGGGTCTTTCTGGCACTGAAAGCCCAGCTGCTCCAGAATCAAAGCACATTTAGATCAGGAGACAGAAGACCAATCTTAAGCCCTTCACTCTGCAGAGACAGAGCTCAGAGGGAGGCTCTAACTTCCCCAGGGTCACACAGCAGAGCCTAGCTAAATAGCCCCCTGCCAAGAGTGCCTCCCCAGACCCTCCAGCCAGCCTCTGGCTTCCCGGCAGCCCAACCCTCCTCAGGCTGATCCCAACGTGCAGCGCCTTTTCCTGTCTGGAGGGAGAGATACCACCCCCAAGCCAAGTGTTCCCCTCAGGTGTCTCCTTCCCCAGAAGGGCTGGGCCCCAGAAAATACCCTGGGGCCTCCAGGCCAGAAGGAGCAAGGGGAGTCAGAGCCAGCTGAGAGGGAAGTGCAGGGAGAAAGAGGCTGGGGGTACGGGGAGGGAGAGAGTGTTTTGTAAGTGAGTCAGGCAGGCAAGTTTCTCTCCAAATAATAGCAAGAATCTCTTGGCCTGAACTCAAGTGTACAGAGCACAGATGTTGGTTTCCTGTCACTGAACTTCCAGGACTGAAGCCCCCCGAGCTCGGTTCTGATCGCACCTGCCGTGTGACTCCTATCATGGGGTGACCTCCGCTTCTCTCTTTTCTGGCGGCCTCACCGGGGCGGGGGGTGGTGGGGAAGTCTCAGTCTTGTTGAGGGTGGGGTGGGTCACGGGTCACCAGTTCTTTCCAATGAATGGCTTGTATCTGAGGTTCTGACCTGTGAAGTGATCATCCCTCCTCACGCCCCAGAAGCATCATTCCCTCCTCCAGGTAGCAAATGCAGGATGCTTCCCCCACCATGATGCCCTGGTTGGGGGGTGAGGGAGGGTTACAGGAACCCTAGAAGCAAAGCTCTGGGTCTTGTTTCAAAGGAGCATGTCTCTCCTGCCCGTCCAGGGTGGGCTGCCCGAAAAGCACACCTCTGCCGACAAGCACAGTGGTGCCAAGGATGTAAGGGGGTTGGGGGAGAATCAAGGAAGAAGCAGCCCGGGCTCCAGCCCCCTGGGGACCTCTGGGAGACCTTGAACCATGCCTGGGAGTGTCTCACCCAAGGGAGGGGGCTGCTGGGCTGCTGATCCTCCATCTCCCATAGGGTCTGCCATTGGCCGAGGGGTACTCCCCCGGCACATTAACCTCTGCCCCCATGAGACAGGCCTGGGACCTGGGGCTCTGCTGCAGTGCGGCACAGCTTGCCCCTGGATGCACCTCTCCTCAAGCTACAAAATTCAGAAAAACTACATGGAACTGTGTGCCGGCACAGTTGGGGCAAATTCTGGATCAAAAGATATCAAAAAAGGAAGAAAAAAACACCCTGCTGTCATTTCTGAAGAGCCAGGAGTGAAAAAAAAAAAAAAAGCTGGGTGTTGGGAACGAAAACTGGGTATTGTTCATGCCATCTGCACTCACCATCACAAAGGAGTGGGCAAACCACCTCAGACACCCCTCCAGCCAACCCCTGACTCACCCTCACCCCATAGAAGACTGAGCTCGCCCCTCCTCGGGAAGCAAGCGAGGGAAGCTGAGTTACTTGTTTTAGCTTCCCGTGCAGCCGGCACACGAGCCCCCGGAAGCCTTGCCTGAACTTCTCGTCCGGCCTTTTTGTTGTTCACTAGCCCAGTCGTGTCCGACTCTTTGCGGCCCCAAGGACTGCACCACGCCAGGCTTCCCTGTCCTTCTCCATCTCCCGGAGCTTGCTCAAACTCATGTCCATTGAGCTGGTGATGCCCTCCAACCATCTC
>SJYV01040461.1:833749-844151 GCA_006410875.1 Neotragus pygmaeus | reverse complement strand
CAGGCTTAAAAGGATAGCCTTCGTTAACCATTTTTAAATGGTTTATAAAGAAACTCACAGAAGAATAATTTGTGGCACATAAACATTTTATCAAATTCAAACTCCAGCACCCATAAATAAAGTTTTATTGGAAGGGAGGCATGTCCTTCATGTATGAATTGTCTCCAATAGCCTTCCGGTCACAACAGCTGTCACGGAGTTACCACAGAGACCCTGTGCTCACAAGCCTGAAAATATTTGCTATCTGGCCCTTTGCAGAAAATGTTTGCCAGTCCATAACCAAAGCATCATCCCTCCTTAGGTAGGGACCTAGATGCTGTCCCGTTTGGGGGCTGGAGCTGCAATAGGATCCAAACCCCCCTCCACCCAGTGGGGCTGCAGGGGGGTGCAACCCGAGCCCAGGCGGCGGATGCTACAGCCTGGACTCGCTCACAAGGCAGCAAGGATGGAGAAGAGGAACTGAAGGTGAGCAAGTCTAGAGGTTACGGCAGCAGCCGGAAGCTGCCGAGGGATGTGCAGACAGAAAGGAGGGAGGACGAGAGGATTCGGGAACTATTTGGGAGAAGCACTTAGTTGCTTCATCACCCCAAGAATCCTCTGATCCTGTGCATGGCACAGGTGTCCGGAATGTATTTAACCAAGGGAAGGAATTAAGGGAGAAGAAACAATATTGTTGATTGCAAGAGGTGTGTGTGAGGGGAGAGAAGACCCGACACAACCACCAGGGGTGGTTACTTGTGCTGGGCACCGCAGGACATTTGAGAATCACCTGGCCCAGTTGCCCATCCAATTGAATAGAGAATTGTGGGATTAATATTGAGTAGTGGCCATGGGATGTTTCTAGAGGTTTCTCCTGGCTTGAGAGTGAAGACGTTGCACACAGGCTGCAGACTCACAAGCCTGCAGGAGAATTCTGGCCACATCACTTAGGAACCCTGGGTAAGTTCTCGTCACCTCTTATATCCTCAGTTTTCCCTTCTGTGAAATGGGACTGCAATCTGGACTTTGTAGAAGTACCATGAAGATTAAAGGAGATGCCTGTGTGTGAGATGATGGCTCATTGGAGCCTCAGCCCAATGCCAGCCCATTTGGGGCCTTCAGAAAAGTCTCTGTAGATGGGCAGCCAAGAGTTCTACTGTTTTGTTGATTTGGAGACATTTTCCCCAGAGAGTGACTCTTCGGGAACAGAGTGGAGGCGTTCCGGGTTGGGGAGACGTCGTTTACGACTCTGAGTGATGCCAGCTCCAACGCTTACTGTCATAAAGGAAGTTATTCAAACACAATCAATTAGGCACCCATATTAGCATATTTTTCATTGTGATACAGCCGCAAAGAGGAGATTCTAGAGACTGTTTATTGCTGTTCTGAGCTAATATTTGTTAAAGTGATTAATATGTTTTTCAAATATCTGTGACAGGCGTGGCAGGTGTTATTTATCTCCGCTGCCTGGAGCATGGAAGGGTGCCGGTGAGAGTCCTCGGAGAGGGTCTCCAGGTGGGGGCCTCGGGAGACCGCTGGGGATAGTGTCCACTTCCCTCTCCCTGCTCAAGCCTCACCCCTTCCACTGTCCCCAGTCCCAGCCCCCCAAGCCAACCTTGAACTCCCGGCTCTACGGACCATTCTCGTCAGCATTCAAGGGCGTCTCTCAGTGCAACAGATAAAGACCCCACACCCCCTCTCCAGCAGTTCCTCTGAACCCCCATGTCCTCCAGCTCTTTAGCCGTCTTCCTCCTTTTTCTGTTCCAAAGAACTCTCCCTACCTCCTTTATTCACCTTCCAGTCCCAGCTTTTAAGAAATCATTCTGAGATATGAAAAGCACATAGAACCTTCTAGACCAGCACCGTCCAAAAGATGGTTCTGTGATAATGGGAATGTTCTCTTATCTGCATCGTCCAATATGGGAGCCGCGAGCCACATCTGCCTGTCGAGCCCCTGAAACATGGCCGGTGTGGCTGAGCCATTTGTTGAAAATAAAAGCTTAAATTTCATTTATTTTTAGTGAACTTCTACATATTTAATTTTAAACTTTTTATTTTGTATTGGGGTATAGCCAGCCAATGAACAATGCTGTGATGGTTTCAGGTGAATAGGGAAGGGACTCAGCCACACATATACATGTGTCCATTCTCCCCCAAATGCCCCTCCCATCCAGGCTGTCACATGATATTGAGTAGAGCGCCCTGTGCCATATAGTAGGTCCTTGTTGGCTATCCATTTTAAACAGAGCAGTGTGTCCATGTCCATTCCAAGCTCCCTAACTATCCCTTCCCCGCACCCTTCCCCCAGCAGCCATAAGTTCGATGAACTTCTATTTACATTGAGGTCCCCATGTTTGGCAAGAGACTACCGTGTAGAACCACTCAGCTTTAGAGAGTCACATAATGAAGGCCGCATACTCACCACCCATCAGCTTTATCGAATGTCTACATTTTTGTCATATTTGCTTCTGATCTTTTTTTTTATGTAATTAGATGTTATGGATCTGTTTCCCCCTTTTCCTCTGTTGAGTTAACCCACCATCTCGAATGTTTACACCTCAGCATTTATCCTTCCCATTCATGTTTTTATGCTTTTACTATATATGGATCCACAAGCAATACATAGCATATTTTCACATTTTAATACTTTGTATACATGGTAAATTATTCTTTGTATCATTCTACAACTTGCTTTTTTTCCCCCCCAAATCGGCATCACCTAATTTCTTTTTACCAAACTATAGTATCCTACTGCATAAGCAGCCTGCTGTTTAGTTCTCATCTTGAGGAATGTGTTACTAACAACATTGTAATGAACATCTTGGGACATATTCCTCCGGGCGACAGGCTAATGTTTCTAGAGAAGATTCACCAAGAAGCAATAGTTCGGTCAAGTTACAAAGCTTTAACTTGACTAGATGCTCCCAGATAGCTCTCCAGGATGCTTGTACCAACTCACACTCCCGCCAGTGGCAGGGGAGAGGCCTAGCTGCTCTGCGGGCTCACTGACACTTGATATTCTCAAGTTTTAAATTTCCTGTTAAGCAGATGGGTGGCATCTTACAGTTCTTTCCATTTGTGTTTCCCGATTACTGGTGAAGGTAAACGTCTCCCATGGTAATTGGTCGTTTGGGTTTTCTCTTTTGAGAACTATCTGGTTGTGCCTATTGCCTGTTTTTCTCCTGGATAACTGGTGTCCTTCTTTTTGATTTGCAAGTGCTCTTTACATATTATGGATTCAATTCTCCTTTAGTTATATGTGCTCAGATATTGCTTTCTGGGCTTTCCAGGTGGCTCAGTGATAAGGAATCTGCCTGCAATGCAGGTTTTATCCCTGCATTGGGAAGATCCTCTGGAAAAGCTGTCTGGGAGAAAGAAACCCACTCCAGCATTCTTGCCTGGGAAATCCCGTGGACAGAGGAGCCTGGAAAGCTTCAGTCCATGGGGCCATGAAAGAGCTGAACATGACTTAGTGACTAAACAACAAAATTATTTTCTAGTTTAGTCTACTCTGTTAACTTACTTATGATGACTTTGATTGAAAATAAGTTTTTAATTTTAAGGCAGTCAAATTTATCCCCTCTTTCTTTAAGGTTTGTTTTCTGTGCTACTGTAAGAAATCTCTTATCCCAGGATTATAAAGGCATCTTATATTTCCATTTGTAACTTAATTCCCCCCCTTTTTGTATTTAGATCATTACTGCATCTTGAATTTATTTGTTTGTATTGTGCTATGCAGTTTGGTGTCTAATTTACTATTGTTTATATTAGCTGTCGACACTGCATGATAAAGTTGTGCACAAAATTGATTATTTAAAACAGCACATATTTATTCTCTCACAGTTTCTTTCTGCAGTCTGGACACAGCTTAGCAAGAGCCTCCGCTTAGAGTCTGACCCAATGCCATAGTCAAGGAGTTGACTGGGGCTGAGTTCTCATCCAGAGGCTTGACTGGGAAATGATCCACTTCAAGCTCCTCAGGTTGTTGGCAGAATTCACGTCTAGCCAAACATGGTGACTTCAATCTAAATAGAAGTTCACCGAACTTGTGGTAGCTGGGGGAAAGGATCGTAGTTGTAAGGCTCATGGCAGCTTGTCTCCTCAAAACCAGCTATGGAAAGAAAGAGAGCGTGGAAGAGAGAGAGACAGACCCCCAGTAAGACAGAGTCTTACGTGACGTAAGGTGATGGAAGCAGTGACGTCCATCCCCTTTGCCATATTCCATTGGTTAGAAACTACGTGGCCAGCCTTGCTCACACTCAAGAGGCAGGGGCTGCACAAGGACCTGAAGATCAGGAGGCGGGATCACGGCATCATCTGAGGCTGTCTGCATCTTGTGCTCGTTGACCATCGTTTGCCAGCATTCTTTTGTTAAAACTTACTAACTATTTTTTAGAGCAATTTAGGTTCACAGCAAAACTTAGGGGAAAATACAGAGATCTTTCTTAAATTTTTTTCATAAAATTTTTCATAAATACCCCCATATGCATAACCTCCCCCAATCTCAACATCCCCTCACCCAAAGGGTACCTTTGTTAGAACTGATGAACTTATGATGACATGTCATTATCTGCCAAGGTCCACGGTTTACCTTCTAGCAGCTCAGTCTTGGTGGTGTACATTCTATTTGGAAAGTGAAAGTCGCCCAGTTGTGTCCAACTCTTTGCAACCCCATGGACTATATATAGTCCATGGAATTCTCCAGGCCAGAATACTGGAGTGGGTAGCCTTTCCCTTCTCCAGGGGATCTTCCCAACCCAGGGATCGAGAAATCTCCCTCATTGCAGCCAGATTCTTTACCAGCTGAGGCACCAGGGAAGGCCAAGAACACTGGTGTGGGTAGCCTATCTCTTCTCCAGGGGAACTTTCCAACCCAGGAATTGAACCCTTGTCTCCTGCATTGCAGGCAGATTCTTTACCAGCTGAGCTACCCAGCAAGCCCATTTTTTTGGACCGATGTATGATGATATGTATCCATCGTTATGATATCATCCAAAGTGCTTCCACTGCCCTGAAAAATGCTCGATGCTCTGCCTGTTCATCCCCTACCTCCTCCAGTTCCTAGCAACCATGGATCTTTTTACTATCTCCATAGTTTTGCTTTTTTTCCAGAATGTCAGAGAGTTGGAATTGTACAGTATGAAGCTTTTTCAGATGGGCTTCTTTCACCTAGTCATATGCATTTGTGTTTCCTCCATGTCTTTTCACGGTTTGATAGCTCATTCCCTTCTCATGATGGATAATACCCACCAGCATTCTTTTATAGATGGCCCAACCTCTTCTCCACTGACCGGTAATGCTTTCTCCATCACATATGAAGTTTCCTGAGGCACAGAAGTGTTTCTGGGCTCCTTTGTGATTGTCGTTGCTGTAGTGGGCTTCCTGCTCCTACCATCTGTCCGAATATGCTCTAGTATGGGGTCATCAAGAGTGCCATGCTGTTGAATCATACTGGATCTTTCCAGACCTCAACCAGCTAGACCCCTCACAGACACTGGGTTATTGCTGTTCAGCGGCTCAGTCGTGTGCGACTCTTTGTGACCCCATGGACTGCAACCCACCAGGCTTCCCTGTCCTTAACCATCTCCCAGAGTTTGCTCAAACTCATGTCCATTCAAGTCGGTGATGCCATCCAAACATCTCATCCTCTGGGTTCCAGGGACCTTTCCCTCCCGCTTGAGTCATCCTCTCCGGGTTTGGAGTGCCCTGGCATGGATCTCCTCCACCAGCTGTCCTCCCACCTGACACGGAAGCCCTAGAAGTCACTCACCTTTTGTTCACTGTCCAGGCAATCTCCCCTGTGCACTGGAACTGAAGGCCATTTTCAGGTTGAGGGGCTCAGGCCCCATCCCAGGCTGGAAGCTTCCTGGATCTCCATGTTGGCATAGCCAGTGGCTTGTTAAACTCCACCCAGCAGATTCATGGCCAGCTTGGACAACACAACCGCACGGCACTGGGGCTTGATTCCACCGCCCCCCATCAAGGACCCCCATCCATCATCTGCCTCTAACGAGAGGTGGGTCTCCCACCCTATGTCCGCAGTCGCCTCACCCTGGGTCTGGCCACCTCCTTCCATCTCCTGAGCTCCCACCCTGCCCAATCCACCATCACCTCCTCCACGAGCGCCTTCGCTAGCCTCCCAGCTCCCACACCCGCCCTCTGCAGTCAATTCTCCACACGGCGGCCAGAGCAATATATTCAAAAACATAAATCATCTCACATCATTCCCCCACTTAAAACCCTTTCCAGAGCTTCCCACTGCTCTCGGAATGGGATCCAGTTTCCTCAGCGCGCCCTCAATCAATAGTGGCCTGTCACCTCCTCTCCAGCCCCATCCATCACCACCCACACCCCCACTCTCAGCCCCCACCTCACCCCCACCTCGCTGGACCGTGGAGATGATCTGATTATTTCTCTAAGGGGGGAGACTTTGGGGGTGGTCCAAGCGGTCTGGGGTGAGGTGCCAAATTTCCCCTCTGAGTGGCAGGACCCGGGCAGGGCCACGAACCCCGAGGAGGTCAGGTTAAGCAGTGCTATTTACTTTAACCCTCTCCAAAGTGTGTTTTGGTGGTGGGAGAGAGTTATGAATAAGCTCTTAATTCCAGGGAGGGCGTGGGTCAGCTCTCCGACAGCGGCGTTTATTGACATTCGCGTCTGAGCCTTTGCCCAGCGCCCCGAGTTTGAGTGGCCTGTCTGTGGTGGGCCTGGTGGCCCCAGCTCACCTGGACCCGGATGGGCACAGTCCTACCTGTCAGCTCTCTCCAAACTGGCACCAGCATCTCGATTTTCCTACTGGACCCTCAGGGAGTAAGCATCTGCGAAAACCGTGGTGAGCGGGGAGGGACCCACAACCTGCGCCCGGGAGGGAGCACCCAGAAGCCAGACGCCACCCACGGAACCAGGCGGGCGGGAGGTCGGCAGGGCCGTCTGAGGACCTGTCACGTGGTCGTTGTTTGTGTTTTCACTGGGCTGACAGGGTCCTTGGGGGCGGAGAGGGAGCCAGCTGGGCTCGCAGGCAGCTGGCTACATCGCTTGGTTTCTCTTGCTGGTCCTCAGCGTCCCCATCTGTCTCACAGCCCTGCTGTGCTGTGGACAAGGATGCAAGCGCATCCGATGGCATCCTACAGCCTCACAGAGGACCGTGGCACCTTTAAAGAGGAATATTTGAGAACAGAAATCGAAAGTTCAGAGAAGACAGTTTGTGCGACATTCTTGAAACGATGAAACTACAGCGTTGGAGCACAGATGAGTGGTGGCCTGGGGACTGGAAGAAGGTCAGGAAGGGCACATCCCTGACGGGGGGCCACACAAAGAGCTCCTCCGTGGGGGCAAGGGTGGGCCTGGGTGTCTGTCGTTGTCGTTGTTCAGTCGTTAAGTCCTGTCTGACTCTGCAAACCCGTGGACTGCAGCACACCAGGCTTCCTAATCCTTCACCATCTCCTAGAGTTTGCTCAAACTCATGCTCATTGAGTCAGCGATGCCATCCAACCATCTCATCCCCTGTCGTCCCCTTCTCCTCCCACCCTCAGTCTTTCCCAGCATCAGGGTCTTTTTCCAATGAGTCGGCTCTTCACATCAGGTGGCCAAAGTATTGGAGCGTCAGCTTCAGCAACAGTCCTTCCAATGAATATTCAGGGTTGATTTCATTTAGGATTGACAGGTTTGATCTTCTGGCTGTCCAAAGGACTCTCAAGAGTCTTCTCTAGCACCACAATGCAAAAACATCAAATTTTTGGTACATGAAAAACCATAGCTTTGACCATACAGACCTTTGTCAGCAAAGTGATGTCTCTGCTTTTCATCACGCTGTCTAGGTTTATCGTAGCTTGGGTGTCCATCCATACATGAGAGCAAGTTGCACAGAACTCCATTCACACATTCATGTACAAACCAATGAAAACTCGGTAAGTGTTAGTTGCTCAGTCGTGCCCAACTCTTTGCAACCTCATGGGCTGTAGCACACCAGGCTCCTCTGTGGGCAAGGGATTCTCCAGGCAAGAATACTGGAGTGGGTTGCCATGCCCTCCTCCAGGACATCTTCCTGACCCAGGGATCGAACCCAGGTCTTCTGCATTGAAGGCAGATTCTTCACCATCTGAGCCACCAGGGAAGATCTTCAGTAAGGTCCTGGGGTCTAAATGCCTGTACTGAGGTAAGTTTCCTGATTGTAATATCGAGCTCCGGCTCTGTAAGGTGTCAGCACTGGGGGAAGCTGGGGGAAGGGTCCACAGAACTCTCTGTATTCTTTTCACAACTTCTTATTTTGAAATGAAAAGTTTCAAGAAAAAGTTCAGAGAGGGTCATGAATGTGTCCAACGCCACCCAGCCAATCGAGAATGAAGCTAGAGTTAATACCCAGGTGTCCTGATGGCCAGGTTCTTACTGATCTTTCCTAGAATGACAGGATGGGCAGGCATCTGGCAAAATAAAAATAAGTGAGTCTTAGCGATGGCAGCGTGAGAGGGGACCCAGCGGAAGTGATGATCGTAGTAGTGACCACAGTAGCAGTGAAGACGACAGCTTCTATTTAGTGAGGCCTGACACCAGGCAAGGCATCTTGCAGGCAGCCTTAAGTGCAAGACTCCTGTTCCTCACCGCGCTCTCCAAGGTCACACCAACCAAGCTGAAGCTTGAACCCAGCGCCCAGTGTCAGCCCTTCGGGCCTGTCTACTCTCCAAGGGGGGCTTCCTGCTCAGATTTCACATCTTCTCCAGGTGGGGATGTTTCTAGCTCCCCAGAAAGCCTGACCCATCCGTGTCTGTGTGGCCTGGATGACCCTCTACTGCGGGGCGGGGCCCTGTATAACTGTCATCTGGCTGTCACAACAAACTGTGTGGCTTACAGTAACACAAACATAGTCTCTCACAGCTTTAGAGGCTGGAAATCTGAAATCAAGGAGCTGGCAGGGCAGCGATGCCCCCACAGTCCCCAGGGGAGGATCCTCCTGTCCTCTTCCAGCTTCTGGGGGCTCCAGGTGTTCCTGGAATCATGTCGGCATCCCTCTGTCTCCATCTTCACCTGGCCTCCTTTTCTCTGTGTCTGTTATAAAGATGTTGGTCCTTGGATTTAGGGCCCACTCAAGCAGTCCAGGGCTTCCCTGGTGGCTCAGAGGTTAAAGCATCTGCCTCCAATGAGGGAGACCTGGGTTCTATCCCTGGGTCGGGAAGATCCCCTGGAGAAGGAAATGGCAACCCACTCCAGTATTCCTGCCTGGAGAATCCCATGGACGGAGAAGCCTGGTAGGCTACAGTCCATGGGGTCACAAAGAGTCAGACATGACTGAGCGACTTCACCAAGTAGTCCAGTGCTTCCCTGGTGGCTCAGTGGGTAAAGAAAGTCCACCGGCAATGCAGGGGACACAGGAGATACGGGTTTGATCCCTGAGTCAGGAAGATTCCTCTGGAGGATAAAATGGAACTCACTCCAGAATTCTTGCCTGGAGAACTCCATGGACAGAGGAGGCTGACATGCTACAATGTTCATGGGGTCACAAAAGAGTTGGACGTGACTGAGCACACACACAGCCTTTGTTGAGGTCCCACCATGCACCAGGCATTGCTAAGTTGTCATTTCAACAGCCAACTCTGAAGAGTAGGTACTCTTCTTGTCTGCATCTAACAAAGGAGGAAACTGGAGCTCAGAGAGAGGAAGTGAGTGACCCATGGTCACACAGCAGTCATGCCTCAGAGACAGAGCTAGAACCCAGGCCTCCCGGCCCTAAGCCCCAACTTTCGTGTATTCACTTTGACCGTCTACCATCTTTGACCCAATCATATTCTCATTCTGGACTCGGAACGCGCCCACCCCAAGGACTATGACCCAAGCACCTACACCGGAGGTTGGCACACCACAGCCCATCGTGCGCCTATTCCAGTCCACCACCTGTTTTGTTCTGTTTGGTTTTAACGGTGCTATCAGTTTATTTCATTCTGTTCTGTTTTAAGCCACAGCCACATGTGAAATGTCTTAGTTCCTCGGCCAGAGATCTAACCTGTGCCCCCTGCAGAGGCGGCACTGGAATTGGAAAGTCTTAACCAATGGACCACCAGGGAAGTCCCCCACCACCTGTTGTTTAAAAATTAAAGTTTTCTTGGAACACAGCCAGCCCCGTCCTGTTACGTATTGTCTTTGACTCCTTCCATGTTCTAGCGGCAGAGCTGAGTAACATAGAGACTGTGAAACCGAATACAGTAACTGGCCCTTTACAGATCACAGAGCTTCCCTGGTGGCTCAGCTGGCAAAGAATCTGTCTGCAAGTGCGGGAGACCTGGGTTCGATCCCTGGGTTGGAAAGATTCCCCTGGAGAAGGGAAAGGCTACCCACACCAGGATTCTGGCCTGGAGAGTTCCATGGACTGTATAGTCCATGGGGTCACAAAGAGTCGGACACAGCTGAGCAACTTTCACTTCACTTCACTTCACTT
>SJYV01040461.1:812312-833649 GCA_006410875.1 Neotragus pygmaeus | reverse complement strand
AGGGCAGGGTGCAAAGGGTTAACCGCCCGCAGGCCAGGTGAAAGGAGCCCCAGGAACTGCCTCCAGACCCCAGTTTCAACAGCCAGAAAAGAAGAGCCCTCATGTTTGCATTGGCAGCTTGGCCAGTGGTGGGAGGAATCGCCGCCCGGCAGGGCCTGGAAAAGTCTGCTCATCTCGCAGCTGGGCCAGGCTGGCCTCCTCGCTGGGGTCCCCGCTCCACCTCCTGCCACCCCATTACCTAAGCCCCATACAGGACATGACCACATGGCCCAGGATGAGGGGGCGCAGGCGGCCCAGACAGGGTGGCCATTCACGGAGCCAGCCCCAGCCTGGCTCAGACGCAGCCCTGGGCACTAGGCAAAGGAGTGGGTGCCAGGAAAGAAGGGCACCTGGTGGGGGCAAGGGGCAGGGCAAACCCGGCCGGGCGCCCCACAGAGAGCTCCTGGCCCCGGAGGACACGTGACGTCATGGGGGACGGGAAGCACACGGTGAGTTAGGAATGGGGAGAGCTGCCCCTCCCTCACCTGAGCTCCTGGAAACAGGACTTCACTGAGGGCCCCCCCGGGGGTGGGAAGCAGAAGGCTGAGCCCATTCGGGAGCTTGTCCCACTTTGGGGAGCATCATAGAGGCTGCAGAGCCAACGGGACATGGGGGCTGGCTGTTGGAGGATGGAAAGGAGCTGATCCACCAGACTAAGAAGAGGAAGGTCCTCCAGGTGGAGGGAAACACATGAGCAAAGGCTCAACCATGCAAGACCTTACCTGGGGCATCGTGGTCTTTTGAGTGGGAGGGAGGTGGGGGAAGGAGTTTCCCTGCAGGGCACTGGGGCCTCAGGGGGTCTGCTTCCATGAGGCCTCCGGCAAGCCATTTTGCCTTGCCTCAGTTTTGGCATCTGTACAATGGGCACAATCATTGGATTGCAGATATAGTGAAAAGTTTCTGACTCACAGTAGGTTCTCACAAACCCATGGGCCTCCCTCTTGTGAAACTCTGGTTCTCCATTCGAGGCACTGAGGCAGGGTTCAGAGACTGGACTCTAGTCCTGCCCCGTGGAACCATACCTGGTCTCTTCAGCCCTTGATTTCTCATGTCTGAGATCAGATTGTTCCCTTGCTCCTCAGCATCCTCACTGACCAGCCTGGGATGAGCAATCAGAAGATGCATTGCCAGCACTGGGGCCCAACCTGGGGCTCGGGGTTGGAACCAGCCTGGGTTCAAGGCCTCATGGCGTGTAGTTTGCCTCTCCATGTCCCCAGGTGTCTCTCACCTGTAAGATCAAGGATGTGGCAGCACCTGGCCCACCAAGATGTGTTGAGCGTGAAATGAACTGAACCGGACGGGGCTACAGGGTTCCTCAGCCCCTTGGCCCCTGACTATGGGGGCTCGTTCAGTCATACTGATGCTGGCAGGCCAGGGCCCACGTGGAAAACCAGGGGTCTTGTGTATGTAAATGCTATACCTAGTGCCGAGGACATGGGGCCTGTCCCTCCAGATTATAGCTCTGGTCATGCTATCAACAAATCATAAGAGTAATAACTGTCCCCCTCCAGCGAGCACTTCTGGCCACGCAGACTCTGGAATTTGACCCAAACACCTGTTCCCAGGGTTATACCAGGCCCAGGCCCCCATTTCAGCAGGGGCAGCCCTGACCTTCCCAGGACTCCCCCGACCTGGACTGCTAGGACCCCAGCCTAGACCTCTCAGACAAGTGTGTGTTGTGTGTGTATTAGTCGCTCAGTCATGCCCGACTCTTTGCAAACCCCTAGACTGCAGCCTGCCAGGTTCCTCTGTCCATGAAATTCTCCAGGCAAGAATACTGCAGTGGGGAACCATTCGCTTTCTCCAGGGGATCTTCCGCCTCAGGGATTGGACCTGAGTTTCCTGCATTGGGGCTTCCCTGATAGCTCACAGTTGGTAAAGAATCTGCCTGCAATTCAGGAGATCCCAGTTCGATTCCTGGGTCGGGAAGATCCGCTGGAAAAGGGATAGGCTACCGACTCCAGTATTCTTGGGCTTCCCTTGTGGCTCAGCTGGTAAAGAATCCACCCACAATGTGGGAGACCTGGGTTCAATCCCTGGGTTGGAAAGATCCCCTGGAGAAGGGAAAGGCTACCCACTGCAGTATTCTGGCCTGGAGAATTCCATGGACCATACAGTTGCAAAGAGTTGGACTGAGTGACTTTCACTTTCACTTCCTCCATTGCAGGCAGGTTCTTTACCGTCTGAGCCACCAGAGAAGCCCCACCCCCAAACCCCCTCCCCACCTCCAGATGAGAGGTGAAGAAGCGAAGTCGCTCAGTTGTGTCCGACTCTTTATGAGTCCGTGGACTGTAGTCTACCAAGCTCCTCAATCCACAGAATTCTCCAGGCAAGAATACTGGAGTGGGTTGCCATTTCCTTCTCCAAGGGATCTTCCTGACCCAGGGATTGAACCTGGGTCTCCCGCATTACAGGCGGACGCTTTACCGTCTGAGCCACCATGGAAGCCGCAGGCAAGAAGGAGGCTAAACAACAAGCTGCTGGGGAAATGCAAGCTGGTTCCAGGTCCCACCCCCTCCCACCTGCCCTCAACCCCGCTCAACCCCCTCTACCCCATAGCCCAAAGACCTCTGAAAAGAAATCCCTTTATTTCTTCCCCTTTGTCCTGCCCAGGGTGGGGCTGTCACTGGAGCATCTTCTCTCCCCAGACAGGCTCAGAGCCTTTCCCCTAGGAAATGTGCCAACCAGTTAGGAGATTTGGACATTCATACTCTCCTTCTGGGCAAAGGCCAGCTTTCTGGGCTGCACATGACATCCTGGGCCACAGGTAATATATCAGAAGGCTTAGAGCCTAAGAAGGGAGGGAAATGCATAACATCAGAATGCAAGACAGTAGGGAGTGATGGCGACTAGGGCCAACAGTAGATACCGGTCCAGCCTCTAGGCACTATTGCCGTGCAGAATGTGCATCCACAGTACCCACTTCTTAGTTCTTTGAGAGAAGCTGGAAATTTAGAATTTTCTCTGTTTAATGTAAGAGTTGCTGACCTTCTATGTGGACCAAATGAAAAATCGCTGAGGACTAGATATGGCCAGGAAGGTCATAATTCCTGACCCTACTCCAGGCTAGTGTGTTCTGCAGACCAGGAATCCACAAAATGATCCCTGATTAGAGTTCCCTGGTCAATATTGCTGGGCAACAAAGGCATTCTAAATCCCCTCTGGGTGTCCCAGTGTGCATTAGCATATTAAAGGCTCTGAAAAGGTCTGCAGGAACTAGACCTGATGAACTCTGTGAAGCCCAGGAGAGCATGAGTGATCCACAGGGCCTGTCCTGGGTCACAGCCTAGAGCTGCGACTTCTGCAACGCGCTCACCAATTCAAAGGTTCACGGGCCCCTGGGGTCCATCTGAGCCCCGAGTTAGGAAGCTCCTTCCTTCATCCGCTGGCTGAATAGCTATGGGGACTGTGCTGGGCCAGGCTTGGTGTGAACTCCAGGGACCTGACGCTCGTGTCCCTGCCCTGCCTCGTGGAGCCCACACACAACTGCCCCTTTGTCCAGGTTTGCCCCCTTCAGCAACCCTGGGCTTCCCATCACATAGCACTGATGCACTTTATATAAATATAAAGCCTTTGTCAGCCAAAGACAGGCACTGATGGACAAGTCACCAAGACCTGGTTCTAGCCCAGGGCCACTCTGCACACCCTGTGGCACATCGAGACAACGTTTAATCAACAGTACTGACTGCGCAAAGTTAAAGGAAATGAAATTAAAAGATGCTCGCTCCTTGGAAGGAAAGCTACGACAAACCTAGATAGCATGTTAAAAAGCAGAGATATCATTTTAACAACAAAGGTCCATAGAGTCAAAGCTATGGTTTTTCCCGTAGTTGTGTACAGACATGAGAGCTGAACCATAAAGGAAGCTGAGCACCAAAGAACTGATGTTTTCGAATTGTGGTGCTGGAGTAGACTCTTGAGAGTCCCTTGGACTGCAAGGAGATCCATCCAGTCCATCCTAAAGGAAATCAACCTTGAACATTGATTGGAAAGACTGTTGCTGAAGCTCTAATACTTTGGCCTCCTGATGCAAAGAGCTGACTCACTGGAAAAGACCCTGATGCTGGGAAAGATTGAGGCCAAGAGGAGGAGAGGGTAACAGAGGATGAGATGATTGGATGGCATCATCGACTCAATGGACATGAGTTTGAGCAAACTCTGGGAGATTAGTGAAGGACAGGGAAACCTGGCATGCTGCAGTCCATGGGGTTGCAAAGAATCAGACACGACTTATCGACTAAACAACAACAACTGACTGAGCACCGACTAGGTCCAGGCAGTGAGCTCAGTGCCAGGGGCACAGCTGCAAATGAGAGAGATCTCGAGACTCGGCCCCTGTCATCACCAGGCCTGCAGTACAGAGAAGAAAACAGAAAAAAAAACAAGGGGGCTGGGGAGACAGTGGGAGAGAAAAAATACAGTTCTGGGTAAGCCTTTCAAGTTTCTCAAAAGACATGGACAGGAAGCTGAAACAGAGTGCGAGGAGCTGGAAAACCTGCTTTTGATGGGGTCAAGAGAAGCATCTCTGCTGCCGCTGCTGCTAAGTCGCTTCAGTCGTGTCTGACTCCGTGCGACCCATAGACGGCAGCCCACCAGGCTCCCCCATCCCTGGGGTTCTCCAGGCAAGAACATTGGCATGGGCTGCCACCTCCTTTTCCAGTGCAGGAAAGGGAAAAGTGAAAGGAAATTCGCTCAGTTGTGTCCGACTCCCCGCGACCCCATGGACCGCAGCCCACCAGGCTCCTCTGTCCATGGGATTTTCCAGACAAGAGTACTGGAGTGGGGTGTCATCGCCTTCTCCAGAAGTATCTCTAAGAAGCTGTTATTTATACTGAGACTTAAAGTGTGGGAACAAAAGAACCATGAGAACGCTTTCCAGGTAGATGGCACCGCATGGGCAAGGGCTCTGAGGCAGGGAAGAGCAATAATCACAGAGGATAGCTTAAGATGAGACTGAAGAGGTCAGAATGGCTCAAATCATATAGTAGTTGTGGGCTATATGCATCCGCCAGCTATGGCTGCATAACAAACAAGCCCTAAACTTGGTGGTGTGTAGGAAGTACCATCAACTATTATAGCTCACACTCTAGAGGTCTGATGGTGTCCGAGGGTGCTCTACATCGGGCTGAAGGAGCCTTGCTCCACATATTCCTCCTCCTCCTCCTTAGACTTGGGGGACTAGTCTGGAGGTCCCCTTCTCACAGTGATGGTGGGAGGGCAAGAGAGAAGCAGGAGCTACGAGGCTTCTTGGGGTTCAGACCTAGCACTGTTAGGCCATTTTACTTCTGTTCCATTCTACCAACCAAAGCAAGTTGCCCATCTCCTTCAGGGGTGGGGAATGACAGCCCCCCAACAGTGGGAGGACATCGCAAGGGACAGAGGAGGAGGCTCGGATGAGGATGGTGACCGCAACGGAGAGAAGTAGAGGAAATCCAGAGCTATCTAAAGGCAGGAGCAATAGGAAGGTTGCTGATGGATTAGAGGTAAGAAAAAGGGTGAAATCAAGTTTGGCTTCTGATTTTCTCCCAGAGGGATGAGGTAGACGGGGACGTCTATAGGAGGCAGAAGAGACGAGACACGGGGTCTCACCCCAGCTTTCTCTGGCCCCTCGACTTCCTCTTCTGCACCATGAGAGGTCAGGGGAGCCCCCCCGGCCAGCCCAGGCCTCTCTTCACCCCCCTCCCCAGCCAGAGCACAGGCTTCCCGCGCTCCTGTGCAGTGAACATCGGCCGGCCCTGCGGTGAATTACGACCCCCATAGCTCACAGCCGGGCTGGCGCTGGAATGATGTGTTGTGACCATCCATCACCACCTGACAGGCACCCAGCGCCAGAATTCGGCAGCTGCCCTTCACCGGGACACTTAATTATAAAGGCCCGAAATTTTCCCCTACCGGCCCAGGAAATAAAGGCTTTGTTTACCAACTGCAAGTGGGGAGGCACTCAGGGGAGAGCCCATATATCAGAACAGCCTGGCAGAGGCAGGGCGAATCCTGGGACCTGGTGGGCGGGGCACAGCGGGGAGCTGTCACCTCGACCCCCACCGCTCCCCAGCCCTGTGCTCCTAGTCTCCGTAGAAATATTGATCCCAGACGTTCTAAGTCATCTCACCTGTGCCGCGTCTGAATTTGTTCAAAGCCAACTCAGGGAAATGCTCTGGGCCCTTCTTCTGGGTTTGCCAGCCCCTCCATAAACCCTCGGGGCCTTATGGACCTTGGGGAAAAGGAGAGGGCACAGCAGGACATCCAAGACACCATTTGGCTCACAAGGATGTGCGTTCATCCTGCCCGGTTCTCAAAGCGTGGTCCCCAGACTGGCAGCCTCGGTCTCTAAATGCATGTTCTTGGCCTTTGAGAAGTAGCATTGGTTGCTCAGTGGTCTGACTCTTTACAACCCCAGGGACTATAGCCCACTGGGATCCTCTGTCCGTGGAATTCTCCAGGCAAAATACTGGAGTGGGTTGCCATGCCCTTTTCTAGATCTACCCAGACGCAGGGATCGAACCAGGGTCTCCTGCACTTCAGGCAGATTCTTTACTGTCTGAACCATCAGGGAAGGCCTGACCTAATGAAGCAGCAATTCAAACGGTTGTCGCTGGAGAAGAGCAGATTTCCTCCAGGGAGAAGGAAAGGGTTCCCAGCACTGTCGGTCCCTAGAACAGGTGCATTGGAAGGAGGTACACAAGGAGGAGCTGAATTTGATCCTTGCCAGGTGATAGGTCCAAGACACGCCTTCCTCCAGATCTGATCCCCTCAGTGGAGGCATCACTGTCTCAGCAAATCAGGGAGGACTCTGCACACACCCAGACCCAACCCAGCAGGGTTGAGTTATCTGCACTAACGTGGACCCCTTCCAACACTCACACTCTCTCTTCACTGTCTCCCACCTCATTCCAGGGGATCATGGGGCTTGGCAGCTGCCCCGAGGGATGAAGGTGGTTTGTGGCTGAGGGACAGAGGGCATTCATCTGCCCACAGGCATTGCAGACCACTCCACAGCACCATAAAGTGACACAAGGAGAAACTGAGTCACGAGACCCAAAAGATATCTGGCAAGTTGGGTGTGGAACTATGCCAGGCCTGCAATCATGGCCTCCTGGCCTCCAATCTGCACTCTACAGCCCACCGGCTCTGTGTTTCTGAGCAAGTCACTGCCCTCCTCTAGGCACTGGAGTCTTTGTCTGCAACATGAGAATAATGATATTCCCCCACGGGTTGATCCAAACCAGAATGGGGATGACCAGTGATGACGGATCCAACCCTAATCACTGATCTGGGTCCCACATCACTTTTCGGGAATGTGGCTTGTTCACCATCCCCAAAGGTCCTTCTGCTTTTTTTTTTTTAATTTGGAGTAATAACTACCCTATCTTGTTTATTTCTTTGGCTGTGTTGAGTCTTAGTCGTGGCATGCAGGATACTTCACTGTGATGCGTGGACTCTCTAGTTGTAGCTCTTCTTTAAAAAAAAAGTTTTAACTAACTACTCCACTGTCTTGGGATTCCGCCCGAGGCAGGCTTTGAGATGAGTCGTTTCCTTGGAATGTGCAAGGTAACCCTTGTTGAGGAGCAGAAGAACAAGAGGTGAAGGCACCTGTGAAGGAAGTGTTATCACGGGCAGGTACCACCAGGGGCTCCATCTCTCTGGGGGCATTGGAGCCTCTATAGACACATGCCTCAGGGATATCGTGCCTAAGACGGGAGGGAGCTGGGGTGTTGATACACCAGCTCCTGTATGTCAGTGGTTGAGGGTTGGCCAGGGTTGTTAATTCTCAGCCTTCTTGCCTGCCCCTAGAGAGGGCAGAGCAGACACTAGTGGCCAAAGCCTCAGACAAAGAACTTTCGGTGCTAGCCACTGGATGGGGCTGGTGTGCCCAGAAACAGTGCCAAGGGGCACAGGTGGGGTCCTCAGTACAAGCCACAACCTCCTTCCTTCTCCATGAGGAGAAACGCTTTATCTATTCAAGACCCAGCTTGGAGTACAAGCTTTCCTCTGGTCAACCCTCTCCAAATGCCCTAAGGAGAACTGGAATGTGCCTTCTTGCAGCAACTTTGTCTTGTCTCTTTCATGAGAATTGCTTTTATTCATTTGCCAGATGTTTCTTCAAAGACAGCTGGGTGCCAGGCACCACACGGGCCCCTGATCACACTGCACCGTAACCGTTCTTGACTTGCCTGTGAGCGCTGGACCGTGAGGGCTCCACAGGCAGGGCTGGATCAGATTCCTGTGGGCATCCCCAGCGCTGAGCACATAGTCAGCCGATCTGAGCTAGAAGGGAAAAGCTAATCTGATGCTACATGAAAAGTGCTTGGCTTGGTACAAAACCCGCCAAAAGAAAAGATCTGAAGAAATAGCCACTAATGTGTGGGTACAAGCTGCGTGAGTCCCTCTGAGACATGTCACCACCCTGATCTGTACCTGTCTCGCCCCAGGCTCTCCAAAAGACAGAGCCTGCATCCCCTTGGGAGAGCCCCCAGCATAGGAGCCATCTAAAATTAGACCTGCCCCTGCGGGCGCTTAAAATAAGAAGGACTTTGCATTCCAAGATGCCAACAGGTGCCAAGCAACAGTCCAGGGACCAAAATAAATCAGTGGCTCACTGGGACTTAAAATTAGATGAAGCCTCTGGGTCCAAGCGGCTGTCGGTGTTGGGCAAGTTGTCTTCCGTAAAGGACTGAGAGGAGGTAGTCCAAAGCCCTCCATATTAGAAGACTTCAGATGAGTCAAAGGGAATGGATGTTTACTGACAATCTACCTGGTGCCAAGCCTGTGCCAACAGCCTGGCTTGCGTTCTGCAGCTCGATGTACACAGTGGAGCTGGGAGGGAGTCCTATCAATTATTATGCTGCCTGGAGACTGATGACAAAGAGCTTCATTCCAGGGACTTGTCCAAAGGCACCCAAATGACAGAGCAGGGTTTGAGCCTCTGCTTCTCCCCGGCTGCTCTGGGCTCATTTCAGGGAGCCAGACCACCCTCATCCATTTCTAGGAGGACCCTCACCCACCCCCTCTACCTCCCCAGGCAGCCTTTGTTTGGGGTCACACAACCTGCCCCTGGCCACACTGACTGGGCCAAAGCAGCAGCAGCATCTAAAGGGAGCCACTCACTGGCTGGTCAGAGACTTACAGCGTCAGCTGGGAAGGATGAACGGGACCACTCGGGGCTCCTAGGAGAATGTGCAGTGAGCAAGCTTCCTAAGAGGGAAGGGCGGATTAGACCCGATCAAGGAGAGGGGGTGAGGGGGCAACACCACAGTCACGCAGCGACTCCAGCTGATGTTAGGACCAGTGGGACCGAGCACACCCCACGTCCTTAACTCGCCCATAGGAATTTCACCCCCTTTGACAGATGAAAGCAACTGCTATCAGTTGGGTTAATCGCTCACAACTCGTGTCCAACTCTTTGCGACCCCAGGTCTGTCCATGGAATTCTCCAGGCAAGAATACTGCAGTGGGTTGCCATTGCCTTCTCCAGGGGATCCTCCCTACCCAGGGATCAAACTGGGCTCTGCTGCATTGCAGGCAAATTCTTTATCATCTGAGCCACCAAGGGAGCAATTGAGATTGGAGAGGTCACCAAATGACCCCAGAGATAAAGAGGAGGTCTGGGTTCCAAAGTCCCCCAGCCTAGGGGTGCCCATCCACATGTGTGCACGTGTGTGAGAGTGTGTGGGTGTGCACAAGCCCATGGGTATCACCCAGAAGAGGGGGCACAAGGAGGACTGGGGATTCACAGCAGGTGTGGCCCTCGACGCAGCTGTAATGGGCTCCCCACCCCTCTGGGAACCTCCTCACGTTTCTTCTGTTTTCCATTGACAGGGCCACCTGGGCTCAACCAGTAATTGCTGTGGACACCAAGACAGAAGGTGCTGTTTGCAGCCTGGGCACCATGGCCTGGCAGCTCTGTCCTGCCCTCCAGGTTCCTGAACAAAATAACCAGTTTTGGGAAACTTGACTGTCAAATCCTGGATCATCCATAGCATGCCACTGGCCAGCTCTAAGCTTCTATCACTTCAGTTTCTCCACCAACGATGTTGGAGAAATAATGGCTCTTTTTTTTTCAATAGATTGTTCCTAAGAAATAAATATGTGAAGTCATTGTTTGATATTTGTCAGTTTCTTTGAATATCCTAAGATCAACTTTGCACGTGGGCTCCAGGAACGCTAAGTTCCAGTTTTTCACTCTGCCACAGACCCTCTGCAGGACTTCCAGCAAGCCCTTTATCCTCTCCGGACCACAGTTGCTCCCAGTTCTATGACAGAAGGGTAGCCCCGATTCAATCATTGATTTCCACTATATACTACTGGGTCCTGCATTCAACATGGTAGGTACAGATGTGAATGAAACAAAGAGGGTTACTGAGGTATCTGGGAAGGCTTCCTGGAAGAAGAGGCATTTGGATGACTTCTCTCTTTCTTGGGAGGCTGCAAGATTTTAAAAAGAAAAGAGGTCCACCTCGAGGGTTCCTGAGGCCTGTTTGTCAACTGGCTCACTGAATCTGGAGCACACAAGTGTGCACATCTGCATGGGCCAGTGTAGACATGTAGGACACACCCTCCAGAAGACAGGGTTCGACAGGCCCAGAGATGGCGTCTCAGGGAAAAGGATGAATTGGAGAGAAAACAGGAAGAAACTCCAAATGTTCAAGGCTCCCTCAGCAGCCACGTTCTTTTTCCACACTTTAGGAAAATGAGATGGGACAGTGGAGGGCAGGGAGGTGTGTAACGCTCTGGCTGTTTCCTGACGTCCTTCCCAGTGCCCCCAGAGGCCCAGCCTGAGTGCGGTTGTCTCCTCCCTGGCTGGGAGGGGGCCACTTCAGAGCCGAAGCCACCGAGACCCGGGGGAGAAGCACGCAGAACGGCACAGACAAGCCAGGCTCCTGACTTCAGGCCAGCAGAAACGGGGCCAGCCATCCTCCCTAGACCCAGCCCACACTCGGACGCTGGCTGGCCCCCCTGTTATCGGCCACAGAGGTGATGGGAGTCCAGCTTCAGAGAGTTGGACCATAAAGAAAGCTGAGCACTGAAGAATTAATGCTTTTGAACTGTGGTGTTGGAGAAGACTCTTGAGAGTACCTTGGACTGCAAGGAGATCTAACCAGTCCATCCTAAAGATATCAATCCTGAATATTCACTGGAAGGACTGGTGCTGAAGCTGAAGCTCCAAAAACCTCAGCCACCTGATGCAAAGAGCTGATTCATTAGAAAAGACCTGGTCCTGGGAAAGACTGAAGGCAAGAGCAGAAGGGGATGACAGAGGATGAGATGGTTGGATGTCATCACCAATGCCATCGATGGACATGAGTTTGTGATGGACAGGGAAGCCTGGCATGCTGCAGTCCATGGGGCCACAAAGAGTCAGACACGACTGAGCAAGTGAACTGAACATGACATGTTAGTTGACACAGGTCAGGTTATGCAGCGATAACAAATATGCCCCAGAACTTCAGGGGATTAATACAAAAAATGGTTCATTTCTTGTTCACACAAAGTTTGATGGAAGTTCAGTCCCTCTAGGAGAGCTCTCTCAACACAGTGACTCAGGGATCCAGGCTGAGTCCACCAGTGTAAGTATACTCTCTTATACTGGGGACCCATCATCACTTAGAGAAGGAAACAGCCACCCACTCCAGTATTCTTGCCTGGAAAATTCTCTGGACAGAGGATTCTGATGGGCTACAGTCCATGGGAAGACAAAGAGTTGGACACGACTGAGCATTTGCACACTCACACACGTGCACACACAGTCACTTGTGCATGGGAAGAATGCACATAAAGGACCACTCTAGGATGCACTGTCCTTTGGCTGAAGATCAGTTGCTCCACCAAAAGCAAGGACATCGGGGGAGTAAGTAGATATCAGGTGGACAAGAAATGGCTCGGTCAAAGATAATG
Source organism: Neotragus pygmaeus (assembly GCA_006410875.1). Classification (NCBI taxonomy): domain Eukaryota; kingdom Metazoa; phylum Chordata; class Mammalia; order Artiodactyla; family Bovidae; genus Neotragus; species Neotragus pygmaeus. The sequence goes on along the minus strand of SJYV01040461.1, from coordinate 821,718 downwards.
ATCGCATGTAGAGCACAGTCTCATGTATGAGAAAAGAAGTTAAAGCTAAACTATGCTGGGGAGTGTGGGAAATAAACGAAAACACTTCAGGAAAGATCTGGAAGGACAAATCAAGGTATTGAATGAATTGATCTCTGGGGAGGGGGGATAGAATTGGAATTAATGGGCCAGGATGCAATAATTCTAATTTCACTCTATATTCATTCATATTGATTGATGTCAAAACAGCACAAGGCTAGAGAGGCAGAGAAATAGAGCCCTGGTGACCCCATTTGAGCATCTGGATCAATCCATTCCTGAAGCTGATGCCAATTACTGCAGCCAGTATTTTTTCATTCCCCATTCCCCCTATTTTTTGGTGTGTATGTTTCTTTTCTTTCTTTTTTTTTTTTTAACTTTAAAAATATGTTTTGGCTTATTTCGCTTAAGCCTTTTAGAGGATGGGTTTTTCATCTGGACTTAAGTCCAGATCTGCTAAATTCCGACACCCATTCTCTTAATCAACATATAGGCTACCCTGTCCAGGGCACTGGAATCAGAAGGGAACTTGTGTTATTATTAGATGCAAACTCTTTCGTGTCACAAATGAGGAGATGAAGACCGGAGGAAGCCGAGTGACTCCCCTGAGGTCACAGAGAAGCCCACCTCGCAGCCTGCACTGTTGTTCTATATGCCCCGAAGCTTTTCCCAAAGACCCCTCCCAAGGTTCTGGGGCCTGCAGATGTCAGCATCACTTCTGACTTTCAGCAGAAGCTGATGACTAAGGCCCACCCTGGTACCCTTGGCTGTGAACTGCGTCCTGAGACTTTTGCTGCCAGTAACCGTCCAAGTGCCGACACTCATGACTGACTTAGGGCCTTTTCGTTTCCACTGAGTGTGGATTCTAGTGACATCACCCTCCCTCCCTGGGCTTCTAGTGGATTTGTCCCAGGCAAGGGAAAGGCTGAGAGTGGCTGCTGACCCACTGCGGGAATTAGCGGAGTCCTACTACCCAAATGTCCCGCCACTTTAGACCTCCAGGCCTCAGATCACATTTCTGTGAAATGNCCCTGGGCTTCTAGTGGATTTGTCCCAGGCAAGGGAAAGGCTGAGAGTGGCTGCTGACCCACTGCGGGAATTAGCAGAGTCCCACTACCCAAATGTCCCGCCACTTTAGACCTCCAGGCCTCAGATCACATTTCTGTGAAATGGCAGTAATCACAGCACCCGCCTCGTAGGGTGTTGTCACGAGATGAGATTTCACGTACGTGAGCCAAGTGTGCGACGGTGTGGATGTCACTGAGCGTCTTCCTCACCCTCATTTAGGGGCTCCAGCCTGGTGGGGTATGAGACTAGGGGGCTGAGACTTAGGAGATGGGCATGTCGGCCCCGATAGTGGACCTCATTCCTCTGAGTCCACGAAGAGTCTCCGCCACACTGAGCCTATTTCCCCCATCGCAAAGTAAGACCAAGATTCTCTAAGAACTTTCCCACCCTAACAGCTGGAGAAACGCCATTTCGCTGATTGTTTGGAGTCTCTGCACGCCTGCTGGCTACCAGTCCGTGCCAGGGGCCGTCCATTCATTTGCTCACCAGCCCTATTGGGGCAGGAACTGTTGCTTCAATGTTCAGAGAAGGAAACTGAGGCCAAAAAGATTCAGGAAGACTCACGAGGGCCCTCCTGCCCCAAGGTTCCCGGACACGTTTCCAAGCGAGCAAACTGGACTCTATTCCAAGCTTCAGCAGGCTCTTCAAGATGTGTTCTTTCCTTGAAGTGAGGGTCCCCCAGTTATTGGTAGGGAACCCCCCAAGTCCAGAGATCTTGACCACCTTGCCCAAAGCTACAGAAGAGGAGCTCAGAACAGGAGTCCATGGCGCCTGACTCCCGAGAAAGGATTCTTTTCCCCAGATCATGCTGTTTCTTATGGATTAAGAACGCCCTTCTTGGGATGGCCACGGCCATCCAGTGGTGAAGACTCAGTGCTTCCACTGCAGGGGTTCGATTCCTGGATGGGAAACTAAGATACTGCATGCCACACAGTGTGGTCAAAAAGTTAAAAAGAAAGAAAGAAAAGCCCTTCTCAGTTCTCTTCAAACAGCAAAGCCCTCAGAGCTTTTTCAGAGGCAAGGAAAATTGACTTTTGAGATCAGAAGAGGGAAGAACTCTAAAATCCAGTCCCTCTTGAGCTTCAGTAACTACCAGTGGTAACCTTGGGAATCACCCAAACGGAAGAAGAAAAATCTTCAGCTGTAGCCCCTTCTGTGTCATGATTCAATCAACAAACCTTGACTCCATCAAGCCCCATGCAGAGCTGCTAAGAGGTCTCAGGGGTGCCAGGAAAAACCCAAAATGTGGGATGCAGCCATAGGAGTTACTAACGACCTAGCCCATCCCAGGCGCAAACTCCAGCTTGGCCACAAGAGAGCTGGGCTGAACAGCAGCACATCTGGGGGCCTCTGTTTGCACATCTGTGAAATGGGAATGGTGGAACCTAGCACATAGTAGACACTTGATAAATATTAGCTCTTGTTATTACAGCACTGGGGCCTCAGTCACCTCTTTTCAATCTGTTAATATGAAAATAAAATTTTAAATGTGCAAAAAGATAGCCACTGGGGTCCCCCATGTCCCTGAGGCCTTCCAGGGTGGAGGGTCCCCCTCCATGTACTCCTCCGAGCTCCAAGTCTGCATTGCAATTTTTCTAGCTTAAAAGATTCACTGCAGAGGATGAGCTCCAGCAAAGTGTGGACAACAGACACTTGGGAGTGGCGGCCTGACCCCAACAGAAGGAAGGTGGGAGGAGGGGATGAGGACCCAGCCCCTCTGGGCCCCCAGTAGGACCCATGGCCACACCCCAGGGTGGAGGAGGGGGCGGGTTTTTTAAAATCAGCCCCTGGTGCCCAAGAGACCTGAGTTTAAATGGCTCAGCCACTTACAGAGGCAAGTTGCTACTCCCCTCCAAGCCTCAGTTTCCCCATGCCATGGTGCGTGTGGTGCAGACCAGGAGAGAAAATGAGTGTGACTACCTGTAGGTGAGTGTGCACAGCATGGGCAGAGATTTGAGCTTGTGTGTGGACCAGAGCAGGACCGGGGTGAGACCAGCGAGGTGTGCAGAGCATACAGTCCAGGGAGGCGCCCAGTCCCAGCCCTGGTTGGGGGTCCTTGCTGCCATCACCCCAGCACCCCCTGGATCACCGGGTGTGAAAAATGAGCCAGAGCCTCCCGGTGTGGCCACCGCCTCTCGGCATCCAAGCCCCTCCATCTCCAACCAGCCCCGCTGGGCAGGAAGGAGTTAACTGGAGGCCCTGCCAAAGCAAACAGGGCTGGAGCTGCAGCCAGCCCCGAACTCAAAACACATGGGGAGCCAGGTCCCTCCTCCCGCCCTCCCCTCCCNTGGACAGAAAAGCCCAGGGAGGCCCAGGTGGGCCAGAGTCAAGTCAGAAGACTGGCAGCAGGGTTAGAGCTGGGCCCGCCCTCCGCCACCCCCGCCCGCTAAGTCAGCCCCTGCCCACCCTTCCCTCCCTCCATACTCGTCCAAGGTCTGGGTCTTCATCCACCTTGCTCAGTGTGTGTGCCTCCAGGCCTGGTAGAGAGCAAGCCGTCAGCAAGAGCTAGTTGAATGAATGAAGAATGAATGAACCACAGTGGCAACAGACTCTAGGGTGCCCCCGCCCCAAGATCTATACCGTCTAATAGTTTTCTTCTGCACAGTACCCTCTCCTGAAGTGTAAGTGGGACCCTAACTTGCTTCTAACCTGTAAAATACAGCAAAGTTGACACCATGTATGTAATTGCCTGGTCTCTGACCGACACAAAATGCTGAAGCCCTCCGTCCCACAGGCAGGAAGAAATGAATTCTACCAACAGCCTGAGTGATCTTGGAGGCAGACCTCTCCCAGCTGACCCTCAGTGAGACCAAGGCAAAAGAGTGACACTTTGATGGCAGCTTTCTAAGACCCTCAGTAGAGGACTCAGCTAAGCCAGGCCGGGACTCCTGACTCAAGGACACGGTGAAATACACAGAGGGGCCATCACTTGCCCAGAGTCCCACAGCTGGGAAGGGGCCGAGTCAGGATCAGAACAAAGTCCTATTGCCTCTAGAGTCTTTTCTCTGAAATGTTACACCCGCGAGACTGGCTATGTCCTTTGTGGGGCCCAGTGCAAAATGAAAATGCAGAGACCCTTGTTCAAAATTTGTGAATTTCAAGTCAATGACTGCTGCTGCTAAGTCACTTCAGTCATGTCCGACTCTGTGCAACCCCAGAGACGGCAGCCCACCAGGTCCCCCATCCCTGGGATTCTCCAGGCAAGAACACTAGAGTGGAGTGCCATTTCCTTCTCCAGTGCATGACAGTGAAAAGTGAAAGTGAAGTCGCTCAGTAGTGTCTGACTCTTAGCGACCCCATGGGCTGCAGCCTACCAGGCTCCTCCATCCATGGGATTTTCCAGGCAAGAGTACTGGAGTGGAGTGCCATTGCCTTCTCTGAAGTCAGTGACAGATAAGCATTAAGTAGAACTCAAGGCCCTCTGTGACAACACAAGTCACATGCCCATGAAGCCAGCATTGTCTGCATGGGTGATGTTAGCTCACGTTACTCGTATTACAGTTTCCTACGCCTATGTACCNTCTGAAGTCAGTGACAGATAAGCATTAAGTAGAACTCAAGGCCCTCTGTGACAACACAAGTCACATGCCCATGAAGCCAGCATTGTCTGCATGGGTGATGTTAGCTCACGTTACTCGTATTACAGTTTCCTACGCCTATGTACCTGGAGTCTTCAAGTCAGGGAACAGCAGAACAACTGAATTCTGGAGTCTCAAGGATCTTGGGGCTGCTGGAATTACAGAACAGTACCTGTGCCCTCAGATCCTTGCTAGATCAGGACTCAGAGGATCAGAAAAGATACAGAATAGGCTGGCATATACAGAGTGTTGGAGCTAGAAGAGGTCATTGAATCAGCCCATTTTACAGATATGGAAGCTGAGCCTCAGAAAGTAGGAGTGGCTTTCCTGGTACCCAGGACCCCCGGATCCCCCTTCATGAATTGAAGTCAGTTCTCTGGGTCCCAGGCTCTCCTCGTTCAATGGACAAGCCTCCCCCATTCCTCTGCCTCTGGCTCCCTAGGGCGATTCATTCCCCTGTCCCCCTTGAGGCCCCTCTTCTCCCAAGCCATCCGCCTCTCTTAGCTCAGTGCCCCAGGAGATGTTACCAGAGCTTAACTCCAGTGATAGCTTCGTTAGAAAGAACAAAAAGGAGAGAAGAGATACAAGCAAACATGCCTCTCTAAAGAGGCCCTCGTCAGCCTGTTATGAGTGAGGAGTTTGTTTTTTGTTAATATTTTTTCTGCATGGTGTGCTGCAAATAAGAACATTCAGAGAGCAAATTGGTGGCGTATTTATTGCTGTTGGCTCTCCAGCAGGACTAAGCCAGTCATCACGGAGAAGCCGCTTGACGTACAAGCTCAATTCTTGTACGTCAAGGTTAAAGAGACCAGGGCTCCACTCAGAGGCTGGGTTTCATCAAGTTGGCTCAGAGTGCAACCCCAGAATGCCCAAGTGTAATGGGATCGAGGCTTCCATGTGCTCCCCACATCCCTATGGGATGATCAGGGCAGGTGCTCATCACCCAGCTTCAGGTACCCACCAGGTACCCACAAAGGACCAGGGAGGACTGGCGTCCCCCCTGCCCAGTGAAACTGTGTTCTCAGTGCTGCAGCGTATCACTGTACCTGACTGGGGCTACATGAAGGCTCAGAGAGTGGCTGTGAATTGCTGAGTCCCCAGCTGAGCAGGGCCCAAGCAAGGGGCCTGAACCAAGTCCAGAGTCCTCCTTCTTAACTGCTACACCCAAGGCTGGCTACCTAATTGCAAGGCTGGGTGCGAAATGAAAATGCAGGGTCCCTTGGAAATCACATCCCAGGAGGATAGAGGTGCATCTCTGAGCAGAGGGGGCCACCTGGCTTCACACCTACAAACTATCACTCCTGAATGGGTGGTCTTAACCTCTCCGTCCATACCTCTATTTCTTTACTCATATAAAATGAGTAAAGTAATGAGTACCTACCTCATAGGATTATTATGAGGATTAAACTGAGTTAAGACACAGGAAGCCCTTAAGACAGTCGTTGATCCATAGTAAGAACTAAACAAGCATGGATTTTTATCATCATTGGAAAGATCACTAGTCTGGAATCTGCAGCCTGGACTTTGCATCTCGAGTTGTTTTGCTTTATATCATCATAGGCTGACATTGGGCTCCCCTGGTGGCTCAGTGGTAAAGAATCCACAGGCCAATTCAGGAGATTCAGGTTCAGTCCCTGGGTCGGGAAGATCTCCTGGAGAAAGAAATGGCAACCCAACCCAGGATTCCTGCCTGAGAAATCCCATGGACAGAGGAGCCTGGCAATCTACAGTCTGTGGGGTCACCAAAGAGTCAGGGGTAACATCGGCTAAACAACAACAACAGACCAACATTATGTGTTTTATTCTATGGGCATTAAAATACCTCGATAAAAAAAATTTTTTTTAAGTGTTTGATCGTTGGGTCAGGAAGGCCTGGGTCCAGTGTTGTTCTGCCCTTCAGCGGTCCACAGTGACCTTGGCCAAGGCACCTCACCTCCGGGGGCCTCCAGACACCCCACTGCGTTCTGAGGAAGCTTAAATTCAGCTACATGTGTGTGGTGTCTTAGCAGAGCAGGGCGTCAAATGGACATTCAAATACAGCCCCGGCAGCTCCAATTCAATTCCGAATCCCAGGGTCTCCAAGGGGTCGTCATGGTGGAGCCTGATGGGCAGGAAGACAGATTCCCAGGGTGCCTTTCCTGGGGTGACGCCCCCCAGTGCTTCCGGCATCTAGGCCTCTCTTTTCCATGGGATGCTGAGCAAGGCCTGGGGCGACCACTTCCCCGGATTACAGGGCCCTGAGCTGACACCACCGTGTTGCTGAAGGTTTCTGCCGGGAGGCGGATGCGCGCACTCTCTCAGCACCACCCTCTGCCGGCTTGTCTCCTCCACCAAGAAGGAGGAGGCACCCTGAGTTGCTTAGATTTGGAGCAGAGGCTTGGACAGGATGCTAGTGGGCAGGATCCCTGGGACCCTCTTCCCTTCCTCTAGAAGAGTTGAGACCTCGTCGCCAAGCTGCCTTGCTTCCTCTCTACTCTGATTTACCCACACGGAGGCAGACCTTGTTGGCTTTCTCTCATGCGCCTTCCTCATCCATATGAAGCTAGAGCAAGGCCAGCTTCAGCATTTGATGTGGTCAAGCCATGAGCCCCTTAGACCCGACACACAGACCCTGTGGCCCAGCCTAGCCAGGTCAAACTCACTAACAGCCATACGAAATTCACCTTTCAAAGCCCCTCTTCCCATCCATCTCTCCTTTACAAATCTTGTCATATTTATCCCGTTGCACAATTTAATTCTACTCCTCAGGAAGACAGACTTGGTTCTGCATTGACTAAAAGCCCAAACACCAGCTAAGGCAAGTTTGACCACTCATCACCTCTCTTCACCTGCCCTTAGCACATGGTCAGAGGCTCAGGTGTGAAACATTACTTCCATTTAGATCAAACTCAGTCTTTTTTTTTTTCTTTTCTTCCTGCTTCCAGCTCTCTAAACATGCATGAATAGAAAATATAAATATATGTAAATATAATTCTGTGGTTGTTTGTGTTCAGGATTTAGAATTTCCTCCTAGAGGGAAAAAGCAGGAAGGGAAAGGCTTGTAAGCACGGGCTGTGCTTCATTAAGAAGCGTGTTTGGGGTGGCGATCACTTTTCTCTAACGTAGACGAGTCGGCTGGAAGCTGACCTCGGTACATCCTGAAATTTCATCAACTCCTTCCCCCCTGCATCCCCCACCACCACAAAGAGCCTCTCCTGACCCCTCCCCCACCAAAACAGAGCCCTTTTCCTTCCTGCCTCCCCAAGGACCTCCAGGGGTCATAGGCTGTGCGTGAGACACACCCCTCGACTCGGATCTGTGGGGCTCCGGGCTTCCAGGCGGCTGCAGATGCCTGGCAGTCTGCCCGCCGGCACGTGATAAGGCCCCAGGTCACAAACAGCAGGGCCGAGGGCTGATGCTGAGAGCCACTGTCTGCACTGACAGAAAGGAATCCTTGTCCTGATTTCAGCCACAGACACACTCTGCATCGTCAACACAACTGTTCCGGAATACTAATACATGGAACATCGATAATAACACTGATCATCGCACCAGCTCTATTTGCGTGTTCACTGTCTCTGAGACCCTGACAGCCATTTCCTGGGTGTCTTTTAGATGCTAGGGGCTTCCCAGGTGGCACAGTGGTTAAAAATCTGCCTGCCAGTGCAGGAGACACGGGTTCCATCCTTGGGTCGGGAAGATCCCCTAAAGGAGGAGATGGCAACTCACTCCAGTATTCTTGCCTGAGAAATCCCACAGGGGCACGGCTGGATTCATGGGGTTGCAAAGAGTCAGACACGACTGAGTGACCAGGCACACACACACACTCACACACACTCACACACACACACACACACACACTCACATACACACACATATTTGATGCTGACATCTTATAAACATTTGGGTATCCAATTCTCACAAGGATCTTATTCAAGGAGGGTGGATTATTCTTCCCATTTTACAGATGAGGAAACCAAGGCTCAGGAGAGACGGGCTCCCTTGTCCAAGGACACCCACATGGTACAGGGTGGCACCTGGCATCATACCTGGGGCTCTGCCTTTCTCTCTATCCCAAATACTCACCGCAGCATGGAGATGACAAAATGACATTTCTTCCTGGATTAAGCTCAACAGGCAGGCTCCCTCAGAGCTGGAGCCTGTGACCCAGACTCCCACCTGCCCTCCTGGCCCCTGACATCCTCATAAAAACTCTGAGATTCCCCACCAAGGTTCATCTGAGCAAAGCCCTGTTACGAGGCTGTCGCCTGGCAAACACCCCCGCATATGTGTCAGCCCAACCCTTGTGATACCAGAAATATGGAAACTAATTCAGGGCTTTCCTGGTGGCTCAGCGGTAAAGAACCTGCCTGCAGTGCAGGAGATGCAGGAGACGTGGGTGCGATTGCTGAGTTGGGAAAATCCCCTGGAAGCGGGCAAGGCAATCCACTGCAGTATTATTGCCTGGAGAACCCACAGACAGAGGAGCCTGAGGGGTTACCGTCCATGGGGTCACACAGCGTCAGACACGACTAAAGAGGCTGAGCTTGTATGCAGGCAGGGAAACGAACTCACAAACACTCCCCTCTGCGGCCCCTCTGGCCCTGCCCTGGCTGCTGGCAGGGTGCCCCCAGCGCCTGGCTTTGTGCAGCCGGCTGGGCCGCCATGCTGGTTTCAGCTCTGGGCGGCCCCTGCAGGAGGCAGAACCTTCCCTTGTGCTCTCGACTTAACCTCTCGGCCAGAGTCGGCCAGGCTTCGGGGGG
>SJYV01040461.1:775179-801324 GCA_006410875.1 Neotragus pygmaeus | reverse complement strand
GAAAGAGCAGGGGCTTAGGGGTGGGAAGCATGGGTTCAGATTCCATAGAGGCTACCTCCCGGCTGGATCACTTGGAGGACATTGCTGAACTGCTCTGAGTCTCAATCAGAAAAGTCATAATATTTCACTGGAGAGTTCTGGGGGTCCGGCAGCTTTGCACAGGGATATAAAGGCCTCACGCAGTGCCTGCCACAGAGGAGGCCTCGCCAAGTGTAAATTCCCTCCCCTGATTCCTAATCCAGCGTCTTTTCACCCAAACCCGTCTGCCTCCCTGTTTTGTCCAGGCCTGAGCCTCTGCGCTGCCCAACCCCGAAAACCTTGCCGATGTGGCGAAAGGAGGAACGCATTAGGCTGGCCAGCGATGGTCTGCACGACCGTGTTTATGTTTGCAATAAAAGCAAGCAGGTGCTGGCAATTTAACTAATCAGGTACCATCCTGGCCCCAGACGCCCGCCCGCCGCCGCTGCTCACTGTGGGCTGATCTCTGCCTGGCCTTCCCCAAGCCCACAATTAGCCTGGTCCCCTGGCTCTGCACGCAGCTCGGATTACTGCCACGGGATGGATGAATGGACAAACGGACAGACCGTCAGTGGTCCAAGACCGGCACCGCAGAACTGAGCCCTTCTCAGAACCCTGGAGAAGAGAACGGCAACTTCTTGCCTGGAGAATTCCGTGGACAGAGGAGCCTGGTGGGCTACAGTCCATGGGGTCGCAAAGAGTCAGACACAACTGAGCGACTAACACTTTCACTAGCTTCTGCTAAAGAGAAGGACTCTGTCAGGGGTTTGCTCAGGGGAAGATAAGCAATTCCTAGAAGTTGTACAGGCCCTCAGACAAACCCTGGTCTGGGTGAGGCTAAGGCCCCAGAATTCAACCTGATCAACNACACTTTCACTAGCTTCTGCTAAAGAGAAGGACTCTGTCAGGGGTTTGCTCAGGGGAAGATAAGCAATTCCTAGAAGTTGTACAGGCCCTCAGACAAACCCTGGTCTGGGTGAGGCTAAGCCCCCAGAATTCAACCTGATCAACTTGGCCCTACAGAATCTGATGGAACGATCTCTAAGCCATAGCCCGCAGCTTAGTATCAGGCACAGGGTCGCTTGCCCAACCCTGCATGTATTCCCTGTATGACCCCAGACATACCTCATCAGCCAGTCTGGGCCTCAGTTTCCTTATCTGTCTAATGGGTGGATTGGACTAGGGGAGGATCTCTTAACCTCAGCACTATGGATCTTTGGAAACGGATATATCGTTGTGATGAGGCTGTCCTGTGCATCGCAGAATGTTTAGTACCCTCTACCCACCAGATGCCAAGGAGATATATATATATATATATATATATATTTTTTTTTTTTTTTTAAGTTCCCAGGATGATTCTAATGATGTGGGAGAGTCGAGACCACCGGGAGCATAGAGATCATGAGAAACTGTCCCGCCCCCTGCCCCTTTCTGGGCAGAGTCCTCCTGGCAGAAGCTCGGCCCAGACCCCAGTCCAGCCCCACGCTCCTCTCTGTACTGCGGGCCTCTAGGGACCACCCAGTGCTGCCCATCCCACTCCATGTGTGGCTCTTTCACGTTTCCGAGCAGACGTTATTCAAGCAATTCTGAGTGGACCAGAATCCAATCAAATGCAGGCCTATGACACTTTCACAGCTAATTGGCTTGACTGGCACGCTGTAAACGTGTGAAGCGAATTTGGTGAGGAACAAGGGGGACCTCGTTAACCTTTCCGTGGGACGTGGCTCGTTTGCGTGTCTCTCTCAAGGTCCGTCCAGCCCCCTGGGGTGGGGAGGGAGGGGATGTTAAGCCTCTCCTTGGCCGTAACGGGCACTCCAGAGCCCCTGCTTCCCCTCCTGGCGTAGGGCTCCCCAGGACCCTGGCTTCCGGGGCTCTGAGCTCGTCCTCCTGAGACGAAGTCCCGGGCCTTCCTGACCCGGCCCTGCCCTCCTCCCGCTTCCCTCCTCCCTGCCTCCCGACCTGCCATCCCACCAGCCCCTCTGGGGTCCAGGCCATTCCTTGGACACTCAGCTTCTCTCTCTTCTTAGAGCTTCACCCATGCTGTTCCCTCGACTTAGAAATCTGTTCCCAGAGGACTTCCCTGGCGGTCCAGTGGCTGAGACTCTGCACTTACACAGCAGGGGACGTGGGTTTGATCCTGGTTCCTGAAACTAAGATCCCTCATGCCCCGTGGCATGGTCAAAAATAAATACATAATAAAATAACTTTTAATGTTATTTATTTCACTGTTTATTTGGCTACACCGGGTCTTGGTTGTGTCACGCGGATCTTTAGCTATGACGTGGAAACTCTTAGTTGCAGCATGTGGGATCTAGTTCCCTGATCAGGGATCAAACCTGGGCCCCTGCATTGGGAGCACAGGGTCTTAAGCCACTGGACCACCAGGGAAGTTCCTAGCCAAGAAGGCATTATTATCTCTCATTGGCAAACAGAGGAACTGAGGCTCAGAGAAGCTATGTTTTAGCAAATAGCCGAGCCCCCAGCCCTGCCTGTACAGCTCTACAGCTGCGCTCTAAACATTCTGTGTCACGTGACCCATGAAGCCTCTACCTGCCTTTAATGCTTGTGGTTACTTGCTTACTGTGGGGTGGGAGAAAGGAGACGCAAGTTCATAGTGGGTTGAATAGAGGGCATCAAAGAGGTCTATCTGGCTGGACCACAGGCCTTTGCAGAACCTTGGCAGGAACTGGAAACAGTAGACCCCAAGGGGCCACAAACCACAGAAAAAAATCAGTTCTACTCAGACCCTGAAGGTTTCCCCTGCCGCTTGCCGGGTTCCTGGGGAGGGGTGGGTGACTGCATTCCCCATCCATCTGGGAGGGGCCTCTTGGGGGCACTGGCCTCCCTGTTCAGCTGGCCTAACGTTTTCTATTTAAATGCAAATTTTGACTTTTCGCTTGGCAGCTAGCAAAAGTTTTTTGCACTGGAATGAGGGTCAGGATAATAATTTATCCACCGGCCTTTTCCTAACAATTATTATTTGTTCAAGGGAGAGGGCGGAGGCCCCGGCAATGGGGGAAGGGACTCAGTGCCAGCACACAGGGTGGCCTGCAAGTGTCAGGGGCAGAGGCGGAACCCCTGTCCCTGAGGCACTGTAGCCAAGGGGTAAACAGAGGTAGCCCACCCTGGGGACCCCAGCCCCTGGGGCACAGAAAGGAAACTGGTGTTTTCTCAGACCTCGGCCCTATGCTGGGACCTGGGAGGGCCTCAGGACTTTCTAATAAATAAAGGTTGGTCTAAGGGAGCTCCCAGTCTGATGATGGGGACAAAAAAGGAGATAGACCACTGCAGTACAGGGTTCCGCCAACCTGGCACTGAGGCTGGGACCCTGTTGAGGCTAATGAGCTGGATGCAAGGCCTGAGAAGCCTTCCTGGAGGAGATGACAGCTGTTCACAACCTTAAATACGATGAGGAGTCAGCCAGGCTTTTCTCATATTCTGGTGGAAGAGGGTCCACTGGCATCCTCTATGGGGAATAATTAGATAAAATCTCTTGATACAATAAGTTGGCACTTATGCTAGAGAGTTTCTCCCATATGCACACAGAGATGTATAAGGTTACTTAATGAACCTTTTAAGTAATGGAGACAACCCAGATGTCCATCGGTAGGGACTAGATACATAGATGGTGATGCAACGACACCATGGAATACTATACAGCTGTATAAAATGAACGCAGAGGCCCTTTATTTACTGACATGGAAGATTTCCAAGTCATAGAGAGTGAAGAAAGAAAATCTGCTGAGTATAGCAGATTTTGTGGAAAAGGCATCAAGTGTAATCTTCTTAAGTAATTGAGTACATTTGCAAAAAAAAGTCTCGGAAAGGACTCATGCCAATTGAACACAGGGTTTGCCTGGGAGGAGGGGCCTTGGGGGCTGGAGGGCAGCTCTGGAGGGAGCTTCTCAGCATGCTCTGTACCTTGATGGTCTTGATCCTGAATGTGATACTGATTCAAAAACGGAATTTTTAAACAAGAGGAGACTGGCCAGAATGTTAGACCACAGGAGTCCCAGGCAGAAAGGATACCAAGTGCAAAGACCATATTCATTCTCTGGAGAGAATGAACTAAAAGCCCCCTCCTCAACAACGGGGTGAGAATTGGCATGGGTTAATCAGGATGGGCTCTGGACTGTCACCAGCAGCCTCCAGGGTGGGCTAACTCGTTGAGGGGGAGACTTCAAGCTCATTGTTAGCTTAGGGGTTCATTCATTGCCTTTCTGCACTGGGAATATTTCTTTCTAGAATGAGCTTAAGTTTTTCCTTCACTGAACCCTTTCCTTCAGTGAGGGTTAGCTATCTCACTGCATCTCTTATCTTTTGGATATCAGATGAAATGCTATTCAGAGGGACCTTTTGCATCAGTCAGCTACTGCTGCATAACAAAACATCTCAAATGTCATGGATTCAAACAGCAGGCATTTGTTTAAGCCACATGTCAGCAGGTTACACGCATAGTCCTACTGATCTGCACCAATAAAATGATCACCACATTTGAGGTCAGCCAGCAGATCAGCTGTGTTCTGTCTTATCTAGGGTGACCTTGACTGGGATGGCTTTTCTCTGCTCCATCAGACTTCCAACCTCCAGCAGAGAGTCCAGGCTCATACTCAAGATGGTAGCAGGGTTCCAAGACAGGAAGCAGAAATGTGCAAGGTCGCTGGAAGCTTCTGGTTGGAGCTGGTCCTATATTGCTGATACCACATCCGACTGACCAAAGCAAGTCCCATGACCAAGCCCAGATTGCAGGGGTAGGAAATAGATGCCGCTCTTGAGGGATTGAGATGGAAAGATGCATTGAGAGGGGAAATGGCTACAGGGAACAGTGGAAGACTGGCACATTTTTGCAATCAACTTTCCCCGCCCCCTTCTGTACAGTTTCTAGGGAAACACTCCCAAAGGTTGTCACTTCATCTACGTGATTTCTCACGTCACACTTTTCCCAGCGTGCTCTTGTTTATTTAGTTGTTAATTTGCTCTTGCCTACGTCTTCCACGAAAATATAAACTCCTGAGGGCCTGACACAGAGCCTGACAAACAGTGGGAGCTAGAAAACACTGTCCTGGTCCCCTTTCAACCAACACCCGCACCTCTCCCCATCCTGGGATGAACAAAGTAATCCAGTTCAATTCCAGCTCAGAGTTGGGGAGAGGGTGCTGTACCAGCCCAGACATTGATGTCTGGAAATCAGGGATACAGAGCTCAGTCCAGCCTGGACCACATTTCCCATAGCCTCCCACCCCCCAAGAGTATTGGCATATCCTCCCCCGACTCCACAACCCCCCTGAGGAGTCTGTGTCTTGCCTCATAATTGCATCTGAATGCAAATAGCTCTGCCAATGTGAATATATTAAAATCCGCATTGTCAATGATCACAGAGGAGGGAAGGGGGCCGTGGGGGACCCAAAACACAAATGACTGTCTGGATGGTCGCTCCATTCCAGGGATGCTGGGAGTGGGTACCTCCTTCTGTCCCAGGAGGGTTTCCTGCTTAGCTCCCTGAAGAGACACCACTGGGGCTGAGCTCATCCTGGCTGTGAAGTTGAGGCGTTAGCAGAAGACAGTGCCTGCCTCCAAAATGATGGAGGCAGTATCTTTCAAAGGGGGTCACCTGCCAGGTGAGGTTGATTTGCGAGAGGTGGATAAAAGAGGGCAGGACCTTGAACCCCAATGGACCATGAAGTTGAAGCGATGCTTGTTCACCAACTCAAATAGCTCATTCATTCTTTCATCCATTCAGCATTCCCTGGGCACCCACTCAAATTTATGGTGGTGTTAAGTCCTTCTTAAAAGTATCCGAGGTCTCCTGCAGTGCCTCACATGGGTGAAGCTTCCTTACCATCTGGCTCCTGCTCCCCTTGCCTCAGCGCCCCTACCTGTCCCCTGACCGCACAACACTTCATTCAGGCCTTCCCCACTTCTGATGCCGCCTCCAAGAAGTCCTGCCTGACTGTCCCCTTGACCACAGCATCTGTATCTCTTCATCATCCCTGATATCATTTAAATTAAATTAATTTTTTTCTTATGTCTCTCTCCCCATTAAAAACGTCAGCTCTGTGTCTGCCATTTTCGTAGCTGAGTTCCATACACTCGTCCATGGCCTGCCTGATACCTGACAGAAGGTGTTTGTTGAGTGACTGAGTGAGAGATCAAGACGAGCAGTGGCTGTTACTTGTCATTGCTGCCTAGGACATGCTGGTTTTCAGAAGACACGGGGAAAGGATGTAATAACCCTGTGTTCTGAATCAGGAGGTTGGAGGATACAAGTCCCAGGATGAGGTTCAGAGATGATCCCCACTACAGTGGGGGAGGCCACCCGAGTCCATCTGGAGACCCCATGGCAGCCAGGTAGACACAGTCCCTGCTCTCACGGCCAGTATGGCAGGCAGATGACGATGGATCAGACAAATACATGGTATGAAGTGGTGACACGTGCTGAGCAGGGAAGTTGAGCTGGAGGAGGGGTTAGATAGTGCTGGGGACGCGGGCAGTGTCAGGGAAGGAGAGAATGCTTTCAGCAGAAGCTCAGATGGAGAGAGGGCAGCCCTGTGAGGACCAGAGAGACTGTGTCCCAGGCAGAGGGACTAGCTCGGCCAAAGGGAACACAGCTGGCATGTTCAAGAAACGGCAAGGGTTCCTAGGTACAAGAGTGGAGGGAATAGTGTGGGGCCAGGCAGGAGATGCTATGACAGGCGTGGGGTTTTGAGAAGGGCTCCATGGTCGAAGCCACTGCAGAGGACAAAGCATACCCAGGGAATCAGACAGACTCCAGGCTGCACTCTGCTCTGTGAAGAGAAGCTGAAGGGCCCCAGGGAGAAGCAGGGAGCCGAGCGAACGGGCCACTGCAGACGAAGGGGTGATGGAGGGGAGCTGGCGGGCTTGGGGCATTTTAAAGGCAGAGTTGCCGGGGTTTGCCAAAGGGCCGAGCGTGGAAGGAGAGGATTCCAGGGTGACCCGGGGTAGGGGCCTGAGAGCTGGGCATGGCACGTGGGGGACAAAACAGGCCTGGCCAGTGCACACCCAGTTTTCAGTCTGGGCAAACAGGCTGGCCAGCAGGTACGGGCCCCTTAAACCCTTGTGGCCCACATGTCACCAGAATGTCCTCGCCAAGTTGTTGTCCAGCTTCCACTTACAGCCCTGCAGGGACTCACCACCCAGCCAGGGAGCCGGCTTCTTTGTCACAAACGTTCTCCTTCTTAAAATCCATTAAAACAGTTTAATCCATGGCAGAGAACCAAGAAATGAAAAGAGGAAGGGAGGAAGGGCAGCCTAAGATGGAAGAGGGTGAAGTTTTCCAAACCCTACAGCTCAGGGCTTCAGCATGTGAATCTGGGAGCAGGGATGTAAACCCTGCATCGGTAGCATCCTTCCAATGACTTGACTTCAGTGATGCCACCACCCCCAAGTGACAGGTTAGGAGACAGCGGCTCAGAGAAGAGGATGGACTCGCCCAAAGCCTGCAGGAAGCGCATGGAAGAGTCAAGATTCAAACCAGGGTCGGGATCCCACATGTATAGTTCAGTCTTAGCATCCCCCATGGCTGGCCTCAGAACAAAACTGATCAGGAAGTTCCTCTGTCCCCATCTCCTGCAACCCACCAGGCACGGTGATGCTTCAAACCCAGCCTGCTGGGGTGAGCCTGGGGCCTCCGCCTTGAGGGCATGTGAGAAAACAATTTGGGGTACATGGTTTCCTTGGAGTTAGTGAGGGCCACCCTGATCTTTTCTGACACCTGACCCAGCTCAGGAAAAATGCCCGGTTTGCCAGTCTCTGCCCCAGTCTGGGGACACTGCCTCATCCATGCCATACCCAGCATCCAGCACGGCCCTTGGCACATAGTAGGTGCTCAATTAATGCATGTCTGAATCACAGGGACAGGTCATGTCCTGTCCCCTCCTCCCTGGTAAGGAGAAAAGATCATTAAGCTCCCCACTTTCAAAAATATTAAAGATAAAAGCCAATCCACCCATCCCGGGGTTTCGGGGGCAGGGGCCGAGAGTCTGGTGGGTGTGCCAAGTCGCGCTGGGATGGGGCGCCCGCGTCAGCCCCACTGTGAGCCACTGATAAGAGGCGCTCGGCCGCCAAATCCAGACGGCTTGTCCATCAGCCTATTAAACACCATTCTTACAAGTTTTTTTTCCTTCCCCCTTTTCATTAATACGCAGGGTGAATAGAACATTGAATAAAAATCAGCCTTTCCCCACAATTGCAGGATTGAAAGGTAACTGTCAACAGAGGGATTTGGGTGACAAAGGGGCCAGTTTCGGTGCTTAGCAAATGATTTTCGGCTTGTCATTTCAATGGGCTGTGTTTTTCAGAGATTGTGGGGTGAGTTTTTCTTTTCTCTTTTCTTTTTGAATTGCATTTATTACCATGCTTTAAAAATTTTTTTTGTGTGTGTTCTCTTTGCAGCCGTCCTTCCTTCACAAATGCCGCATTTCCACCCTTCCTGGGTCTTTTGGATGCGACTTTCTCCCCAAATAAAATAAGATTAAATAAGACACACAACAGATCTGGGAGGCCAAGCAGGGGAGATGTTGTATAGGGAGTGGGTAGTTTGGAGGTGGGGAACAGAGGGCAGGGGTCCGAGTGGAGGCCAGAGGGGATCTCTGGGGATGTTAAGACTTACCTGGGGCTCAGCCTGCCCAGCTCTGGCTTCGGACCTCACTGGTGGCCGCCTGTCTTTCTCAGTGTGGAGATTAGTGACCCATCCCAGTCCTCTCTCCCGCTGGGAATTAGTGTCCAGCAGCCCCTTCACTGTCCAGACCCCAGCATTGTAGTCTGGATGGCTTACGAGGGCCCCAGGTCTGTGAAGATGGTGTCACAGGCTGCGGTCCGATGGCCATCCAGCAAAGCTCTGTTGTGACCACCTGTCCCCCATCGTCAGCTCTCCAGATAGGCAAGAATACAGACGGACAGGACAGAGCACACAGTCAGTTACAACGTCGAAAGAGCACCTTCTGCACCTCCCAGTGAAAGCAAGCTTTTTTTTTTCTTTCATTCTTTTCTTTTTTTTTTAAAATTTTGGCCTGTAGGGGCTTAGTTCCCTGACCAGGGATTGAATCAAAGCCCCCCTGCATTGGAAGGCAGAGTCTTAACCATTGGACTGCCAGGGAAGTCCCAGCATCCTTTTAAAGAGCTCTTTTAAGAAGGTATGACCAGGAATCAAGATGAAGCCTGAGGGGTCCAGCTGCAGCTGGGTAAGTCTGTTTCTAATGGGCCTCTTTTCTTCTCATCTGCGAAATGGGCCAGTGGGACCCAGTAGTGGCTCCAAACATTTTTTAAAACCCTAGAGCAGGAGATCATTAGCAGTTAGGAAAATGCAAATTCAAACCACGGTGAGATGTCATCACTGCCCTATCAGAATGGACAAGGCAGTGTCCCTGGGATGGACAGAGCCAGGACAGCATCGCAGGAGAGATGCGGGGGCCCAGGATGGGGAGGAGTCCTGTCATCAGAGGGGCTGCGCTCATGAATGCTTTGAAAGTGTCGCTGTCTGCAGTGGAAAGGTTCTAAGAAGGCATGGACAGGATGGGACCTTCCGGGTGAGGTTGCGCAGATCCCGCGAGTGTGTGAGGTGCTGGTAACACACTCAGCCTCTGGCTAGACTCTGACCAGCTCAAACTCGCCAGCCTGTTTGTCCAGCACTGCTGCAGCCGGTGGCCTGGACCGTCCAGGGGTCCTGAGGACACCCATGAATGCTGCCCCACAGGGTATTCCCCCAAGGTCATTGTCCAGCCTCTGAGTAGATTCAGGACTCATCTCTGGTGGATCTGGGATCCCCCTCACTGAGGGCCCATAGCCTCTTTTTCCTTAATACTCATTTATTTTTTTGGCTGCATCAGGCCTTAGTTGCAGCACGTGGGATCTTCGTCACATCATGCCAAATATTCCCTTGTGGCTCAGTGACTCTCTAATTGGGGCACATGGGCTTAGCTGCTCCCCCAGCATATGGGATCTTAGTTCCCCAACTAGGAATTGAACCCATGTCCCCTGCATTGCAAGGTGAATTCTCAACCACTAGATCACCAGGCAAGTCCCCTCGGAGCCTCTTGAGATGCTGCCAGCTCCCAGAAGAGCCACCTGCACTATCCCCCTACCCTTCCCACCCACGCTCTGCACCGCACAAACTGGCCCTATGGCTACGGTCCCAGGCCACCTCTGAGACAGGCTGCGTTTTATTAGTACCAGAAAGTCGAGTGCTGTGATTCATGGGCCTCGGGAAGAACTGGCTCCATGCCCCAGGCATATTGACAGGTAGACGGGAATTACAGGCTGGTGAAGAGTTTGCCTGTAGGTTTCTTGGGAGGGGGGAATGAACTCCTACCAGCCTCTCCCCACCCCACTTCCCACANTTTTTTTTTTAAAATTTTGGCCTGTAGGGGCTTAGTTCCCTGACCAGGGATTGAATCAAAGCCCCCCTGCATTGGAAGGCAGAGTCTTAACCATTGGACTGCCAGGGAAGTCCCAGCATCCTTTTAAAGAGCTCTTTTAAGAAGGTATGACCAGGAATCAAGATGAAGCCTGAGGGGTCCAGCTGCAGCTGGGTAAGTCTGTTTCTAATGGGCCTCTTTTCTTCTCATCTGCGAAATGGGCCAGTGGGACCCAGTAGTGGCTCCAAACATTTTTTAAAACCCTAGAGCAGGAGATCATTAGCAGTTAGGAAAATGCAAATTCAAACCACGGTGAGATGTCATCACTGCCCTATCAGAATGGACAAGGCAGTGTCCCTGGGATGGACAGAGCCAGGACAGCATCGCAGGAGAGATGCGGGGGCCCAGGATGGGGAGGAGTCCTGTCATCAGAGGGGCTGCGCTCATGAATGCTTTGAAAGTGTCGCTGTCTGCAGTGGAAAGGTTCTAAGAAGGCATGGACAGGATGGGACCTTCCGGGTGAGGTTGCGCAGATCCCGCGAGTGTGTGAGGTGCTGGTAACACACTCAGCCTCTGGCTAGACTCTGACCAGCTCAAACTCGCCAGCCTGTTTGTCCAGCACTGCTGCAGCCGGTGGCCTGGACCGTCCAGGGGTCCTGAGGACACCCATGAATGCTGCCCCACAGGGTATTCCCCCAAGGTCATTGTCCAGCCTCTGAGTAGATTCAGGACTCATCTCTGGTGGATCTGGGATCCCCCTCACTGAGGGCCCATAGCCTCTTTTTCCTTAATACTCATTTATTTTTTTGGCTGCATCAGGCCTTAGTTGCAGCACGTGGGATCTTCGTCACATCATGCCAAATATTCCCTTGTGGCTCAGTGACTCTCTAATTGGGGCACATGGGCTTAGCTGCTCCCCCAGCATATGGGATCTTAGTTCCCCAACTAGGAATTGAACCCATGTCCCCTGCATTGCAAGGTGAATTCTCAACCACTAGATCACCAGGCAAGTCCCCTCGGAGCCTCTTGAGATGCTGCCAGCTCCCAGAAGAGCCACCTGCACTATCCCCCTACCCTTCCCACCCACGCTCTGCACCGCACAAACTGGCCCTATGGCTACGGTCCCAGGCCACCTCTGAGACAGGCTGCGTTTTATTAGTACCAGAAAGTCGAGTGCTGTGATTCATGGGCCTCGGGAAGAACTGGCTCCATGCCCCAGGCATATTGACA
The DNA here is from genome assembly GCA_006410875.1 of Neotragus pygmaeus. Lineage (NCBI taxonomy): Eukaryota > Metazoa > Chordata > Mammalia > Artiodactyla > Bovidae > Neotragus > Neotragus pygmaeus. The sequence goes on along the minus strand of SJYV01040461.1, from coordinate 789,703 downwards.
GGTAGACGGGAATTACAGGCTGGTGAAGAGTTTGCCTGTAGGTTTCTTGGGAGGGGGGAATGAACTCCTACCAGCCTCTCCCCACCCCACTTCCCACACACCCTGTCTTCCAGGTGGAAGCTCAGCTGCCCAGCCCTGGTCCCCATGCTGGGTGGGAGACACTCCCTTGCCTCCTTCCCACTGCCTCCTGTTGGCAAGTTTAGACTAGGGCCCCCAGCATGGTCCAGTTGTAGTGACTGATGGTCAGACCTGGAATGCTGTGGGCCTGGGAACATCCCTAAGGTCCCTTCTGTAATGATTAAGGATGATTATTGTCTGACAGGTACTTGAAAGACACTGGAGGAATAGATGGATGGAAGGATGGATGAATGAATGGAAGGATGAATGGATGGATGGATAGATGGATGAATTGAAGGATGGATGGATGGATGGAGGGATGGATGAATGGAAGGATGTATGAATGGATGGATGGATGGGCAGATAGATGGATGGATGGGTGGGTGGGTGGATGGATGGAGGGAGAAAGGGAGGGATGGAGGGAGAGAGGGAGGGATGGATGGATGAATGGGTGGATGGAGGGATGGATGAATTGAAAGATGGATGGATGGAGGGATGGATGAATGGAAGGATGTATGAATGGATGGATGGATGGGCAGATAGATGGATGGATGGGCTGTCTCTTATACACATCTCCATGGCAGCCAGGTAGACACAGTCCCTGCTCTCACGGCCAGTATGGCAGGCAGATGACGATGGATCAGACAAATACATGGTATGAAGTGGTGACACGTGCTGAGCAGGGAAGTTGAGCTGGAGGAGGGGTTAGATAGTGCTGGGGACGCGGGCAGTGTCAGGGAAGGAGAGAATGCTTTCAGCAGAAGCTCAGATGGAGAGAGGGCAGCCCTGTGAGGACCAGAGAGACTGTGTCCCAGGCAGAGGGACTAGCTCGGCCAAAGGGAACACAGCTGGCATGTTCAAGAAACGGCAAGGGTTCCTAGGTACAAGAGTGGAGGGAATAGTGTGGGGCCAGGCAGGAGATGCTATGACAGGCGTGGGGTTTTGAGAAGGGCTCCATGGTCGAAGCCACTGCAGAGGACAAAGCATACCCAGGGAATCAGACAGACTCCAGGCTGCACTCTGCTCTGTGAAGAGAAGCTGAAGGGCCCCAGGGAGAAGCAGGGAGCCGAGCGAACGGGCCACTGCAGACGAAGGGGTGATGGAGGGGAGCTGGCGGGCTTGGGGCATTTTAAAGGCAGAGTTGCCGGGGTTTGCCAAAGGGCCGAGCGTGGAAGGAGAGGATTCCAGGGTGACCCGGGGTAGGGGCCTGAGAGCTGGGCATGGCACGTGGGGGACAAAACAGGCCTGGCCAGTGCACACCCAGTTTTCAGTCTGGGCAAACAGGCTGGCCAGCAGGTACGGGCCCCTTAAACCCTTGTGGCCCACATGTCACCAGAATGTCCTCGCCAAGTTGTTGTCCAGCTTCCACTTACAGCCCTGCAGGGACTCACCACCCAGCCAGGGAGCCGGCTTCTTTGTCACAAACGTTCTCCTTCTTAAAATCCATTAAAACAGTTTAATCCATGGCAGAGAACCAAGAAATGAAAAGAGGAAGGGAGGAAGGGCAGCCTAAGATGGAAGAGGGTGAAGTTTTCCAAACCCTACAGCTCAGGGCTTCAGCATGTGAATCTGGGAGCAGGGATGTAAACCCTGCATCGGTAGCATCCTTCCAATGACTTGACTTCAGTGATGCCACCACCCCCAAGTGACAGGTTAGGAGACAGCGGCTCAGAGAAGAGGATGGACTCGCCCAAAGCCTGCAGGAAGCGCATGGAAGAGTCAAGATTCAAACCAGGGTCGGGATCCCACATGTATAGTTCAGTCTTAGCATCCCCCATGGCTGGCCTCAGAACAAAACTGATCAGGAAGTTCCTCTGTCCCCATCTCCTGCAACCCACCAGGCACGGTGATGCTTCAAACCCAGCCTGCTGGGGTGAGCCTGGGGCCTCCGCCTTGAGGGCATGTGAGAAAACAATTTGGGGTACATGGTTTCCTTGGAGTTAGTGAGGGCCACCCTGATCTTTTCTGACACCTGACCCAGCTCAGGAAAAATGCCCGGTTTGCCAGTCTCTGCCCCAGTCTGGGGACACTGCCTCATCCATGCCATACCCAGCATCCAGCACGGCCCTTGGCACATAGTAGGTGCTCAATTAATGCATGTCTGAATCACAGGGACAGGTCATGTCCTGTCCCCTCCTCCCTGGTAAGGAGAAAAGATCATTAAGCTCCCCACTTTCAAAAATATTAAAGATAAAAGCCAATCCACCCATCCCGGGGTTTCGGGGGCAGGGGCCGAGAGTCTGGTGGGTGTGCCAAGTCGCGCTGGGATGGGGCGCCCGCGTCAGCCCCACTGTGAGCCACTGATAAGAGGCGCTCGGCCGCCAAATCCAGACGGCTTGTCCATCAGCCTATTAAACACCATTCTTACAAGTTTTTTTTCCTTCCCCCTTTTCATTAATACGCAGGGTGAATAGAACATTGAATAAAAATCAGCCTTTCCCCACAATTGCAGGATTGAAAGGTAACTGTCAACAGAGGGATTTGGGTGACAAAGGGGCCAGTTTCGGTGCTTAGCAAATGATTTTCGGCTTGTCATTTCAATGGGCTGTGTTTTTCAGAGATTGTGGGGTGAGTTTTTCTTTTCTCTTTTCTTTTTGAATTGCATTTATTACCATGCTTTAAAAATTTTTTTTGTGTGTGTTCTCTTTGCAGCCGTCCTTCCTTCACAAATGCCGCATTTCCACCCTTCCTGGGTCTTTTGGATGCGACTTTCTCCCCAAATAAAATAAGATTAAATAAGACACACAACAGATCTGGGAGGCCAAGCAGGGGAGATGTTGTATAGGGAGTGGGTAGTTTGGAGGTGGGGAACAGAGGGCAGGGGTCCGAGTGGAGGCCAGAGGGGATCTCTGGGGATGTTAAGACTTACCTGGGGCTCAGCCTGCCCAGCTCTGGCTTCGGACCTCACTGGTGGCCGCCTGTCTTTCTCAGTGTGGAGATTAGTGACCCATCCCAGTCCTCTCTCCCGCTGGGAATTAGTGTCCAGCAGCCCCTTCACTGTCCAGACCCCAGCATTGTAGTCTGGATGGCTTACGAGGGCCCCAGGTCTGTGAAGATGGTGTCACAGGCTGCGGTCCGATGGCCATCCAGCAAAGCTCTGTTGTGACCACCTGTCCCCCATCGTCAGCTCTCCAGATAGGCAAGAATACAGACGGACAGGACAGAGCACACAGTCAGTTACAACGTCGAAAGAGCACCTTCTGCACCTCCCAGTGAAAGCAAGCTTTTTTTTTTCTTTCATTCTTTTCTTTTTTTTTTAAAATTTTGGCCTGTAGGGGCTTAGTTCCCTGACCAGGGATTGAATCAAAGCCCCCCTGCATTGGAAGGCAGAGTCTTAACCATTGGACTGCCAGGGAAGTCCCAGCATCCTTTTAAAGAGCTCTTTTAAGAAGGTATGACCAGGAATCAAGATGAAGCCTGAGGGGTCCAGCTGCAGCTGGGTAAGTCTGTTTCTAATGGGCCTCTTTTCTTCTCATCTGCGAAATGGGCCAGTGGGACCCAGTAGTGGCTCCAAACATTTTTTAAAACCCTAGAGCAGGAGATCATTAGCAGTTAGGAAAATGCAAATTCAAACCACGGTGAGATGTCATCACTGCCCTATCAGAATGGACAAGGCAGTGTCCCTGGGATGGACAGAGCCAGGACAGCATCGCAGGAGAGATGCGGGGGCCCAGGATGGGGAGGAGTCCTGTCATCAGAGGGGCTGCGCTCATGAATGCTTTGAAAGTGTCGCTGTCTGCAGTGGAAAGGTTCTAAGAAGGCATGGACAGGATGGGACCTTCCGGGTGAGGTTGCGCAGATCCCGCGAGTGTGTGAGGTGCTGGTAACACACTCAGCCTCTGGCTAGACTCTGACCAGCTCAAACTCGCCAGCCTGTTTGTCCAGCACTGCTGCAGCCGGTGGCCTGGACCGTCCAGGGGTCCTGAGGACACCCATGAATGCTGCCCCACAGGGTATTCCCCCAAGGTCATNGAGAGGGATGAATGGATGAATGGATAGATGGAGGGATGGATGGAGGGATGGATGAATTGAAAGACAGATGGATGGAGGGATGGATGAATGGAAGGATGTATGAATGGACAGATAGATGGGCAGATGGATGGAGGGAGGGAAGGGGAAAGGGATGGATGGGTAGATGGATGGGCAGACAGATGGATGGATGGCAGATGGGCAGATGGATGGAGAGATGAATAGATGGATGGGTGGAAGGATGGATAGATGGGAAGAAGAGAGGAAGGAAGGGAGGATAGGAAGATGGATAAATGAATGAGTAGATGGGGGGGTAAATGAATGGATTCTTTCAGAGTAGAACAGACTCAGATTTAAATTCTCAGTCCTCCACGACTTATCTGTGTGATTTGTTCAAGTTGCCTTCTGTCTTTGAGCCTCACATTCCTTAACTGTAGACTGGGGGTGATGATGTTTAGTTTGCTGTAAGTTCTAACAAAAATCACACATATTAAGGGACTGGTCAGATTTTCATCACATCGTTCTGAGTCTCCTGGCAGTGGCTCATCTGGCACATAGTGGGTCCTCAGGAAGCCTTGGAGTTGGGGCTCCCTTTTAGGCCTAAGGTCACCTGGCTTTCTCTGGGGCTCTGAAAGCCCTTTCCTCAGTGGGATCAAGGGGAATCTCTGATGTTGACTCCCACTGAGGAGTGAGGGGAGCAGGGCTGGGACACACCCTCTGCTCACCTGAGGGCAGGGTAGACACCTGCCCCAAGCTGGTCCTTCTCAGGAATCCACGGATTTGGGAGGTCCCAGCCCAGCCTCACAGGGGCCCCAAGGAAGCAAGAGAAGCAGGAGCCCCATTTCTCCAGCCTCCAGCCCAGGAATTGGAGAGGGGGGGAAGCCAGAGCAGAAACAGGTCCACACGCTGATGTCTAGAAGATTAGACAGAAGCTCCCAGCTACCACTCCCACGGCAAAGAGGATATTTGGAAATCTGAGGAATTTTCCAAGTGACCTTCAAACCCACTCTGCTTGGGTAAAATTCAGGAAGTTTCCCAGTGCTGGATATATCACCTGGAGAGGGTCCCTGCTTGGCTAAAGACCCCTCCAGGGGTCTCGTGAGTGAACCTGGTGAATGAGAAGAAAAGGACGCAACCACTGTTCTCAGCTCTTCACCTGCTCTTAGCTCCCCCGGGACTCTGCTGGGGAGATCCGCGACATTCCAGACTGAAGCTACCCTCCAAACTCTCCAAAGCTTGCTCTGTGAATGGTCCCAGCTCCTCCTATCTAACATTTTCTTCTAGAATAAAGCAGCAGGGAATCCTCCTTGCAGACACATCCTCTAAAAGGGGCCCCAGGAAAGGGCTCTCAGACTAATTGAATAATCCCGACAAGTGTGAACAGCAGTGAAGGAGGCAGTGGAGGGGGAGTCCAAGGTGAAATTTATTTCTGTCAACTGGTGGTCTATTTCCCTGATACTATTTCCTTGTATACAGATAAGGAGTTATCTTAAATGACCATGTCTTTTTCAATTTGTACTTAACAGTCAATCCCATTTTCCTTATATGATGCTATCGCAGCTGGATGAAAAATGCATTCAGTAATCCCTAAGGATCTTCATATATCAATATCAAATGGTCTGAAATTGACCTGTTATAAAATCCAGTCCTTCAAGCTAGCAAGAGACTAAATCAAAAAGAAGCAAATTTTAGCACTCACGGTGTTTTTTGTAAGCTGACTGCTCCGGCACGGACTTTAGGACTTTAATGAGAACAAATTCTCAACATCCATTAAAAAAAAAAAAAAAGCTACTCCAAAGAAGTATCTGGATTATTAATACAACTTCCTGATGAATGGGCCTTCTCAGACAGATGGGCCCTGTCAGGAATACTAAGGAAGAGAGGGCGGTTAACAAGATCTATCCAGCAAAAGTTCTTAGGAACCTGAGGTCTGTGCCCCAAGAATGTCTTGGACTACACAGGGGAGACACTTGGGCTCAGGAGAAAAGGCCGAGACACACACCTCATGAAACTGTCTTTCACGTGTCTTTGGCAGTAAATATGCAACAGGGATTCTTGCAGTTTCCCCTGATGCCAAAACAAGAGTTATTGTTCACAGCTCTTTACCTGCTCCTAGAGGTCATCAGGAGCTCTACTTGGGAAAGCAAGTTTCTTCCTGGCTTCTAAAGTCCTCCAGCTTCTCCCTATCTGTAGTTAAAATGGAAGAAATGTCTAAATTCTATCTTATGGAATATTCCAATACTTTGGCCACCGATGCGAACAGCTGACTCATTGGAAAAGACCCTGATGCTGGGAAAGATTGAGGACAGGAGAAGGGAGCGACAGAGGATGAGATGGCTGGGTGGCATCACTGACTCCATGGACATGAGTTTGAGCAAACTCTGGGAGATAGTGAAGGACAGGGAAGCCTGGTGTGCCACCTTTTGTGGGGATGTAAAGAGGCAGACAGGACTGAGGAAGTGAACAACAAATGGAGTGCTCAGATGTCAGAGATGTTAGAGATGGAAAAAGTGAGGCTCAGGGCACAAAGGGGGCTTCTTCAGGGCCATGTACCCAGCGGCAGAGCTGAGCTTCAAGCCCAGGCCCCCTAACTTAGAGATTATGCCCTTAAGCATTGCACATTTTATCCCAGTAGATACTTAAATCATATTTGCCAGTGAGAGATGGAGAGGGGCGAGGAAAGGAGAAGGATGGTGATACAGATGGTGCTACAAATGGTCTGGCCTCCTTGGAGTCAAAGAGAGGAAGCTGAGGTCCCTGGGCTTGGGGCAATCAGTGTAGGCTTCCTGGGAGAGGAGGATTAACCAGTGTGCAGAGGGGGGAGGATGGTGGAATGGGTTCTGCCTGATGGCCGTATGCGATGCCCTTGCTACTAATTAGGCAGCACGTGGGATCTGTAGGAACCAGGATGAGGAGACATTGGTTCTGCCTTCAAGGTCTGGACTAAGGTTACCACAGGGATGGGGAGAATAGCAATCTCCATCACGTATGGATGTGAGAGTTGGACTGTGAAGAAGGCTGAGCCCCGAAGAATTGATGCCTTTGAACTGTGGTGTTGGAGAAGACTCTTGAGAGTCCCTTGGACTGCAAGGAGATCCAACCAGTCCATCCTAAAGGAGATCAGTCCTGGGGGTTCTTTGGAAGGACTGATGCTGAAGCTGAAACTCCAATACTTTGGCCACCTCATGCGAAGAGTTGACCCATTGGAAAAGACTCTGATGCTGGGAGGGATTGGGGGCAGGAGGAGAAGGGGACGACAGAGGCTGAGATGGCTGGATGGCATCATCAACTCGATGGACATGAGTCTGGGTGAACTCCGGGAGTTGGTGATGGACAGGGAGGTCTGGCATGCTAAGATTCATGGGATCGCAAAAAGTCAGACACGACTGAGCGACTGAATTGAACTGAACTTGTTTTTTGTTTTAAAGTTATTGTTTTTCTTGTGTGTTTTGTTGTTGTTGTTGTGGACCATTTTTAAAGTCTTTATTGAATTTGTTGCAACATTGCTTCTGTTTTACGTTTTGGTTTTTGGCCACAAGCCAAGTGGGATCTTGACTCCCCAGACCAAGGAATGAACTTACACCCTCTGCTCTGGAAGGTGAGACCACCGGGGATGTCACCCAGAACCCTGTCTGTAGTCCCATAGAAGACCGTCTACTTCCCTCGGCTGACCAGTTTGGGGCTCCTGGTATGCGGAGCTGGGGCTACCAGGTGGGAAGCTTACCCTTCAGCAAGGACAGGTCTCCTCCAAGAAGAGGCAGACCTGGGGGTCTCTCCTGACAAGCAGGTACTCTTGTGTGGGCTGGATCATTGTGGGCGGAGGGGGGGGTCCTCCCCAAAGAGAAGGTGGAGGTAAGGAAGATAACATTCTCTGTAGAAGAAATGAGCAGGAAAATCCAACAAGCCTGGTCCAAGTTCCAGTGTGATCAAGCCGGTGACCTTGGGCAACAGCCCTCACCTCTCAGATGCTCTCATGTTGGTGTTAGAAAGCAAGGCGATCCAACCAACCCTGGGTAGTTACAAGCAGAAAAGCCATGTCAAGAACTCCTGGTATGTGATAGATGCTCACAAAACACTGGCTCTTTTTCCATCCTGGGTGGGAAGTCAGCTCTGTGAGGTCAGGTGTGGCATCTGCATCGTTCACCGCTAGGTCCTCAGTGCCGGATGAAATCAGTGCTCAGAGAATATTTGTCTAATAGGTGGACAGACAGATGGATGTGCAGTGTACCAAGCTCTGTGAAAACTAAGTGTTTCTGCAATCCTGTCCCCTCCCAAGGGAAACATTCTGCTCCTTCAAATCAAGAGCCAGGAGTGGGACTTCCCCGGCAGTCCAGTGGTTAAAATTTCATCTTCTAGTGCAAGGGATGCGGGTTCAACCCCTGGTCAGGGAGCTGAGATCCCACATGACTCAGCCAAAAACAAAAAAACAAAATATAAAACAGAAACAATATTGTAACAAATTCAATAAAGACTTTTTAAATGATCCACATCGGAAAAATCTAAAAAAAAAAAAAAACAGGAATTGCCACTCCCCTGACCAAGACCCTCCCCAGATCCTCTGGCTCTTCCACAAAGGTACTGAATTATGGGGCAGAACACCATAAATCCCCACCTGGACCCCCAAAGTGTATGGGTGTATGTGTGGGTGTATCCTGCCAATACTAAATCTGAGAAATGTAAAGAACAGCCAGATAGCAAATCTAAACACATACCCAGCCAATGCTGGAGCGTTTGATGAGCCAAACTCATGTCGCGGGTGGGCTGGCAGGTGCAGTGGGGGCATCCCCCTAAACCTTCATTCAGTAGATATCCTCTGAGTGTGTACATAAGAAGTGCAGCCGACCTGATAGCATCACTGGGTACCAAGCACTTGGTGAGTAGTTTGGTGCATCCACTTACCCAGGTACCACAGCTACCCAGCTTGGCAAAGGCTGCTCTTCCTTATAGCCCATTGGGGAAACTGAGGCACAGGAGGTTAAGGAGGCTTCTGAGGAGACATAGATGTAAGATGAGGTTGAGCCCACATGGAGTGTGCCATCCTGCAACATGGGCATTGGTTACAGTTCCACAAATGTTGGTGTATTGTGGTATACTCACATATCCATCATGGATGCTTTGGCGGAAATGCATGTGAAGTTGTCCGAGCAAAAGCAAGGAAGGCTTCCTGGAGGAGGTGGCATCTAAGGTCTAAGTCATATTCAATAATAAACAGACACATTTCCTGGAAGTTTCCCAGGAAATGGGCAAAATGATATTACTTTCCGTGCCAAAAGGTATTTGAGAGACTTCTCTGGTGGTCCAGTGGCTAAGACTCCACGTTCCCAGTACAGGGGGCCCTGGTTCAATCCGTGGTCAGGGAACTAGATCCCACATGCTGAGACTAAAGAGTCTGTGTGCTGCAATAAAGACCCAGTGCAGCCAGGGCCTAAATTAAGTAATGTAAGTGATTAATTTTAAAAAGATATTTAAGCCAAGGAATGGTCGCCTTTGAGCCCTTTAATATCTAACCATAACACCTTCCAAAACCTTCCCATCAGACTCAGAATACAACTGAAACGCTGCTGCAGCCCATGTGTGGTCAGGCCTCTGAGCAGCCCACGCTCTCGGCCCTTCACCCACTCGATTCAGCCACACCAGGCTTCTGCCCATGCCTTAACTGCTCTCAACTCTCGCCAGCCCCAGGACCTTTGCACACGCTGTTCTCCATGCCACAAGGAACTTTCTTCCACTTTTCACGTAACCAGCCTTCTCTCATCTTTGGATCTCAGACTGAGAGTCCTGTCCTCGGAGAAGTCCTTCCTGACCAGCCCTCTAGGGTACAGCTGCTGTCCCCTCATGCACCATCTAAGCCCCTTCTTTTTTCCCTTCTAGGACACTTATAACTTCCAGATATTTTACCCACTTGTCTCTTGACTCATTTGATCCATCTCCCCCACTGGACTGTGGAGTCCAAGGGGGCAGGGATTACATCCTGGTCCAGGATTAAGATCTCACATGCTGAGGAGCATGGCAAAAAGAACCAAAAAAAAAAAAAAAAAAAAAGACATCAGATGAATGAATGAATGAGGGAACCGACAGCTTCCAAATTTAAAACACTGGTGTCAAGCAGAGGAATCAAACATCAGACATCCCTTATGTGGCTCTTGAAGACTGAGGCAGAAAGAAAATGAGGAGGGAGACACAGGTGGTTACAAGGGGGACCTAGCCTATGAGAGCATCAGAGACGGTTCCTGGAAACCTTGCCTGCGTGTTCAGTCAGTCGCATCCAACTCCTTGTGACCCCTTGGACGGTAGCCCGCCATGCTCCGCTGTCCATGGGATTCTCCAGGCAAGAATACTGGGACTCATGGCCATTTCCTCCTTCAGGAGATCTTCCCAACCCAGGGATCAAACCTGCATCTCTTGCATCTCCTGAAGTGGAAGGCAGATTCTTTACCGCTGAGCCACCTGTTTGGAGACCTTGACCAGCTAGGCCCAGATGCACAACCAGAAGTGTGCTGGGCCAAGGCAGTAGTGGGCACAGAGTCTTTCCTCCACACCACTCTATGTTTCACAGTGGCCCCAGAAACACCCACAGCAATATCTCTGGGAAGTGAAATAATGTACTAAAAATACAGATACCCTGGCCACCCTCCCCATCCTGCTGAATCAGAGCCTCCAGGGCCAGCGCCTGGGCATTCTGTATTCCTACCAGCTATTGTAGGAGATCCTAAGTACATCAGAGTTTGGGAAATGCTGCAAAGGTCCACATAGTCAAAGCTATGGTTTTTACAGTATGGATGTGAGAGTTGGATCATAAAGAAGGCTGAGTGCCAAAGAATTGATGCTTTCGAACTGTGGTGTTGGAGAAGACTCTTGACAGTACCTTGTAGAGCAAGGAGATCAAACCAGTCAACCCTAAAGGCAATCAACCCTGAATATTCATTGCAAGGAATGATGCCAAAGCTGAAGCTCCAATACTTTGGCCACCTGATGTGAAGAGCTGACTCATTGGAAAAAACCCTGATGCTGAGAAAGACTGAAGGCAGGAGGAGAAGGGGCAGCAGAAGATGAGATGGTTGGATGGGATCACTGACTCAATGGACATGAGTTTGAGCAAACTCTGGGAGACAGTGATGGACAGCCTGGTGTGCTGCAGCCCATGGGGTCGCAAAGAGTCGGACATGTCTGAGCCACTGAACAACATTTCACAAAGCCAGCCCAACATTCAGAGCCAAACTGAGCCACGAAGCGAGTCTCTTACAACCAGCTTGATGTTCTGTCCTCCCTGCTCCCAGGTCTCTCTACCCTTGAGTATCAGTGCATCTCAGGTCAGCCCTTCCTCCCTCAGGTCAATAACTGCCCTCTTCCCAAAAGACCCTGACAACCCCACCGCGTTTGGTTCAAACTGACTTGGGCTGCTCCCAGGTCTCCGCGTGGAGCCCCAGGAACTTGCTAGCTCAGGGAGAAAGATCTGCAAACAAGATGCAAACATCACTCATCCTGTTTGGTGGTTGGAGAGCTTTTATTTTTTAAAGAAGAGGGGGAAAGAACATCTCTGATGATTGACTGCGTTTTTGCATCTTCCAGCCATTTGTTGCCATGTGATATAGACATTTGCCTGTCAACAAAAACGCCGTCAGTTTTACAAACACACTGATTCCGCTGGCTTCGTCAGGAGGGAGTGTTTTGACTGGCTTCATTTGCTGAGTGTCTGTGTACTGCTCTGCCCCGACCAGCTGCAAGAGAGATTGAGGCCACCTCAAGCTTTCTCTTCCTGACAGATCTCCACCCCTTCAGGCCAGCAGAATCTGACCAACAGACCTAGCGGGTCCATGAGAAATGGGTGGGATTTAGGAAACTAGGCTTGAAATCGTACCATAACATCTTTAAGACTTAGACGAGTCACTTTGCTTCTCTAAGCCTCAATTCCCTCCTCTGTAAAATGGAAATCAGCCTCCAACGTTCATTGTGAAGATGAAGCTAGATCATCTATGTAAAGGGCATAATGTGTGTGGGAGCCAGCCTCCAAGAAGGCGCCCAGTAATCCTTGGTTTCTGCTAGCCATGCCTCCCACATGGAATCAAGAGTCAGCCTACATGATCAAGACAATCTGGTGGGTACAATGCTGTGTGACTTCTGAGACTAGGTCACAAACGCCATCGTAGCTTTTGGACCACCCCTTCTGGGGGAAGCCAAGCACCATTGTAAGGATGCTCAAGCGTCCCTGAGGACAGACCCATGTGGAGACCAGAGGTACTGAAACCCCTGACAGCCAGCCAGCCATGAATGAGCCACCTTGGAATTAGACGTCCCTGTCCCAGTCAATACTTCAGAGATGACAGCCCCAAACACCTGACTGCAACCAGCAAGAGCAATCCTGAGCCAAAACCGCCTTAACCCAGCAGCTCCCACATTCCTGATCCACAGAAGCCATGAAAGATAATAAATAATTATTACAGTTTTCACACACACACACACATGCACACACACACATGGTTTTAAGCTACTGAACCTCGGGATGATTTGTTACACAGCATTAGGTAACCGATACACAGAGTAACTGGATATACAAGATTTGGCGTATACCTCTACCTCGAGATATTTGTTGCCAATACTTACTGCTTCCCGTGCTGCAGACACACTGCTTGCTCATTTACATACATTTACATATCTCATGCCATCCTCACCCGATGCCTGTAAGGTAGAGGCCAGCACGAGGCTTGTTTTAGAGAAGAGACTCGGAGACACGGAACAGCTTGCCTGAGATCAGTCACACAGCCCGGAAATGGCAGAGCCAGGATTTGAACCCAGGCCTGTCTGCCTCTGAAACCAAATTCTTCGCCAAACTTTTGGTCCTCATATCACATTCCAGAGCGCAATGTGAATTGTCATTATCATCACAATTTTTGACTGTTGACTGGGGTGTTTTTTGTTTTCCCCAGGGAGAGGACTAAGAGAAAGAAAACATTATCTCCGAGCCTCCCTCACTTCCCTGGTCCTCCATGGCAAATGGGACACATCCCAGACTCCCCTGTCCTAGGGGCTTAAAGTCAGGTGGCATCAGGGGACGGTTTGGAGGAGACACAGATTCCCAGTAGGAACAGCCCCATCCGCTGCCGGCACAGCCTGCCTGCCAGGGCTGCAGGGGTTAAAGAGAACCGCTTGGCTGCAAGAAAATCTCTCCAACGGTGTTAGAGCAGGGGAAAAAGGCAAAATGATTGTAAATTCCGCCAGGGGAATTCTGCCATGAATCCGGCTCACCTTTCACGGACTCCCCCCGCCGCCCCCCGCCCCGCCTGAGAGGATAACTGACCTTTGGAGGGAAATAATGAAAAGAAGAAATTCCTTGGAGAAAATAATGTGTCCGGGCCCCAGTAATGAGATCGGCTCCTTTTATGTTGCCATGGCAACGGCAGTCATTTTATAATACAAAATACATGAATGGGTGCGGGCAGGGGCAGCCTCATCAACCAAAGGGGTGGAGGCGTGGGCCACTGGGCAGTAGGGAGGGGGTTAGCCTCTTGCAGGCCCTGGTCTGAGGGTCAGGCAATGGCTAGGGTCAGGGGCCACCGTGCCTCCTTTCCCCAGAGAAGCAGGCCTGGCTTGGGCTGGCGGGGGCGGTTCTTCTTAGGCTGGGGTCTGGGGATGCAGAGAAGGGTTGGGGGGGCCTGGGGGTGGCATCATCTTCGTGGAGTGCGGGGATCGGACATGGGACCCGAGGCTCTGGCATGTTCATAATATTAACACAAGCCCCTTTTCTCTGTGTGTGTTTCTCTAAGACAGGATTTCTCTGTCCCTGCCTAGGAGAGAGGGAACAATGGCTCCATTGTACAGATCAGGAAACTGAGGCTTGGCCAGGTGAAGCAACTTGTTCAAAGTGACACAGAAGGGATTCCAGCTCAGCTGTCTCCAGGGCCACTGATTGGAGTTATGATCGTGAACTCTGAGTGGGGGCATACAGGAACTCGCCAGGGTGCTGGGCACATGCTCTGTGTTGTCACAGGCAATGTCTGGATGTAAAAGTACATCGAGTTCTCGCTTAAACTTTGTGCATTTGATAGTTCGTAAATTAAACCTTAATTTTTAAAACGTGTTTGTTGGAGGGGGGGGGGGTGGATGGACGCCTAATGCCACACGAAGATGAAGTGTGGGGTCTCGGCCGTCAGCTAGACCAAAACTCAGACCCCAGCCCCTTCTTGCCCAGCTTCCTCCTCCGGATCCCCCATCCTTACCTGTAAAGTGATCCAATAACGTGCCCACATCCTAGGGTGTCAGAGGATGTTACCCCGGAATGGACTTAGTGCACGACGTGGGATTCAGGAAAAGCCATACAGTGCAGCTAAGAGTCTTCACTCTCTCCTGCTGTTGTTCTATGGGTTATGATGACCGTCACAGGCAGGGCAGGTGGGGTCAGGAGACTTCCAGAGAAAGAACAGGAAGAGAGGAGAGACAGGGA
>SJYV01040461.1:749534-766755 GCA_006410875.1 Neotragus pygmaeus | reverse complement strand
AGGCAGAGGGGGTGGGGCGGGGGAGTGGGGGGAGCTGGGCCTGGGGAGGAGCTGCGGCCGGCGCAGAAACGGACCGGTGTGTATTTATTCATGTCTGACACAACACAATTTGATTTTCCACATAAAAGATCAAATAATATTTCAGTTACAGTTAATTACACACCCCAAAAACACATCAAAGGATGGTCCGCGTCCGCCCAGCCATTGCTTCGCTGCACCGCGTGCGCCCAGATTTCACGCCTGGCTTCGAGGCGGCTGCAGCACAGAAGCTCTGCAGTTCATGCCCACATGGGCCTCTGAGGCTGGGCTGGGGGTCTCCAAGGTGCCTCCTGGGCCCTCAGGCCCCTTGCTGGGCTCCCAGGACTGTCCAGTGTGCAACTCATGCCCGGCCTCCCCACCAAAATAGTAGCCTGGTGCAAGTGCTTTTATAAGGCCCAGTCTCCCACAGAAGAGAAAAACCCCCAGTGACACCAGCACTCCCCCTGCAGGCTGGGGAAGGGACCAAAGTGGGCACATTATCCCCATTTGTTAGATAAGGAAACTGAGGCCCAGAAAGATGAAGTGATTCGCCCAAGCTCACACAGGGATTTTAGGTGAGCTGGATGACTCAAAGGACTTCCCTCTCACAGTGTATCACACCTTGCTGGAAAAGAGCCATGGAAGAAGGAATTTGCTTAACATCAATCACATCAACAGAGTCATCCTTTTCTCAGGAAGCCCTGTTGACTGACCAGCCACAGGGCAAACCCCTCTGGGGTGTGGGAGCAAGGCTGAAGTGGGGACACTTAGGAAGTGTGACCTTGGGGGACCGTTAACCCTCCTGGAGTCTTAGCTCACCCTGTGATGCTTCTCGAAACACTCACTGTGCACATGGTGGAGAAAATTCTGGAAAGACCAAGTCTGAGAATCCCAGAATCTTAGTATATTGAAGGTGACAGAATCTTAAAATCAGGAATTTCAAGAACAAGAAGAGACATCCAACTCCAGAGCTATCGTGAAGCCCGGAGTGGTTGTGTGCTCAGCTCAAGATCACATAGCAGGTGAGGTTGGGCTTCCTGGCACCACAGGTGCAGTTTGGGGTGGTGGTCAGTGCACCCCAGAACCTGGACAGAGCTGCACTCTGCCAGAATCTCCCATCGGAGTCCCTACCTTTAGGAAGGGCCTTTGAAATACCTGCAGAAGGCCTGTCCCTGGCTCCTCCCCAGGGTAAGAGCTTGCTGGGAGCAGTACCTGGGGGAGCAGGGTGCAGAGACCAGGGCTGGAGGCACCCAGAGCAGGGGAGCCTGGATCTGCTCAGATAGCAGCTCCGTCAGAGGGAGGGAAGACCCCCCAAAGCAGTTCCCTCTCCCCCCACTCCAGATCCTAAAAGAGCCCTGGGCCTGGAGATGGAAGCAGGGTCTTGCCAGGCCAGCCACTTCCCCTCTCTGATCCTGTTTCCCTTCTGCAAACTCAGGCCCATGGGAGGCTCAGGGGATGATGCCTCACTCGTGAAGGTTCCCGTCTATGGGCACTGGGGCGGGGTAATGGGGGTGCAGAAGGGCTGGCGGGGGGCCAGGCAGAGAGCAGGGGCAGGGGAAGGGCAGGAGCTATTCTGGGCCCCTCTCCCTCCCTGCACCCATGCACCCATGCTCAGACGGCAAACGACCATCCTGTTTGCCAGGCAAAGATGTTTCCTGTGCTGGCCGCAGCCAGGCTGAACCTGCCTGGTGCCCACCGCAGGCTCGTCCCAGAAGCCTCTGTTTCGCGGCCACCTTGGGACCCACCCGACACAGCCCGCCTGGCTCCCACTGCACCCCTCAACAGTTCCATCCCTCCAGCCTCAGTTCCCTTATGCCCCAACCAGACTCAGAACACCCAGACCTCATGAGCCTGGGACGTTCAATAAATAACATCAACCAAGTGAGGCCTGGCACATGGTAGGTTCATGCTTCAAACCAGTGGCTTGACTGTCGATATGTCTCACACTTGCTGGCGCACAGCAAGCCTCAGACACAAGGGAGTATTAGAGCAATGGTGGATGACAGTGGCCCCATTGCCCTATTTACGCTCCCTTCCTCGGCATGGAGCACACGGTTCTGTGAACAGCGGGTGCCTTTGGGGTGTGTGCTGACCTTTTCCCTCGTCACCTTGTCACTGTTTGTTTGTTTCCTTGAAGGCAGGGCTGTGTTTTATTTACCTTTGTGCTTTGCAAATATTCCCGAGTATTTATTGAACGGATGGTGGGTGGAAGGATGCATGAACGGATGGATGGATGGATGGGAGAGTAGGTGGATAGGGAGCTGGAAAGAAAATGAGTGGATGACATTTTGCGGTACTACATTTATCTGTAGTTGGATCTTTTACAACAAGAATATCTTACTTTTTCAATCAATTTATATTTGAAGAAAAGATGCGAATAAATTTGTGGGGTTCACTCCAAACCTACTAAATTAAATTTTCAAACAAACAAAGAAAAAGAGTGAGTGGGTAAGTGAATGGATAAGTGGAGAAATAAAAAGAAACCAAGGGTGAAAAAGCACTCTTTGGCTAGAGGACTCAGGAGACCTAGATTCAAGTCTGCCCCCTCAGCTTATTCTGCTGTGTAGCCTTGGGCAGTGAAGTCACCCTCTCTGAGCCTGTTTCCTCATTTATCCAAGGAACCTGGCGAATCTGCTCTGGCAGTTCCCTGGGAGGTCCGGAAGATTCCTTGTGAGGCTGGTGGAAGTTCCTTCCTAAACTGTAAAGTGCTCTGCCCTGGGCAGGTGGTGGCCAGTCCTGAATCTCCTGGGGAGGCAAGCAGAGAGAATGAGGCCTGGCATGGTGTAGCCTGGCAGGTGATGGAGGTCCTGAGGCCCGACACCCTGGCGGGCTCTAATCCTGCGTGGCTTCATTCATGGGCAGAAGCTCTCACTCTAGTAAAATTTTATGGCCTCTGAGAACCGGCAGAGAGCTGCCAGCAGCAACTCTCTGGAAATTTATGGCTGGCCTCCTCCCTCCTGGCCCCCCCTTCCTCAACCCAGCTCTCACCAAAACTGAAGGCTCTGGGCTTAGCCACAGGGACCTGAGCCCCTCAGTGGGATAGGGGAAAAAGGGCTGAATTAGGAGAGACTAAAACATTGTGGTCAAAGGCAGGACAGAGGCATGCTGAAAGACCTGGATCTGAGAAGCGTTTACTTGTCAAGATTGTGCACAAGACTGTCACACCCTGCATAAGGTTACAAAACAGGCTCTTGTCTAAGATCCCTTTGGAAAAAACAAGAATGTGGCCACAGCAGCCACAAGTGTCTCTTATAGTCCCTGAGTGTATCTTTTCCCCCGCCCCAGGGCCTTTGCACATGCTGTTTCCTCTGCCAGGACACCTTCTCCCCAAACTATGATTGGTGCAGTTAGCCAGAATGCACATGTAGAGCTGACACGGGCAGGCACATGTGTGCATGCTGCTCACGTGAACGAGTGGATTTCTAATGCCTGCTGCACATCTCATGAACAGGAAAACCAGAGGGCCAGGTGGTGGGGGTGCATGCCTGTGTGGCAAGTGCTGGGTGTGGCCCCAGGTGGGAGGGAAAGGGGGCAGCACCCCCATTTCTAGGGGGTGGCAGGTCCCCAGCACTGCACGGTCTATTTGTGAGTGAGCCCATTACCCTGACATCAGGGTTACTCATTTAATCTACATTTCATAAAGGCAGAAACCTAGGCATCCAAGATCTGGCCAGGGGATCTGAACCCTGACTGTAGAGGGGTGCAGCACCCCCATCCAAAGCTGGGTGGGCTAAGGAAGAGTTCTAAGGGGGCTCCAGCCCCCCATCACTGCCATTGTGGAGGCTGCATGGGGAACAAGCAGGGAGTGAGGGGACCGCCAGGAACCCAGCTGACGGTGGGGAGGGGAATGAGGACCAGACTAAGAGAGCCTGCAAGGGGGCGGGCACGGCTGTGGGGCGGCCCCTTCCCAGGTCAGGCTGGGAACCCGCTTCCCCCGCCAGCCCTGCCGCACTCTGGCTTCGAGGTGGCACTCTGGTGGCACGGGGCCGCCGTGGTCAGGACCCATCAGGCTGATTTACGGGCCCTCCCCGCCCGCCAAGCACCGGCAATCAGCTGCAGCCGCCAGATCTATTATTGATGAACTTTCTGAGCCCCGCTAATTAACTGCGTGCACCCCCGGCGGCTGGCTAAAATACCAGCCTGGAAGCTCCAGCCAATGTCACGGGCACCACCCCCGGAACCGACGGGGCCCAAGACAGAAAGTGGACAGGGGACCACCCCCAGAGGAATCTCAGATAGCTCAGACTCAGCCCCCCACTCACAGGCCCCCGCCAGGCTCACACCAGGACCCCTGGAAACCTTCTGTGTGAACTGGGGCCAGCCGCTTAATCTCTCTGATCCTCAGGCTCAGGTCACCTACAGCAGGCAGCAGGGGACTGGAGCTGAGCATACTGCAGATGGAAGGGGTATGAAGGCTCTTGTCAGGCCTTTGAGGAAAAAAGACAAAAAGACTGAACACACCATAATTAAGGGCACAGCTTTGGGGCCATATAGAGCTGGATGCAATCCTGGCTCTGCCGCTCGCCAGCTGTGTGACCTTGAGCACGTTCCTTCCCTGAGTCTCAGTTTCCAGATCTGTAAAATGGGTGGCAGCAGTCCCTGCCTGTGGGCTGTTGGAAGGAGTTAACCGCTGGAGGCTGTGTGACAGCTCAAACACAGATGAGTAGACAGTCAGCACTCAGTCATGCTCCCTTCCCTCTGTCCTTCTGAAAAATAGGCACGTCTGGCCTCTTGCCAATAACAGCCGCCCCGGGGGCTCCCAGCTCCCCCCTCCCTCTTGAGAACACCTGTGCAGATCCCCTTCCCTGGCCCCATGGAATGAAAATTATGTAAAGAGGCCCACACTTCTCCCTTGCAGACAAAGACTGAAAAATAAAAATTCCACACTGTCCCAGGAGACTGCTGGAGGTTCAGGAAAGACCCCAGCCGAGACCTCTCCTCCCCCAGGGCGTGGGGGCTGGGCCTTCAGGACCCCCGCTCATCCTCACAGCTGGTGGAGAGCCAGCAAAATGGTTCAGGGTGGGGAAGCCCCATTCGTCGCAGGAGAAAAGTGAGGCCCTGAGACCGGAGCCAGTGGCCCCCAATCTGGCGCCCAAGACCCAGAGTTGCCCCCTGGAGTGTGATGTAAGGACGCTGAGGGGTGGCAGGGGTGATCAGGAGGGAGCTGAAATGTGCTCGCCTTCCTGGGGACTGGACTGTGGATTCAGATGCCGCAGAGTGGACTGGGGGCTTTTCACAGACAGAAGGCAAACACCACTGAAGGACAGGGCGCTACCAGCCCTCGGGGTCCTCTTCCAGCTCTCCCGATAACAGCAGAAACTCGCACCCGGAGGCTGCTGGGTCTTAAACATCTAACGGAGGGAGTTGTCAGCCTGGGCCCTGAGGACAAGCCCCGCCCCGGACGGCCAGCTAGTCTGAAATGCTCTTGCACTTCTAACTCAGGACTGAGTTTTCACTTCCGGCAAGTCATCAGTTCAAAGCAGTGTTAGAAACTTTCGAACTGAAATGAAAAGCAAGTCCCTTTAAATGCACATGAAGTAAGAACCAGTGCAGACTCAGTGGTGAAACCGGCGCCAACAGGGTTTCTTCCCAGCTCAGTAGGTGGGTGGCTTCCGGGCCTGCCCCTCCCCGGGAGGGCGCCCACACCCAGCCGGTTCACCAGTCATCAGCTAACAGGTAATATGTACCAGCCATGTGCCCCGTGCTGGGCTGGCTGCTCACAACACTCTGCAAACAGACGAGGGCCTGCCGTCTGGACCTTACAGTCCAGCAGAGAAACCAGTGCATCAGAAACTCGTGGATGGTGATGAATGTCCTGAGGACCCCAAGCTGTGCTAGAGAAAAGCAAAGGGTGGGTGGGACGTGGTGGGTGGATGGACAGGAAGTCTTGCCATAGTTAAGGGGGACCCAAAGGACGAGAAGGTGCAGGCTATGCTGAGAGCAGAGGAAAGAGCAGATACAAAGGCCCTGAGGCAGGAAAGACCACCACCACCCTCTCCCCTGGAAGAACTGATGGGGGGTGGGGGTGGGGCAGTGAGAGATAAGGTAGGCGGGTGCCAGCCCACTCAGGACCTGGAAGTTTCCAGAGAGGATTTGGGGCTCTGTTCTGGGTATTATTTGGGCTTCCCTGGTGGTTCAGACAGTAAAGACTGCCTGATCAAAGAAACCTGGATTTGATACCTGGTTCGAGAAGATCCCCTCGAGTAGGAAATGGCAAATTCACTCCAGTATTCCTGCCTGGAGAATCCCATGGACAGAGGAGCCTGGTGGGCTACAGTCCATGGGGTTGCAGAGAGTCAGACACAACTGAGCGACTGACATTTCACTTCACTTCTGGGTATAATGGGGAGCCCCTGGGTTGTTTTTGTTTGGTTTGGTTTTCTTAATCAGGAGAGTGGCTTGCTCCCGTTTGAGTTTTAAGCAGACCCCCTAGCCAGTGTTCAGATCATGGACTTGCAGGGGCCACCGTGGAGGAAGGGAGGTTGAGATGAGCGGGCTTTGTCTATGGGGGTGAGGGGGTGCCAGCTGGTGCCAGAAAGCAGTCAGACCTGAGGGTGGTACTGGAGGAAGGAGCAGCGGGGTTGGGTGACTTGTGTATGCAGTTGACAGGTATTTATTAAGCACCTACTGTGTACCAGACCTCAGGCTGTGTGCCAAGGAAACCTCAACGAGTGGCACTGGGAAGGAATCTGGTCCTCGTGGGGCTGGCTGTCGGGGGAGAGGGAGGCACCACACGATATGCCCACAGCTGTGAGTGTCACGCGTGCACAAGCCCACTCTCACCCTCTCCCCTGGCACACACGCACACAGGCATGCACGCCCCAGGCGCCCGTGTGCACACGCCTGGCCCCCATCACCGTTGCACACGTGCACACACGCATGCAGTCCTCGGCTTCACCTGTAAAAATAATCTCGGTGATTACGCTGCATTGGGCTGACGCTGGCAGGGAATAATTGAGATCCCCTCGCTCCTGCTTTACCAGCTGATTCATTGAGAACGCACTTCGCCCTCGCCTCAGCCCCGCTGAACGCTGCGAGCACTAAGAATACTTTCTTTTATTGTAGCGAATGACATTTGAATTCATTTTCCTCCCCATTATGCGCCGAGATGGCAGAGACGGAGGGGTTATTACCTGCCCGCCATTATGTAACGTGACAGAAATCCGCCACGGCTCGCTGCTGTCGGATGCCTCTGGGTCCCCCAACCCCAGACCTCCCAGCTAAGACGTGACAGCACCCATCTGTGGGCCAGGGCCCCGTGAGGCCGTGCAATTGCCAGGGGGCTGTGAGCCGGTGGCCTCAGTTTCTTCATCTGCTCAATGGGAGTGAAAAAGATGAGCTGAATGACCTTCAAAGGGTTTTTCAACCCTGCCAGGTGTGATCGGCAGCTCCAACGCAAACGTTGGTCTCCTCCTAACCCTTCTCTATTTAGGGGTGAGGGTTGTCTTTGCTGAGGTTTGAGAGAGTGATTCCTCCCTGTATGAACTCCCTTCAGACCCTGAAGGGGTTCCCTGGAGCCCCTCCAGCCTCCCTGGGGGGTACAGATGGGAGGAAGTAGAGCAGAGTTCCAGGCCCTGCTCTGTTCCCCTCCCAAGACGGGACCATCCTTCTTTCTCTTTTTCTTTATTGTTAATTGGAGGATAATTGCTTTACAATATTGTGTTGGTTTCTGCCGTGCATCAGCCTGAATCAGGCATAGGTATCCTGCCCCCTCTAGGCTGTCACCAAGCACTGGTTTGAGGGTTTGAGCTTCCTGAGTCATATGGCAGATCCCTACTGGCTATCTAATTTTCACACATGGTAGTGTACATGTTTCCCCGCCACTCTCAGTTCATCCAACCGTCTCCTTCCCCTACTGTGTCCACAAGTCTAGGCAGTTCTTCTTGTCTGATCTCTGGGGTCCTGGAAGAGTTTTCTTGAACCACCGCATCATGGCTAAGTAGAAAAAAAATCAGAGTAACAACCAAGCAAGGCAGAATGGGAGGAAGGGAGAGCAGGAGAGGAAATGTGTGTTTCTGCAAGGAAATGCAATGGAGTCAGCGCTGGCATTCAATGTGTCAAGGCTTGAATTTCCTGGTTCCTAGAGAGAAACCAGTCCATCCCATTCCAACCCAAGAACACAGGCTCTGGCACTGCTGAAACCTGACAGACAAGCTGGAAAGCTGTCTCCTTCCCCCTCCGCAGGAGTGGGAAGGGCGCCCAGTGCTGGCAGGGAAGGGTCGAGGGTGACCACTTGAACCCTGACTGGGAGGGTGGGTATCACCCTAAACACACTGGCTGAGCCAGGGACCCAGAATTCCAGGAACAGCTAGGGGATATCCACAGAGGTCCCCAAGTGTCCCCCTACCACAGGCGGCCAGCTGGGTGGTCTCTAATGTCTGGGATTCTTCCTGAGGGCAGCCTGGCATTCTGGACCCAGCCACATGCACACAGAGGTGACCCTCAGGCTTCCTCAAGGGCCTCCCCAACCCCAAATCATATTCTTCCCATTCCACCCTGGCACTCGGGCCTCAGCTCAAACTGTTCCACTGTAATCAATGATGCCGCTTCTGTGACCCTGTCACCGAGGACCCGCAGGCTCACTGAGGGTCATCACGGAGCCACCGTGTGGGCGCTGGAGGGCCTGGGAGGTTTCCCAGGCCCCCGCCCTGTTAGAAACGGGGGCCAGTTTCTGACACTGTTGTAAATCATCCAAAGGCCCTCGAGGATTTCCTACGAAGGCCCTGTGATGGAACCCACATGCCATCGAGTTAAACCTGAGTTGGATGAGACACCACTGCAGTTTATTCAAATTGCAAGATGGGAAAGAACAGGATGGAAAAAAAGAGAATTAAAAGGTAATGAGAGGGCTTCCCCGGTGGCTCCGTGGTAAAGAATCCACCCACCAAGTCAGGACACATGGCTTCAATCCCTAATCCGGCAAGATCCTACATGCTGCAAACCGGCAAAGCCCAGAGCGTCACAACTACCAAGCCTGTGCTCTAGAGCCCGGGAGCTGAAAGTGCTGAAGCCCACGGTCACCCTGGAACCTGTGCTCGGCAACAAGAGATGCCGCCGCAGTAAGAAACCCACCCACCGGAACTAGAGAAAAGCCAGTGCAGTCACAGAGCCCCAGCATAGCTAAAAACACACAAGTAAGTCAGTGAGACAATGACAGGGACTTTTCCTACTTCTTAACAATTTCTAGTGTGTCTGATGAAGGTGATCGTATCCACAAACGGAAAAAAAAAACTCCTCCATCTGGGGTGGGCTCGGAATGCTTCTTTCATTTCCTCGGCACCCCANAGAGCATTTTCTCCTATGGGTCCTGGAGGGTCCTTGAGGACATCAGGGGTCTTTGTCAGCATCCCAACCTTTGGAGAAGCTGGGTTTGACAGGACAGAGGCTATGCGGGCCAGAACCATATGGATCCTAAATGCTGCATCCAGACGAGGGTGGCCTGGCTCCTTGATACTCAGAGTCCAGAATTTCCACAGTGAGACAGGAGAAATCTCCCACTTTGTCATGAATTAACATTCCAGATTTGACATCTTGGTCATGGAGCTTTGAATTGACGGTCAAAACATTAACCCAGAGCTGGACGGCAGGAACCTGGGCTCTTAGGGCTTGAAACCACGTGTCCTCAAGGAGCTGTCATCTCTAAGTTTCGGAAGATGTGAGCGCTTCACTTGGGAGAACTTTGAATCTAGGCAGTAGAGACCTTTCATCAGAAGGGTTGGAGGGCTGCCTCGTCATCACCCACATGTGATTTCACAGTGTCATCAAGAAATAACGTGTTATTTCTTATATCAGATGTAATTCACTTATTGAATACATTTCAGAAAATACCTATAGCTGTGAAGTCATGAAAGAAAATCACCTAAAATTATCAAGTCTGGAAATCACCAAGCTTATCATATTATTACCTTTAAATTTGTTCTCCATACATTTGTGCTGCATATTTATACAAAATGAGATAACACGGATAATTTAATATCCGTAAAATGCTCTTTCCATGTTGTTAAGCGTTCACTCATTTGTTCATCCTCCAACAAATTATCAAATACCTACTGTATGCCAGGCACTGTCCTAGATCCTGGAAATGCAACACTTTAAAAGTGAATGGGTAGGGACTTCTCTGGCGGTCCAGTGGCTAAGACTCCAGGCTCCCAATGCAGGGTGTCAGGGAACTAGATCCCACGTGCCGCAACTAAGGACTCGCATGAAGATTCCCCATACCGCAGTGAAGGTAGATGATCCTGCATGCCACAGTTAAAACCTGGAACAGTCAAGTAAATGACTTTTTTAAAAAATTTTAAATAAATGAATGGGAGAACTAAAACCTTGTCCGCTTGGAACTTTCTTCTGTTACATTCTGCTAACCAACAAGTTGGTCGTATGATATTCCACCGTGACAATGTAGCATTATTCATTTACCCAGTCCCCTGTGGCTGGGCAGTTAGGTTGCTTCTTCTCTTGATGAGATGAACATGCTTTTACAGTGGAATCTTTCTGAGACACTGTGATCACTGATTTCTTAAAGAGGGAGCCCTAAAGATGAAAGGGCTGTGTACACTGCTTTGGATGTCTGCTTCCAAATTGCCCTCCGAAATGAATTCTATCCATGTGTACGCTTGCCAAGCAAGGAAGGAGGGTACGTGGTAGGAGCGGATTTATTTAGACTAGACAGGAGAAAGTTAAGGAACTTCTCAGTCTTTTATTTGTTTACTCATTTCGGGCTGTGCTGGGTCTTCATTGCTGAGCGCAGGCTTTGTCTCACTGCAGCGAGTGGGGGCTACTCTCTAGTTGCAGGACGTGGGCTTCTCACTACAGGGGCTTCGTTTGTTGCCAAGCACAGGCTCTAGGGCACGCGGGCTCAGTAGTTGCGACTCCCGGGTTCTAGAGCACAGGCTCAGGAGTTGTGGCACACAGCCTTAGTTGCCCCGAGGCACGTGAGATGTTCCTGGACCAGGGATTGAACCCATGTCCCCTGCATTGGCAGGCAGATTCTTAACCACTGGACCATCAGGGAAGTCCAGAGTTCCTCAGTCTTAAGAAACAAAAGTAGGAGATCGTTCCCAAGACCTTGGAGGCATGGGTTAAAGCCATTTTCTAAGAGGCAGGAGACAGGGAGTGAAGTGAAGGATGAGGAAACCCCGTCACTGCCACAGGGACAATTTCCTTCTTGCAAACACCTTTAGAGATTCAAAGTTACTTGTGTTCCCAGAACACAGTACCACACTCTCCAAAATGATGTCAACTTAGAAGATGATCCTCCACATCATATATATCCAGGAATACCAAGTCTCAGAAAGAAATTACGTGAAAGGGACTTTTGAAGTCTGGGAGTAGAGGAAACAAATTTTGGAGCAAGTCAGACCTGGGTTCAAACTGGTGTGGTTATTTCCTTCCCTGTGGTTGTGGAAGGTAGTATAATGTCCCCTACCCACGTCCCTGAGATGTCCATGTCTTAACCCCTGGGAACTGTAATATGTTACCTTACATGTCAAAAGAGACTTTGAAGTTAAAGATCATGAGTTGGGAAGATTATCCTGGATTATCTCACTGGGCCCAATGTCATCGTGAGTGTCCTTATAAGAGAAAGGTGGGAAGGTCAAACAGAGAAGGGGAGTGATGAACTCTGGAAATGCAAGAAGGAGCCACAAGCCAAGAAATGTGGGTGACCTGTAGAAGCTGGACAAGGCCAGGAAGGCCATTCTCTCCTAAAATGTCCTGAGTGAATGCAGCCTTGATGACACCATGATTTCAGCCCCATGGAAACAGGGACAGACTTTATTTTCTTGGGCTCCAAAATCACTGTGGCTGGTGCACTGTGGACGGTGACTGCAGCCATGAAATTAAAAGATGCTTGCTTCTTGGAGAAAAGCTATGAGAAACAGTGAATTTAAAAACAGAGACATCATTTTGCTAACAAAGGTCTGTATTGTCAAAGCTATGGTTTTTCCAGTAGTCATGTATGAATGTGAGAGTTGGACCATAAAGAAGGCTGAGCACCAAAGAACTGATGCTTTTGAACTGTAGTGTTGGAGAAGACTCTTGAGAGTTCCTTGGACAGCAAGGAGATCAACGCAGTCAATCCTAAAGGAAATCAACCCTGAATATTCATTGGGAGGACTGGTGCTAAGGCTGAAGCTCTAATATTTTGGCCACTCAATGCAAAGAGCCAGCTCATTGGAAAAAACCCTGATGGTGGTAAAGATTGAGGGCAGGAGGAGAAAGGGGCGACAGAGGGTGAGATGGCTGGATGGAATCACTGACTTGATGGACAAGAGGTTGGACAAACTCTGGGAGATAGTGAAGGACAGGGAAGCCTGGTGTGCTGTAGTCCATGGGGTCACAGAACATTGGACACGACAGAGTGACTGAACAACAACTCATTTTGGAATTCTGACCTCTAGAACTGTGGTGGTGGTGGTTTAGTCACTAAGTCGTGTCCAACTCTTGCGACCCCATGGACTATAGCCTGCCAGGCTCCTCTGTCCATGGGGTTTTCCAGGCAAGAATCCTGGGATGGGTTGCCATTTCCTTCTCCAGGGGATCTTCCCAACCCAGGAATCAAACCTGGGTCTCCTGCATTGCAGGCAGATTCCTTACCGACTGAGCTATGAGGGACCTATAAGGTAATATATATCTGTATAGGAGGCTCTGGGTCTAAGTCTTAGTTCTAGCCAGGGGCTCCTTCAAGTCCCTTCTCTGAGCCTCAGTCTGTCCATCTGTAAAGTGGGGATGTAATANCCTTACCGACTGAGCTATGAGGGACCTATAAGGTAATATATATCTGTATAGGAGGCTCTGGGTCTAAGTCTTAGTTCTAGCCAGGGGCTCCTTCAAGTCCCTTCTCTGAGCCTCAGTCTGTCCATCTGTAAAGTGGGGATGTAATAGCAACCTTCCCCCAACCCCCCGAAACAGAAGATGTGGATAGCACAAAGGATAAAGCGTTCACTCACTGTAGAGAGAAGTGCCCACCCCAGGAGCCTGCTCTACCACCAGCCCCTTACCAATGCACTGGGCAGGGATGGGAGAGGTTATTCCCAGGGCCCAGCCCAGATGGGGCTTAAACTCCAGCCAGACAGGAGCCAATTTCCCCAGCTCATTATCCCAAACCAAATTAGGAGCAGCCTGGACTGCGCCACTCCTGGCTTAATTGGGGCTCACAGACGCCCCTGGCCCGTGCCTCCTTTCTTCCCCCACTCCCCCGTCCCCAGCCGGGCCGCGCCTTGAGGGAGCCAGAGGCTGTGCAGGCCTTGCCACCTGGGCCCGTGCAGACGCCCCAGTGTAATCAATTAGAGCCAGGCCAGGCCGGGCCCATAATGGGGCACTGCTGGGCAGCTGGGCCCAGCATCGATCCCAGCCGCCAGTGACCCCCAGGGAGGCGAGGCAGCCAAGACAGGCCCGCAGATGGCGGTCTCCAGGGCCCTCTGCCCCCACCCCGACCTGGGGCTACCCGGCGGATGGGTGGAGAGGCNCACTGCTGGGCAGCTGGGCCCAGCATCGATCCCAGCCGCCAGTGACCCCCAGGGAGGCGAGGCAGCCAAGACAGGCCCGCAGATGGCGGTCTCCAGGGCCCTCTGCCCCCACCCCGACCTGGGGCTACCCGGCGGATGGGTGGAGAGGCTTCTGCTCCGGGTGGACCCCCCAACAAGCCTGGGACGCTGGACTTTGGTATCTGGTCTCCAAAAAGAATGAGAAATATTCAGGAAATACTGCCTTGCTGGGGTCTCGGTATGCACCCACCCCCAAACTGGAGCATCTTTCATCCCTCAGAACCACTGGATGCCCCCCACGGCACCCACGCTGACCAGGCCCAGTGCCGCCTCCCAGGGGAACCTCTGCAGATGCAGCCAGACCAAGACGGGCCACAGCTTTCTTTGAAAAACCTCCAGAGCCTCCCGCACTCCCTTCCCGCCACAAAGGTTGGTTCAGACTGGCAGGGGGCATGGAGGAGGCCACGGAGTTCTCATCTGGGGACCATGAGGAAGCCTGCATGGGGGTCTCTGCCACAGTTTCCACCCAGGATGCTGCCTCATCCCCCCCCCAACTGCTGTCACCCCAGGAAACAGGGGTGGAAGCTTTGGACCCCGGGAGGGGTGTGGAAACTTGGGGAGGTGACGGGACTAGGGGCGAACCTCCTGCATAGATGGGGTGGGGGTAGGGATGTCGGGGGATATTGTTGAGGGTTGGGGGGAACATTGCCTGAGGGCAAGGACTTCTCTGGGATTACCCCGTTATCCCCTGTGAGGACACACAGGAGGCCTTAAGAACTATTTGCTGAACTGTTTGTGTAAATGGGCCTGTGAGGGAGGGAGTGTGCATGTGTGTGTGAGAGAGACAGAATGTATGCAAGTGTATATGACTATGTATAAGAGTATGTGACTGTGTGTGTGTAATTGTGTGTCCACGTGGCATTTTTTCTCCCTCCCTCTGGGCCAGTGTGCATATCTAAGAAAAGACACAGGGTCTGCTTCCTCTGGGAGACTCCAGGCCCCAGAGGACCCCAGCCACCTTCTGTGGGAACTTCCTGTGGGAACTTCCCAAGTGCAGGTGAAATGCAAATTTGGAGAAACAATGACGTAAAAAGAATAAAATAAAAATCATCTCTCATGACACCACTTATAAACATGCCTGAGCAGAAGCACTCACCTTGCAGCCCTGCAAGGCAGTTTCTGCTAAAAGTCCACTTCACAGATGAGCAGCGTGAAGCTGGGAGAGGCTAGGGGTCAGGATTGAGCTGCCAAGGTGCCGAGACCAGAACACAGTCAGGCCTTGAGGAGAACGCTGCCTTGCAGACAGGAGGGAACTTAGGTTTCCTGAGGGCTTGGCGCCCTTTGGGGCTGAATTTTATAAGTCAGGTGCCCAAAACAACAGTGAGGAATTGAAGTGAACCCAACCCAAGAAACTCTAGCAGGCTTTCCATCTCACACCTGCTACCAACTGGCTGTGTGAGCTTGGGCAAGTTCCTTACCCTCTCTGGTCTGTTTCCCCATCAGCACCCCTGCCTCCAACAGCTTAGAACTCAGGGAGGGCCTATTCTATTCTCCTTCCTAATATAGAACCCCTCCGCTTCCCCTTAATCCATGAGAAACCTGCCCAGCCACTGCTTACACACCTCCCCCAAGGGGGAGCTCACTCTCTCAAAAAGCACCAGGTTGTTGGCCAGGTGAGCCACACAGAGAGGCACATGGACTCAGAAGCCCGACTGCCCGGGTTCTAGACTTGCCTCTCATCATACTAGCTGTGTTACTAACCCAGCACTCCCATCTATAAGATGGGGGTATTTCACTCGCAGGGCTTCAGATGATTTCAGGAAAGCCAGTCTTCCTCAGCAGCTGCCTTAATGCTATTTGAACTGCTGTGCATCTTTCCTGCACCCACATACCCCCTGCAAAAAAGGATGTTTTCAAGCCAGAGTATGATGGTGCAGGGATGAATAGTCCTGGGCACTGACTGAGGGCCATCAAAGTGCTCGTTACAGTGATCGCTCATAAAACCCTGCCCTGTGTTCAGAGGCATCCACCTCCTGTCCCTTCCACTTACTAGTCCTCAGTCAGGAATGAGCTCACCCATTTGACAGATGCGGAAACTGAGACGAGGTAGATGAAACTATTGGCCCAGGTCACCTCTCAGCACCCTGAGCCGCAGGGCTGCTGTCAGGCTGGGGCTGGTCCTTCCATTGTCTGCCCATCCTTGTCTGTTTGAGTCCTAGCCAGGTGGGCGGGGAGGCCAGAGAGGGGGGTTGGACTGAAGCTCCCCTCCCCGGCCAGGGACACGGAGCCGGGTGAGCGGGCTACGGTCCAGCCACCAGCGCAGGCTGCCTAATTGCCGACGCACGGCCGCTGCCCTGGCCCGTGACACGGGCCCCTGACAGACGTGATTTATGAGGGCCCTCGGCAGAGCGGAACCCACTCAATTGCCTATTACCTCACTTAGCAGACACCTTGTCACCGCCCGAGAGCCGGGTGTTAAAAATACAAACCAGGCGGCCAGCAGGCCCTGCACACGGGCCCTCCACCTGCTCCCAGCCAGAGAACCACTCCCCCCAACCCCTCGCTGGCCAGGCGGCCCGCTGATCTCCAGTTGGGCTGGGCTTCAGGAGAAGATGGTGAGGCCGAGAGAAGTGGGTGTCGTCGGCCTCAGCGGCTGAGTGGGAAGCAGGACAACTGGAGAGGGGACAGAGCTGGAGTTTAGCATCTGTGAGCCCCGCCCCCTCAAGGCAGGGACCATCGCTGAGCCAGACGCCCAGTGTTGTTGTCGGGGACACAGAGGCCCTGAGTCAGATCCCATCTCCACCCTCTACCAGCTCGCCAACCTCAAGAGACTCCCTTAGTCTCTCTGGGCCTCAGTTGCCTCATCTGTAAAATGGGTTATGCAGAGGGTTAAGTGAGTTAATACAGGATGTGCAATTAGGAGAGTGTCTGGCACATCGCAGATGCCCAGAAGTATGGTCCTTATAATATTGTTTTTCTCCTCCTTTCAACCACTCAGTACCTGGCCAGGGACACACGTGTTCTAATCAACTGATATACCATCATCTGCCCGCAACACAAGAGACCTGGGTTCAATCTCTGGGTCGGGAAGATACCCTGGAGGAGGGCATGGCAACCCACTCCAGTATTCTTGCCTGGAGAACCCGCAAGGACAGAGGAGCCTGGCAGGCTACAGTCTGTGGGGTCTTAGAGAGTTGGACATGCCTGAAGCGACTGAGCGCAAGCAAGCACCTCATCATCACCATCAGCACAATCATCACCATCATCATCATCACCATCATTACCATAACCATCATCACCACCATCACCATCACCATCATCACCATCGTTACCATCATCACCATCACCACCATCATCACCATCAACATCATCACCATCATCACCATTAAAATCAACATCACCATCATCAATCACTATCATCACCATCAACATCACCATCAGCACCATCATCACCATCACCATCATCAACATCACAATCATCACGATCATCATCACAATCATCAACATCACGATCATCACTATCATCATCACCATCACCATCATCACCATCATCATCACCATCATCACCATTAAAATCAACATCACCATCATCACTATCATCACTATCAACATCACCATCAGCACCATCAGCACCATCACCACCATCAACATCACAATCATCACTATCACCATCATCACCATCATCATCACCATCACCACCATCACCATCATCACCATCA
>SJYV01040461.1:723669-749426 GCA_006410875.1 Neotragus pygmaeus | reverse complement strand
CCAAAAAATAAAGTCTGACACTGTTTCCACTGTTTCCCCATCTATTTCCCATGAAGTGATGGATCATCATCACCACCATCATCATCACCATCATCACCATCAACATTATGGTCATCACTATCATCATCACCATCACCACCATCACCATCACCACCATCACCATCACAACCATCACCATCACCATCATCACCATCAACATCATGATCATCATTATCATCACCATCACCAACACCACCGTCAACACCATCATCATCACCATCAACATCAACATCACGATCATCATCATCAACATCACCATCACCACCATCATCACCATCACCACTGTCATCATCACCATCATGATCATCACTATCATCACCATCACCATCATCACCATCACAATCATCACTATCATCATCACCATCACCACCGTCATCATCACCATCACCACCGTCATCATCACCATCATTACTCAGAAAGATGGGTCAGGCCATTCTTGGCAGCGGGAGCCACTCGTCTTGATGATGACAATAACCCCTGGCATTCACGTGGGTTTGTAAATCTACCGAGAGCTTTCCTGGATGCTGTCCCACTTCCTCCTCTGAGTCCTGAGGGGACGTGGGGGCCCAGGACTCTGTCTGGCATGGCTTTGAGGCCACACTCGGCAAGCTTACCCATTGCTTCTCCACCCTTTGCCATGTGACTCCTGGCCAGCGCCATGCCTCTCTCAACTTGGGGGGAGTGGGCAGCACAGCTTCCGGGAGTGCAGCCCCAGATCAAGGAACCACTGCTCAGCGGACAAACGGCCTGAGGCCCTTGGCTGATGGCTGGCATTCTTGGGCCTGGCAAGACCACACCTGCTTCCCTCGTGACTCACCCACCTGCCTGGGGCCCTGGCTCAGGTCCCTCAGCCATATTATGGTTTAGAACCAACATTAAAAGAAGCCACAGTTGAGATTTTTCTACAAAGTCGTGCATTCATTCAATAAACATGAGATAGAGGCATCTCCTAAAGGAGCTCACGCTTCAAGTGGGAAGATAGTGGCTTTGGTTAGAACAAGGGGCTTTGCGAGTACCATCAGGAACACTCACAGCAGAGGGACTGAAGCCACGCTGTGGAGGAGGTGGAGGAACTAACTAGAAGGAAGGAGTCTCAGGTAGGAGGAATAGCAAAGGCCCCCAACCTGGAAAAAGTGCCAAGAACTCAAAACTGGAGCAGAAAGAAAGAAGCAAGAGAGGGCGGCCTTTTCCAAGACTTCCCACATTAGAAGGCAAAGCTGGGAGGGACTCAGTCATGTGGTCATTCATTCATTCACCCTCTTGGTCATTCAACAGTTACTGCTTATCTACTCCCTGCCAGACCCAGCTGGGAGCTGCAGACAGGGAAACAGACAAAGGAACACGTGAGACAGGAGAGGGAAGCCAAGGGGTCATGGGGAGAGCCAGTGGGAACAGCATTAGGGAAGACGGCCTGGAGGAGGGGGCTCCAAGCAATCTAGAAAATGCCTCCTTGTACTTCTAAACTGAGCTCGGGTGTCAAGGGCAATATTGGTCCCAAAGTTCTCCCTGCTGTCAAGGGCAAGGAAAGTCCAGATTTCTCTGGTAAGTTGGATATTCTCATTCATTCAGTCAGTCATTTTCCCAAGTGGTAAGACAGGTAGAGGTAACTCAGACCCAGCCCAGCACTCACCTGTCTCCATGCTGCTTCAAAGGAGGCAGGTGAGCATAAACAAATGCAAATCGGTATCCAGGGTGATAGAGGGTGGCCACCCACTGCAAGCTGGTCACAGAATCACTTGGAGCCTTGAAGCAAACAGATTGCCAGGCCCCACCTGGGGTCACTGACTCTGCCTCTCGGGGTCAGGGCAGAGAACCTGGATCCTAAAACCCCTCGGAGGGGGGCACTAGCCTGCTGACTGTCATTTCAGAACCCACCATGCCGGGAGCACTGAGCCCCCGAGGGGCTGAGCTGATCCGCTGGCAGGCAGGACCAGCTCCTGCTGACTTCAGGCCTTATTTTAGCCTCTGGTGTGTCCCCGGGAGGCCCAACAGGAGGAGGTTGGATATTTTACAAGGGGAATTTGCACGGGTATTTTCAGTCCGGATGGAGGGTCGGGCTGGTCTTAGCTGGCCAGCCCTGCAAGAAGAGAAACCAGGTGCTGAAATCGAATACGACTCCCCACCCTTCACCCTCCCTGGAGAAGTTGGTCCCCCTAAGCCTGGGGTGGGGGCTTTCCAGTGAGTGATGGGCCAGAAGAGCCCATGTCAGGTCAGACCTGTCACCTGGGGGTTTCAAATAACTTGAGACTCCTTGGTTGCAAAAGAATGGGGAGGCAGGTGACATCGTCCCCATTTCACAGATGCAGAAACTGAGGCTTGGAGAGTCCAAGGCCGGCATCTTAGGCATACTCAACCCTAAATCCTGTGACAATGAACTAGATTTTTGCTTAAAAGGCAGCATCAGTGCCTAACTAACACCACTCCAAGCTGGTGATTAATAATAATTGTGACAGCCAGAGTTTACATGGCCTTGTTCTAAGCACAGAGTACATTTTGTTAGTACTTTGTTTTCATCCTCCTAACCATCTACAAAGCAAGTACTGATAAGATGCCCATTTGATAGATGAAATAAAGCCGCCACCCAACTCAGAAGTCAGGCAGAGGGTCCGTGGAGCCCTGAGTTTCTGTGACATTTTCCCTGCCCAGACCACCTCCCCAAACCCTCCCAGCCCTAATGCTTTCTCTGATGGGTCCTTGAGGCAGAGGCCCGAGAGTAGGTTAACAAGACACCAGATATACAGCATCCTCCAGGCCTTGGTTATACCTGCCACGTGGGAGCTGGCAGTGGGGGTTGCTAGGCAAAACTGGAAGCCTGAGTTTGAATCCTAGCCCTGCTCTGGCCTGGCTGTTGTTCCTTTAGAAAGGTCTCTGGCCTTGGGACTGCCGTGGCAGTCTCGTGGTTAAGACTTCACCTTCCAATGCAAGGGGTGCAGGTTTGATCCTTGACTGGTGAGCTAAGATCCCACAGGCCTCATGGCCAAAAAACCAAAACATAAAACAGAAGTAATATTGCAACACATTCAGTAAAGACTTTAAAAAGGTCCACATCAAGAAAAAAGAAGAAAAAAGAGAAAGATTTCTGGTCTTTCTGAGCCTCAGTTTCCCCTTCTGAGAAGTGGGAGTGTCTCTTCCCACCCCATGTATTCCCCAGCATAAAGGAGCGGATCAAGCAAGTGGGAAAACACTCCCCAGGCTGCAGACCAGGAGGCTGAGGATAGAGCGACTAGGAGACACCCGAGGCCCCAAACTGGGCAGGGATCAAGTGGGCCCTTACAAATTTTTACACGCCACTGTCAGACTGACAATTAAGGGGGAGTCAAGGAAATGGCACCCCACTCCAGTATTCTTGCCTGGGAAATTCCATGGACAGAGGAGCCTGGTGGGTTACAGTCCATGGGTTTGCAAGGAGTGACTAACACACCCAGCCCATGGGTCTCAGGAGGACAGGGTAGGGAAGATGAGGATCAAGGAAGAGCCCCCGGGAGCCTGGGTGCTGGAAATTGCAGGGCTGGCATTTGCAGGAATGACCTAGAAGGGCACTTGGGTGGAGAAAGCCGGACAGGCAAAGGCCTAGAGCGGACTTCCCTGGTGGTCCAGTGGTTAAGAATCCGCCTGCTGATGCAGGGGACACAGGCTCCGTCTCTGGCCTGGGAACCGAGAGTTCACATGCCGTGGAGAAACGAAGCGCCTGTGCCACAGCTACTGAAGCCCCGGCTCTAAAACCAGCGACTCACAGCAAGAGGAGCCGCCTCAGCGAGAAGCCTGTGCACAGCATCAGAGAGTAGCCCCCGCTTGCCGCAACGAGAGAAGGCCCACGCACAGCAACGAAGGCCCAGCACAGCCAAAAATAAACAAATAATTTAATTTTTTTTTTTAAAGAAAGAAGGCATTAAAAAAGGGCGGTGGGGTGGAGGCTAGAGGTTGGCCCGTGGGGAGGGGCATGCGTAGAGAACAGCGAAGCGTTTGGACGGCTGGAGCTAAGGGTGTGTGAAGGTCTGCAAATAGGTATGTGAAAGGTGGCTTTTCATCCGTGCCTGTGCGCGCATGTGAGCCTGAGCGCGTTCTCCCTGCCCCGGATCCCCCATCCGCGCTGCGGTATTTGTTTGCTCGGTTCCGGCCCTCCCCAGCCCCCTGCTGCCTCCTGGCTCCCCGTTTGCCAGTCGGCTCTCTCTCCCTCTCCTGGGGGCTCTATGGGTCACTGAAACCGAAACAAGCCCCCGCTCTGATGGTTAAACCAGATGCCCAGACCTCGTCCCGCCTGGGCCCCATCNCATCTAGTCAAGGCTATGGTTTTTCCTGTGGTCATGTATGGATGTGAGAGTTGGACTGTGAAGAAGGCTAAGCGCCCAAGAATTGATGCTTTTGAACTGTGGTGTTGGAGAAGACTCTTGCGAGTCCCTTGGATTGCAAGGAGATCCAACCAGTCCATTCTGAAGATCAACCCTGGGATTTCTTTGGAGGAATGATGCTGAAGCTGAAACTCCAATACTTTGGCCACCTCATGCAAAGAGTTGACTCATAGGAAAAGACCTTGATGCTGGGAGGGATTGCAGGCAGGAGGAGAAGGGGACGAGAGGATGACATGGCTGGATGGAATCACCAACTCAATGGACATGAGTTTGGGTAAACTCCGGGAGTTGGTGATGGACAGGGAGGCCTGGTGTGCTGTTATTCATGGGGTCACAAAGGGTCGGACACGACTGAGCGACTGAACTGAACTGAACTGAACACTGCTGAAGCCAATGCTAATACTGACAGCAATGCTAAAACCAGCACTGGCGCTGTGTGTGCCTCCAAAGCCAAGATTTGTGCTGAGTTTAGTGCAACTGTTTAGTGCCAAAGTTAGTGCAACTGTTGAAAGAGCTGCTAAAGGAGACACTGGTAATGAGTACACCATCAAAACCAGTGCTAGTGCTAGAAGAGCCACCAAAACAGATACTGGTTCTAAGTGTGCCACCCAACTGGCACTAGAACTGGGTGACCCACCAATGTAGCCACTAGTGCTGAGTGTGCCACCTAGGCGAGTGCTGGTGCTAAGTGCATCACTAAAGACTGCACTGGTGCCAAGTGTACTGCCAAGGTTGGTGCTCATAATGAATGCATCACTGAAACTAGCAGTGGTACTCAGTGTGCCTCCAAAACCAGAGCTGGCTCCACTATTCAAATTGGTATTGGTGTTAAGCAGGTCACTGAAACTACAGCTGACCCCACCACTGAAGTTGGCACTGGTGCAAGGTGTGCCACCAAAGCTAATACTGGCTTCACTGCTGAAACTAGAGCTGGTGTTGGCTGTACCACTGAAGCTAATGCTGGCTCCATCACTGAAAGTGGAGCAAGTGCTGGGTGTGCCATCAAAGCAAATGCTGGCTACACTGCTGAAGCTAGCACTGGTGCTGCATGTGCCACCAAAGCTAATACCAGCTTTGCCACCAAAGCCATTACCAGTGCTGGGTACACCACTGAAGCTAATACTAGAACCATCACTATAGCTAGCCCTGATGTTAGCTTCTCTGCTGAAGTCAATGCTAGCACTGGCGTTTGCATTTTCTTGGGCTCTGGCCTCAATTTCAAGTGAAAATCTGTTCCAGGCATGAGCATCATTGCCTAACTCTTCCTTTGTTAGACAGTCGATAACCATGTCATCCCAATTCCAGGGCCCAGCCACAGCTTCCTCTCCAATTGTCATTTGGGCTCTTGCCTCAGCCCTGGCCTCAGCCTCAGCTATAGCCACAGCTGCAGCTTGGACTTTCATCTCCACTGCTTCCTGGTACTGCACGGCCCAGTCCTTGGGGTCTTTCTTTTGCACCTGAAATGAGAATTACAATCATTATAATAAAAATAACATTTGTAATTACATATTAAGTATGTACCATGGGCTTTGTGTAAAACTAAGAGTAGCATTTAAAAAAATTCTTAGTTGTTAGGGCTCTATCATGGGTCAGTCCTGAGACCCAATTTCAGTTCTGATAATTTAGGTGCTATGTGACCTAGGACAAGCTACTTAATGTCACTGAGCCTAAATGTCTTCATCTCTGTCTTCATACTGACTCTCTTATCACAAATGAACTGCAAGATGCCCATCACTGTATACTGCTTTCCCCAGTCAGGGACATCTTGTACCTTTAATATATCAAGTCAGGCAGCTCTCCTATTACCTTGCATGATAAGAGATAAGGAGAAATGACAAAAGAGTAAGTATGTTATGGACTGAATGCTTTTGTCCCACCAAAATTAATATGTTGAAGCACCAACCTCAAATGTGACTATATCTGGAAGTAGGGCTTTTCTGGAAATAAAGTTTAATGATGTCATAATGGTGGGTTCCTGATCCAATAAGATTAGTGTCCTTTTAAGAGGCTCTCCCATTATACAGAGTGAAATAAGTCAGAAAGAGAAGAACAAATATCATATATTAATGCATATATATGGGATCTAGAAACACAGTACTGATGAATCTATTTCCAGGGCAGCAATGGAGACACAGACATAGAGAACAGGCTTATGGGCATGGAAGGGGTGCAGGAAAGGAGAGAGTGGGACAAATGGAAAGAGTAGCATAGAAACATATACAGTACCATATGTACAACAAATAGCCAGTGGGAATTTGCTGTATGATGCAAGGAGCTAGACCTGGTGTTCTGTGAAAATCTAGAGGGCTGGGATTGGAGGGAGGTTCAAGAGTAAGGAAACATGTGTATACCTATGGCTGATTTATGTTAATAAATGCAGAAACCAACAAAATATTGTAAGGCAATTATCCTCCAATTAAAAACAAGTATTTATTATAAAAAAGAACTCTCTTTCCACAATGAACACAGCAAGAGTTCATGAACTCTGCAAGCCTAGAGAGTTTTCATTAGAAACTAATGCTCCTGGACCTTGATCTAGGACTTCTAGCCTTCAGGACTATAATAAAATGTTTCTGGTTTTTTTGTTTTTGTTTTTGTTTTTTTTTTTGGCTGTACCACGCTTTAGTTGTGACATGTGAGTGAATTCTTAGTTGGGGCATGTGGGACTGACTTCCCTAACCACGGATTGAACCCCAGCCCCATGCATTAGGAGCATAGAGTCTTAGCCATTGGACCACCAGGGAAGTTCCTATTTTTGTTGTTTAAACTACTCAGTTTATGATATTTTGTTATAGCAGTTAAGGAGACTAATATGAATTATGAATAATGAATGAAATGATGTAAACTTTATGTCAAGCAGCATTCTGGAACATAAACTAAGTTCCATATGTTTATATATGAACTGCAGGCTACCCTGTACCTGTCCATTCCTGTACACTGCCTGCCCCAGCCAGGGGTATCCTGTACCCTTAATATGCCAAGTAAGGGAAGCTCTTCTATTATCTTACAGGCAAACCTGAGTATTTTCATCTTGCTAGTCTCACGGTAGAAGCGCAAGCCCCAGAAGAACTCATATTCAGGTGGTCTGTTGTTGGGGACCCTCTTGTATTCCAGGTACCTTGGAGAAAGGAAATGAAACTTGCTTCTAACAAGCAAAAATGTTGTCTAACCACTTGGTTCCAGATGGCAACCTCCTCCAATCAAGTACTAAACTCAGCTCCTGGAGAAGGATTTCCAAGGCTCTCCTTCCCCAGACTAACTCCAAAACATATTTCATGGTCTTAACCTCCAATATTGAGCCATTTCCCATTGGCTCTGTACAAAGCAGTCACTTGGTGTTACAGGGGAGGCATGTATAGGGTATGGTGTCACAGGGAGGCCAAAGTATTCTGCCACCTATGAGGAGTAAACCCAAGTTTCTGTTGGGTGTGTTGTAAACAGAGAAGCCATTCTCTGGGCATTCTGCTCTGAGCACACCCCATAGCAAGGGTTTTGTGTATGTCTGGCCCAGCCCTGGTATGGTCCACCATGGTAACTGTGGACCGGACTCACTTAGTTCTAGGAAACATAATGCCCATATGTCTAAAGTTATTGTAAGAAAAAGGCTGATCAAGCACTTTCTGGACCAGACTGGCACACCCAGAACACTTCAGGTCCTGACAAAGCCCCCAAACATCACTTAATTTTGCTTCACAAACTCATCTGTGATGAGCTTCCTCACTTCCCCTAAGAGTTAGTGCCTTACCCTGACAATGGAGAAAATAACCCATGAACCAAGATCAGATCTTCCTACATGGGGGCAGAGGCATGTCCCAATGTGGAAGAGATCTCTCTAGTACATGAGGCCATCTCAATTAAGTCAGGAAAGTAATGAACACAGAGTCACCAGAAGCAGGCAGCTGAAGTCAGATGGTTCTTATCAGGGATGCCCTAAGATCTATCTTATATATCAGATTAGAACAGAAAGAGGACATAGGAGAAAGAGGAAGCAGAGAGTTCAGGACCATTTCCCTATCCACCCAGGTCAGAACTCTGGACCCAGTCCAGCATATCTGCCCACACCACCAGACCACCATTCTGATGCAATCCTGGGACCATTTTCTCTTGCCAAAGGACAACACAGACAGCAAGCACTGACAGAGTCCAATCATACCCAGGGCACAGCCCCAACTTGTGCATCACCTCCCAGATGACAGCTGCAAAGGGAGGCAAAAGGAAATAGGGATAGAAAATGAACGTGTGCAATTTTGACCACAACCCCCTCCTCCGATTCAGCTGCCAATCCAGCCACTTACCCTCATTGGCCTTGTTGCCATTCATAAAATGACACTCAGAATCACCAAGAGATGATCTAGCTTGGGTGTGTCCTTGGTCTTAGGGGAATAATGGGACAGAGAGAAGGTTTACATCCAGCAGCCATCTGCAAAACAAAACAAAACAAAAACACACCAGCCAGCTCACTAGGCTAGCTTCTCCCAGATTCTTCAGATATGGGAGAATTCTGCCCAGTCTATGCTTCGAGCTTTATATGATCCTGGGCAAGGCACTTAAGACTTTGAGCCTAGTCTCCTATTCATAAAATGGGAAAATTACATTCTCCTTTCCCCAAGTTACTGAGAGGATAGAATGCTTGTCAGCCTGGTATGATCCAGGTACCCAGCCAATGTGAGTCCCTTCTTTCTCTTCCAGACCCCTCGGTTCCAAGAGAATTCTAGACACAGCCCCACTGATGCTCTTGCCCATCAACCATCATGATTCACCCACACCAGGAAGCCTTCCCTTGAGAACCACTCTACCAAGCCTGATAGGAAGAGACAGGGAAGCTTCTAGTGAAACAGAAAGTCTGACAGTAGGAGTAACCCAGGCTTCTACACCCTCCAGACAATCATAAAGGGGCACTACTCTTGTGTACAGGGCTCCAACTACATGTGGATGATAGAAAAGGGGGTTTTAGGCTCTGTCTTTCCTGACTTCCTAAGGGGATGTGGGGATGGAAAAGACAAGGATGGAGTAGTACCATGAACAAATAAAAAGCAGAAGCCTCCCTCCCACTGCAGCCCTTTCCCAGCTTACACTCTCAGTATGCCTGTAGAGGATTCCTGAATGCTGATGAGAATATATAAGCTACCTTATCAATTTCTTCCAGATTGACTCGAAACATCTGCCAAGTAAAATAATAGCATGTGAGATCACAAAATTCAGCCTAGGCATCAATAAGCTGGCTGAGCATCCCAAAGTTCCCTGTTTACATAGGATTTGTGAGTGTGTGTGAGAAATCAGTAAGATAATGCATAGAAAGCATTCAGCTAAGTGGTTGGCACATAGCAAACAGATAACAAACGTATTATTGTTACCAAATCATCTTTATGATTAATGGGACTCTATACGTGAACCGTGAACTTCCAGATGTTCAAGGTGGTTTTAGAAAAGGCAGAGGAACCAGAGATCAAATTGCCAACATCTGCTGGATCACGGAAAAAGTAAGAGAGTTCCAGAAAAACATCTATTTCTGCTTTATCGACTAGGCCAAAGCCTTTGACTGTGTGAATCACAATAAACTATGGAAAATTCTGAAAGAGATGGGAATACCAGACAACCTGACCTGCCTCTTAAGAGACCTAGATGCAGGTCAGGAAGCAACAGATAGAACTGGACATGGAACAACAGACTGGTTCCAAATAGGAAAAGCAGTACGTCAAGACTATATATTGTCACCCTGCTTATTTAACTTATATGCNCTTCTCCTTCAATAACTCAGCTTATAAGCACATGCCCCACCACCTCCATCAGGAAGCCTTTCTAGACTTCCCAGCCTAGGTGAAGGCCCTCTTTGGGACTCTGCCAGCACCCTGGGTTTCCTGTTGCACTCAGAAGAGTGAGCTGCAGTGGGACAGAAACCATGTTCTGTGCATCACTGCACCCCCAGTACTGGGCCCGGGGAAGGCACTGGCTACATACCTGCTGAATGAATGAA
This sequence comes from Neotragus pygmaeus, assembly GCA_006410875.1. NCBI lineage: Eukaryota > Metazoa > Chordata > Mammalia > Artiodactyla > Bovidae > Neotragus > Neotragus pygmaeus. The sequence continues at coordinate 739,064 of SJYV01040461.1, read as the reverse complement.
TGGATGGATGGGTGGGTGGATGAATAAACAAATGAACAAACCACATCTGTCACACCTGGATTTAAGCCTCAGGATCCTTTGGAAGGCCTAGTGGCAGGAATTCAAAGCCATCTGAACTCGAGGCCTCCGGGTAGGGGGGCGGGGGGGGGAGGTGTCTGCGTGGCCCCACAGCCCCTTCTTGCAGGGAATAAAGACGTAAGGAGTTTATCGCCTGTTCCGAGCACTTGTCCGCCCCCACCTGTAATTCCCCCGCCAAGTAAAGTGAGCATGATATAGTTGATAAAACTGCATTAAAATTCCCCTCGGCCTGATTTCCCTACAGGAAAATGGTGGAACCCTAAATCTTGATGGGCATGAAATACAGCCAGGAGTGGGCGAGAGCCGCGCTGCAGGGAGGAACCAGGGAGCAGGGAGCTGCAGCCTCATAAATTGCCTGGAGCTGCTGCCCTAGAGGCTCAGCCCAGAGGAGGCTCCCATGGCGGGGGCTGCGGGGAGGTGAACCCTCTCCCAAGCAGCATGGAAGACTGTCCAGATAGGATAGGCCTGGAACATTTCGGGTTGGGGTGGGGCAGGGGGAAGAGTTACAAACCCTTTTGAGCCTTCAGCCCCTCTGAAGCACCTACTTTAATTAACCCCTACAACAGCCCCAGGAGGAAAGTGCCTTCAGCATGCCCGTTTCCAGATTAGAGGCGCAGAGAGGTTCAGGACCTTACCCCACGTCACAAAGCTGAACAGGGCAGAAGAGGCGGACAGAGGCCAGGCCGGAGGATGATCTGGTATGGGGAGAGGAAGTTTAAACAGTAACTTTTTCCTCTCCACCCTCTCTATATCCGTACAACTTCCTGTCTTTGGCAGCTCCCACCACCCTTCACAACAACGGGGGTGCAGACCCCGAGAGATGTCGAGGAAGAGCAGGGAGCGCCATCCAGGCAGGTTTCTCATGACAGCGCTTTCTTCCCACTGTGTTTATTTTTGAAGACACCTTCTGTTGGCAGCCACTGATATCAGTTTCCTGTTATGTTCAGCGAGATAAAGCTTCCCTTTTAAGAAATCTCTTCGTGTGTTTGAAGTGAGTCAACTTAAAGAAAATGTTAGGTAAGTAATCCAGGTGATGAGTCAAATCTGCAGACCTCGCTTCCTCTCCTGCCACGTCAGCTCCTTTTGCATTGCCTCTGCCTCCTCCCTGGGGCAGGGATTGCTGCCGGCTTAGTTCAGGGGTCTCTCCCGAGTGGCCTAGTGCTCAGCACTCAGTAGATGCTCAATAAATAACTGAAGTGAAGGCAGTGGCCATACAGGAGTGGGGTACTGAAAACGTGCACAACCAGCCCCTTTCCGTGCAATTCTAAAACCCTCCGATCCTGATAATCTGTTGCTGTCTGGGATTTAATGGACTCAGATTCGGGAAGCCCTCGGTGGGGGAAACCCCGGATCTTGGTTGGCTCTGTGGTTCTCTGATGCCAGGCTTCTCTGTCCCTAAGGCCTTCAGTGGCTCAGAAGTATACACAGTTTTCGGAGACTCTAAGAATGTGGATGGATGGATGAGTGTAAGACTGGATGGACAGACAGGTAGATGGATGGAAGGGTGGTGGGCAGTGAATGGACGGATGGGTGGATGGAAGGACAGGCAGATGGATGAGTGGATGGGTGAGTGAGCGGATGGAAGAACGAGAAGGAGAGAGACAGGATAGTTTAATGGATGACTACTTGGCAAACCATTTTCATGAAGAGTGCTTCTCCCCTCTTCCGAAAGCTTCCAATCATCCACCAGCTTCTTCATCCAGATCCTGTCCAAGACACGTTCCTATAACATAACATCAAGCTAATGACTGCAAGAAAGAACTGCAAGGAGATAAGAACAAATCTTCAAATACTGGTGAGACCTGCCAGACGAGAGGAAACCAGCCCCGAGAACATAAAGAGGAATGAATGGCTTAAGCATAGACCTGAAGCAGGAACTCAGTGGCACTCAGAGTATTTAAGGAGCAGAACTGAGAGCCGTGGGACTGAGGCTCTGCAGGAAGGAGAAAAAGAGGGCCTCACGGGCGGAGTTTGCACTGGGATGGAGGCCACAGGTTTCAGACAGGGGGCTGACCCGACCACCAGCTCGGCACCCAGCTCACCGTTGCTCCCGGGGGAGGTGGGGTAGGGGTGGGGACAAGAGAGGCAGAAGAGAGAGAGGGTGGCGAGACGGGGAGGCGGCCGAGCGCGGGCTCGGGCATGTTTGGAGGGGGACCCGTCAGGTGTTGGCGATGGGTGGCCTGTGGAGAGCGGCCAGTGCAGGACGCAAGGATGACTCTCAAGTCTTCTGGATTTCAGCTCTGAGAGCATGGTGGGAGCCAAGATGGAGCTGGGGAAGCCTGGCTGGGATTGTAGATGGGACGCCCAGCGCTCTCCTCTCCCTCCATCTGTAGAGAAATGCTCGATGGGGCACCTAGTCTATGCCTGGTCATGCACTGGACTCACAGAGAGAATGTACCAACTCCCCCACCTCCCAGCCATGCAGCACATCATGTACCCGACCAAGTTCCCACCAGCTCACCAAATCCCCTGGGAGTGACAGGACCAAGTGTCCGGCGGTGTCAGATTCCCCCCAGTCCCTCCCCTCCCGCAACCAGCTGGCCCCATGTTCATGGTGCCAGGCCGCTCAGAGTGCAGGCGACCTTCCCGAGTGGCCAGTGCCCTGGGTGCTAATCCCTCCCCGATCCCGGCCTCCTCCTGGACGGGCACACCCAGGACTCACACAGTGGTGGCCCAGGTCACCCCCGGAGGTCATGCCCTCAGAGAAGAGACAACAGCTACCCAGCTGGCCCTCGCCAACTGCGTGACCTTGGGCAGGCCACGTTCCAGGAAAGATCACCCTTAGGTGTCATCTGTTGACCTGTGTTCACACAGCACCTTCTGTGTGCCAGACTCAGTGGGAACAAAAGAGACCTTTCTTGTTAGACTACACCCCCCAACATCCTACCCAGAAACAGATGAATTTCAGATGAATTCAAGAAACAGATGAATCAAGAAAGATTTCCAGAATAAGGGCTTCTGGGGAAACTCAAGAGAAAGCATAGATCATCACAGATCATACACATCCCTTCTTTCATCTCACTTTCACGTTACCCCCAGAACAACCAGGGAGACATGAGGAAATTGAGGTCCTCAGAGCTGGAAGTTCCTTCCCAGGTTGCATATGTATCACACCTGCCTCTTACAGCTGCTCCTGAAGTGTCAGGCTTGGTATCAGCTTTATCTGACCGTGAGAGAGGCAAGTGACCACATGACCTGGAGGCTCGTGGGCAGAGAAGAAAAGACTAAGAAATGGAATGTGTTCTGGGGGTGTCTGATGGAGGACTTGAGGGTCTCTTGCCTCCTCTGAAACACCCGCTCCTGACCATGCCAATTCTATCCCTTCCAAAAAGGATCTGAGAACTCCCCAGGTCCCACACGAGAGCCAGGGTTGGAGAGATGAATCGGTCAGGGTTACACAAGGCTTTGTCTGTTGCTAAATTTACAACTGCAATGTGAGCCTCAGGACACAGTCAAAACACTTGGGGGAAAAACTGGGGCCAAAGGGAGAACTTCAGACACCTCTCCAGGCCCTCGGAGTCCGGCAGAGCGAGGCAGTTCCCCGTTGGGCCCGGAGAGAGGCTCTCAAAGCCAGCCTTGCAGACAGCTGGAGAGTTACCAGCCCACCCAGCCCGAAGGGCTTTGCAAGCCTGCCCTGGTCACCGGAGCTACTCTCTGTCTCCTGCCTGGAGGTCCTTGTTCCTGATTCCAAGAGGGAAGGAGAGAGAGAAAGACCCTCTTTACTGGCCCTTGAAGCAATGTAAAAGGAGCATCTCTCCCTACAAACACCCCCACACAAATTAAAATATTAAGTTCATGAATACTGATATGAAATGTTCAGTGCAAGCACAAATCTATACCTTACAAATATCTACTAGGTTTGACCTACTCATCATGAACATACATTTCACATGCAATGTCCACAAATACATAAAAAAAGGACGTGCCCATGTGTGTCTTGGTTATGTGTGTACAGACACTCACCCATGTGGTACACACGAACATGCAAAGGTGATAAGCACAGCATATGTACTCATATAAGATTCTGGACCCAATTTTCTGCGCGCGCATGCACGCGCACACACACACTCTCTCTCTCTCTATCTCCGTCAACATCGTAGGTAATTCATGTAGAGCTAACTATGGACCAAATGGTCTTCCCTGGTATCTCAGACAGTAAAGAATCTGCCTGAAATGCAGGAGATCCAGGTTCAATCCCTGGATTGGGAAGACACCCTAGAAAAGGGAATGGCTACCCACACTAGTTTTCTTGCCTGGAGAATTCCATGGACAGAAGCCTGGCAGGCTACATAGCCCATGGGGTCACCAAGATTCAGACACCCCTAAGAGTGACTGGCACTTTCACTTTCACATGGACCACATACCATTCCTCGTAGCATGCCCCTGTTCTTTGCGACCCCATGGACTGCAGCCCGCCAGGCCTGCCCTACTAAACAAGTGCTCCTAAGGGCATGGCCCCCCTCACCGAGAAAGGGCAGCCCCAGCCCCCGGCCCTGGGCACTGCCGGGTTCCCACCGGCTCCCAGTAAGTCATGGCAGGGGGCCCCAGGGGCCCCTCTGCAGGTGGGGAGGGAAAAGTCCTCTAGGACCGGGGTCCCCAACCCTCAGGCCGCCAACCAGAACCGCTGCACACCGCCCCATGCCCAGGCCGCCGGCCAGAACCGCTGCATACCGCCACATCAACACACTGGTGTGAGGCTGCCATCTCTCTGACAGGGAAACAAAAGCATGAGCCTCAGAGTTGCCCGCCCAGGGTGCCAGAGCCAAGTAAACAAGGAGGCTGGCGGGTCTAGCATCTCTGGCTCCAACCAGCCCTGACGCCCCGTGCCCCGCTCCCTGTCTCTTATACACATCTAGATGTGTATAAGAGACAGACCCCCAGAACAACCAGGGAGACATGAGGAAATTGAGGTCCTCAGAGCTGGAAGTTCCTTCCCAGGTTGCATATGTATCACACCTGCCTCTTACAGCTGCTCNCCCTGACGCCCCGTGCCCCGCTCCTGCTTGCAGCCCCCCGCCCCGGGTTCCAACCCCAGACAGTGCCATTTTCTTCCTGCTACACAGATGGTGCCTTTTCTTTGTCTTGAGGGGTTTTCTCCCTTCCCTTTTTTTCCCCTCCGCTTTCTTTTCCGCCTCCCCCCACCTCCCCAGTTCCAAGGATGAAGGAGCAACTCCCAGGATGGCATCTGAAAACAAAAGTGGCTGCTGTCACCCAGAGCTGGGGGATATGGAAATGAGCTGGTGGGTATGCAAATGAGGCTCCTGGGTGATCTGCATGGAGGCAGCCAGGGCGGGGCTGAGGTGGAGCAGGTGGGAGAGGCTTCGGGGAAGACCTCCTGGGGCCCTTCCCCCAGGTACCAGGCTTCTCCAGGCCCACCTCCCCGCCAGGAAGGTCCCCCTCAATGCCCTGGCCTCTGCAGCGCGAGATACCTGGACAGCTGTTGGGGTTTAATCGTTTTTCTTTGGGTAAATGAAATTAAATTTCTGTTTGCTATCTCATGGTGCAAACACACAGCTGGTTTAATTTTTTTTTTTAATCAAGTTTGGAGTACAAGTTTGGGATGACTTAACAAGATATTCCTGGATGGAAAAAGGAAAGGGAAAGGAAGGAGGGAGGGAGGAAAGAATAAAGGTAATGGATGCATGGATGGATAATGAGTGGATGGATGGATGGATATGGATGGATGGATGGATAATAGGTGGACAGATGGATGGATGGATGGATATAGATGGATGGATGATGGCTGGATGTGTAGATGATGGATGGATGATGGATGGAAGAATGAAATGATGGAAAGATAGGTAGGTGGAGAGAAAGAAAAGAGGAAAGAAGGAAAAGGGATTGGAAGGTGTACCGTCAGCTTGGGCTAGGTGGCCTGAACGACAGAAGTGTATTTCCTCATCACTCTGGAAGTTGGAAGTCTAAGATCAAGGTTCCAGCCAATTTAGCCTCTGGCGAGGCCTTGGTTTATACTTTTCTCCTCGCTGGGCACTTGGAGGACCTTTCCTCTGTGNCTTGGGCTAGGTGGCCTGAACGACAGAAGTGTATTTCCTCATCACTCTGGAAGTTGGAAGTCTAAGATCAAGGTTCCAGCCAATTTAGCCTCTGGCGAGGCCTTGGTTTATACTTTTCTCCTTGCTGGGCACTTGGAGGACCTTTCCTCTGTGCATACAGGGGCAGAGAGAGCTCTCTGGGCTCTCGTCTTGGGACTCCAATCCTATTGAATCAGGCCCCATCCTCATGATCTCATTTAATCTTATTACCTCCTTACTGTGCTGTGCTTAGGCACTCAGTCATGTCTGACTCTTCGTGACCCCCATGGACTGTAGCCCGCCAGGCTCCTCTGTCCGTAGGGTTCCAGGCAAGAATACTGGAGTGAGTTGCCACGCCCTCCTCCAGGGGATCTTCTCAACCCCGGGATTGAACTCAGGTTTCCCACACTGCAGGCAGAATCTTTACCATCTGAGCCACCAGGGAAGCCCTGTGTTACTCCCTTAGAGGCCCCATCTCCAAATACAGCCACACTGGAGTTTAGAGCTTCACTGTATGGCTTTGGGGGGATGCAAGCGTTCAGTCCACAGGTGGATGGGTGGATGGATGGGTGGGTGGATGCAGAAGCTTCACATCCTTCCCTGATATTCCTCCAATTATCCAACAAGCCCTCCTGAAGCATCTGCACTTAGCGCCAGTCCAGGTCCTGGAAACACAGGAGGAGGTTTATCCTCAAGGTCACGTGCAGGGAGGGAGTAGGGACAGTCCGGCAGCCTTAGCCTCCAGCCANTGGGGTGGGCGAGAGTTCAATCCCTGGTAGAGAAGCTAGGAACTCACATGCCTGGAGGCCAAAAAACCAAAACATAAAACAGAAACAATATTATAAAAATTCAATTGAAAAGACTTTAAAAAAAAACTTTTTTAATGAAAGTTCAGAAAACATATGGTAAATATACATGTCTCAATGCTATTCTCTCAAATCATCCCATCCTCACCTTCTCTCATACAGCACAAAAGTCAGAAAACACTCAAAAGAAAGTTCAACTTAGATTTACCAAAGGACCCAGCAATTCCTCGACTGGGCATCCACCCAAGGGAAATGAAAACACGTGGACACAGAAAAAATGTACATGAATGTTGAAGGAGCATTACTCATAATAGTCAAAAGGTAGATATAAGCCACATGTCCATCACTGAAAGAATACTAAACTAAACGTGATGTGGATTCATAGGATGGAATATTATTCAGCTACAAACAGGAAGGATGTACTGATGCATGCTACAATTTGGATGAAGCGGGAAAACCTTCTGCTGAGTGCACGTAACCAGACACAGAAGATCATGTTGCGTGGTTTCATTTATAGGAAATATCCAGAAGGGGCAAGTCTATAGAGACAAAGTTGATGACCAGTTGCCAGGGGTTGGGGGAGGAAGGAATGAACAGAGTAAGGAGAGCTAGGGGTATACAGCTTCTTTTTGAGGTGATGAAAATATTCTGAAGTTCACTATGGCAATGACTGCATCATTCTTGAGCACACCAAGTGTCACTTGCCCAGTCGTGCTGACGCTATGCCACCCCACAGACTGTAGCCTGCCAGGCTCCTCTGTCCCTGGAATTCTCCAGGCGAGAATACTGGAGTAGGTTGCCATTCCTTTCTCCAGGGGATCTTCCTGGCCCAGAGATTGACCCCAGGTCTCTTTGTGAGCGGACTCTTTACTATCTGAGCCACCAGGGAAATGAACATCCCAAAAGCTATTGAATTGTACACTTCAAATGGGTGAATTGCATGGTTTGTGAGTTATATCTCAATCAAGAAATTACAATAAAAACCCAAACGTTGGATCTTGTCTGATGGTTCGGTGGTTAAGAATCCACCTTGCAATGCAGGGGACCTGGGTTTGATCCCTGGTGGCGGAACTAAGATCCTACATGCCACGGAGCAACTAAGTCTGTGCATCACAACTAGAAAATCCGCAATGAAACACCCCGCATGACACAACTAACACTCAACACAGCCAACTAAATGACGCAAATTTAAAAACCCACATGTTTATGTCCTCTCCTACCTAGGACTTTGCATATGCCATTCCCACTGGTGGAAACACCCTTCCCCATCTCCCTTCCTCTGACCAATAGTGACATTCCCTGAGGACTGAGAAGCAGAGCCTCAGGTAGGGCATGTGGGGTCTGTAGAGACCTGTCGTGACAACCAGCTGCTGGGCTGTGTGATGTCCTGGGTGAGTGACCTCACAGCCCCGAGGGTCTGCTGAGTCTGAATGTGGGGGGCACATGTGAGCTGGTGAGAAGAAGCCTCACCGACCAGGCTCCCCTGGGTTCCCACTGAGCAGTGGTTCTCAGGCCTCCTCCTGCTTGGCACTGAGGTCACAGGGTCGCTGGGAGGCCAAGCAAAGCAGGACACGGCCAGCCCGGCTCTGGGTGACGACCAAGAGCGGGGGTGACACAGGGCCTCGAAGGCGGGCAGGGCCTTGGTTTGGCCAAGGAAGGGATTTGCTGTTCCCAACTCGCTGCAGTGGGGACAGGCGGTCCCCCACCCCAACAAGTGGCCCAGCTGATGGACCCACATACGGGGCACTTCCCCCACCCCAAGGATGCCAGAAGGGAGGGCACGGAGGAGGGTCCTTGCATCAGGAGGCCGGCAGACTGCCAGCCACAGCCCCACGGCAGCCAAGGACCTTCCATAACGTGGATCTGGTCACGTCCCTCCCCTGCTGAAACCCTCTGCTCACCTCTGACGGCGGCCTGCGTGTCCTGGCCGTGCCCAGCAATCTGACCCCGTCTCCTCCTGCCCTTACCCTTACCCAGCTGAGCCAGCCTCCAGGCCTTTACCCTTGCTGGTCCCTCCAACTTTCTCACTGCTTCCATCCCTCTGCCCCAGCTCAGAGGTCACCTCCCAGCGAGACCATCTCCCCCTACACTCTGTCTTCTACACCTGACTCTGTCTTCAGTTCCCCTCCCTCCAGTCACAAACTCCAACTGCTCAGGCCTTCCTCTGATAACCGGCGTTTTGCAGCTGCCCTCGTGGAACAGAAGCTTCGGGAGAGCAGAGACCTAGTCTGGTTCAGTCCTGATCCTGCAGGACCCAGCCCAGTTGCTGGCATAGAGCTGGTGCTCACTAATGATTGTCCAAAGAACGTGTGAGGCAGGCAGCCTGGGTCCCAGCCTCGGGGCTGCTTCTGATTTGCTGAGAGACATTGAACAAGTCACGCCTCCTCTCTAGATGACAGGCCTGGCCTTTTTGAAGCCAAAGAATTCTCCCTTTTGATCAAAATTCTGGGGGGCGCCACAATATCAAAAGCAGTCAGAGACAATTGTTTGGGCTCAGAGTTGGGGGAGGGGGTCTGGGGCCTCAGGTGCCCAGTCCCTCCTTTGCCATCCTTCCCTACAAAACTGTGGGACTTCTCGAACCTCAGGGATGGGTCATATCCATCGGAGATCCCCACACTTGGAATATCCCAGTGCCGAGTTAAGAACTACAAGGACTTTAATCGATATGACGTAAAACTAGCACAGTACCAGATTGTACATTCAGGATGAGGCCAACCATGTAAAGAGAAATATGGAGAGCAAAATACACCCAAATGCCAATGTTGATTATTCTGATGGTAGAAATATGGGGGTAGCGGTTTCTCTTCCTTCATACTTTGATCATTTTTTTCATTTTCCCACAATGAATAGTTCTTTGTTTATCAGAGATAAAAGATTATTTAAAGGAAAAACTCTAAAAAATCATCTGAAAATGTAGAGCTAGATAATGTCTCAAGGTTCCTCCAGGTCGAGAAAAGGCAGTGAGAAACTGGAAAAAAAAAAAAAAAAGGGTGGGGGCAGGTGGGCAAGAGGGACCTTTGTCTTTTTTGAAACAGATGAAACACAGATGGGGAAATTTCAGGGAGTATGGCAACCTGGTGGGACAGACATCAATACATCATGCCCTTTTATTATTTCTCATTCGAGGTCTGCAGAACTCTCTCCTCATCTTGCCCATGGGCTTTTCTGGTTTTATTCATTCATCCATTCACTCATTTTCTCCCTTAACTCACATGCATGGAGCACCTCCTGACCTTAACGTTGCCATCTGAGAAATGGGTATATTCCTAGCACCCACCTCTATGGTTCACTGTGAGAGCTAAAGATCCAGATAGCTGCCAGGTACCTGGCACTGAAAAGTGAAAGTGAAGTCGCTCAGCCGTGTCCGACTCTTTGCGACTCCATGGACTGTAGCCCACCAGGCTCCTCCGTCCATGGGATCTTCAAGGTAAGAGAACTGGAGTGGGGTGCCATTTCCTTCTCCAGGGGATCTTCCTGACCCAGGAGTGAAACCCGGGTCTCCTGAGTTGTAGGCAGACGCTTTTACTGTCTGAGCCACCAGGACACTGAAGAAACTCAAAATAAATGTGTTAATGTGAAGAAGACAAAAGCTAGACACGCAACTTCACTATCAGGGACAAATCTGGACAACGTTTTGGCTTGCTTCCTTCCAGATATGTTTTCTCTGCACAGATTTATAGAGATATAAAATGAAGCTGTACAACAATTGGATCATCTGAGAGTTCTGTTCTGTCGTTGGGTCCTTTTTTCATTTAACAACTTGGAAGTTATCGTGTCAATACATTCTCTTTGAAAGCTGATTTCCACCGCTGAACAACATTTCCGCATGCAGCCATATCATAACGCATTCAAGCAATACCAGCCAAAATTAGTCAGCAGTAAGAAATGGTAAATAAGCAGCAACTAAGCAACCATGGTTTCTTTTGTGTTCATCTTTTAGTTTGTTCCTACTTGTTCAGTATAAACAATGGGGTACTTGTTGATAAATCTTTGTCTACAAGAAAGAAATGCTTTAGGATTTCCAGAGATAACGAATCCTCAGAGCTGAGCCTACAAATAAGCTTTCCTGAATGTTGTCCCCAGGATATGCTAACAGAGAAGGCGACCAATCTTTTGGGTCATTTTTTAGGTAGCAAGTGTTATGTGTTGCATCTGACCAGTCGTTGAGTCTCCATAATAACCTGTGAGATGGGTACTCTTACCCCCATTTCCCCATTTTAGCGCTTCCCTAGTGGCTCAGATGGTAAAGAATCTGCCTGCAATGCAGGAAACCCACGTTCAGTCCCTGGGTCAGGAAGATGCCCTGGAGAGGGAAATGGCAACACACTCCAGTATTCTTGCCTGGGAAATCCCGTGGACAGAGGGGCCTGGCAGACCACAGTCCATGGCGGTCACAAAGAGTTGGACACGACTGAGTGACTAGGAAACTAGTGACAGATTAGGAAACTGAGGCCCACAAGATTACAATATCACCTTGCACTTATAAAGCCTGTTCATGTTTAGTTACTTTAATGGCTATACAAAATATTAGCTAACTGCTCCGCTGACAGTTATATGTGATAAAGCCTCTTTGCCCCCACCATTACCCATTGCTTACCCATTGCCAAAGCTGGGTATCATGATTTCTGTCAGTTAGCTATTGCTGTATAACAAACCACCACAAAACTCAATGGCTTAAAACAGCACGCATTTCGTACTGCTCTTGTACGTACAGGTCAGTTAGGCAGCTCTGCCAGGCCCACTTCTGCACTATTGGTTGGCTCTATTAGCTTTGGGCACTCTCCTATGTCTGGAGCTTGGTTCTGCTCCACGTGGTCCCTCATTCTCCAGGAGGCTAGCCCAGGCTTGTTCAGTGTGGCAACAGGGTTCCAAGAGACCAACCAGAAGTTGCAAGGCCTCTTGTGGCCTGGGCTCAGAATGGGCACTGCATCATGGCTGCCACATCCTACTGGCCCAAACAAGTCACATGACTGAGTCTGATTCAGACGGTGAGAAATAGACTCTGTCTCTTGATGGGAAGAACTACAAAGCTCATTGCCAAGGGGATAGATACAGGAAGCGCCAGAGAATTGAGAATATTTTTGCAACCAATTTATCATATTTTTTTGATCCTTTAAAATTTTTAATTTCACCAATTTTGTAACTTAAAAAATTTTTTTTAAGGTGTATTTTTGGATCACCTACTACTGTGATGACCTTTTTTCCCCCCTCCCATCTGCTTACTGGGGGGAGATTGATTCCTTGCACCCAAACAGTAGTCTTTACATCCACCTTGGCCCACGGTCCCCTTGAAAGTCCTGCTCATGCCCCTTCTGGAAACCAGCCGTCATCCCCACACATCAGCTCCTCCTTCCCATAATGAATAGCCCAGGAGCCCACAGGAGAGANCAGGACCAAGCCACCCACTGCACAGATAGGGAGATGAGCAGGGAAGGGACCACTGGCCCAGAACCGCCCTGAAAGTCTGTGGCAGCCCTTAGACCTGGATCATGGGTGGTTTTCTCTCTCAAAGGCAGTCTAGAACCCCAGACTCTCAAAGGGCATCCATTCTACTCAAGTCCATGCTCCTCCCCTACAGATGATGTTACACATGATGACTACAGATGATAACCCAAAACCCAGAAAAATAAGACGACCTGCCTGGAATCACATTAGGATTACCATTCAGATTTTTTTGACACAACCCTAATGCTCTGGACGGTGCAGTGGGTTTTGGGAGTATAAATGAAGAATTGGTTAATCAAGAGTTAAGTCCTTCATATGTTTGGCCTTGCATCCTACATACATTTAACTGATTTTAGTTCAGTTTGGTTAAGGTCAACATATTGAAACACATTGGCCGCCCTTCCTCCCAAGGCGGGGGAGTTTATAGGATGAGGGATTCCCCACACCCCTGGCTTTGAGGTGTGTCTTCCATAAGCCGTGATCTCACCTCTGGTCCCACACATCCCTCTGGGTGTGAGCACCAATGATTCTGGCTCTCTGTGACCCTCACAAACTTCTTCTTTATGTGGAATCTGAACAAGAAAAAGTGTGATCTGTCTTCACACAGGAGGAAAAACTAGCCGTGTTGGATTTATTGAGAGATGGCAATGGGCTCTAACATGACGGCTTCCCAAGGAACTTTCAAGGGCGTTGAAACTATGCCTGATTTTCCCCTTGCACACTTGTCCTCTACGTAAGATGCAATCCCATTGGCTCACTGGCACTGAGAAAAGAAACAAGAGAATTGGCATTTTTATTCTTCTCTACCAAGGTATAACCTACATAGCAATGCACACATTGCAGGCACACAGCTCAACCAAGCTTCCCCTGGTGGACATTCCCAGGTGACCAGCCCCCAGAAGTCCCCCTTGCACCTCCTCCTAGTCACTATCCCTCTAGGGCAGGCACTCTCCTGACTTATCTCATCATAGATTACTTTTACCTATTTCTGTACTTTATGTATAAATGGAATCATATAGCATGCATTTTTCTTGGTTGAGTTTCTTTTGCTCTGCATGGTATCTGAGGTCTCTCTACATGCGTTCAGTTCAGTTCAGTTCAGTCGCTCAGTCGGGTCCAACTCTTTGCGACCCTATGAATCGCAGCACGCCAGGCCTCCTTGTCTATCACCAACTCCCGGAGTTCACTCAGACTAGTGTCCATCNTGGTATCTGAGGTCTCTCTACATGCGTTCAGTTCAGTTCAGTTCAGTCGCTCAGTCGGGTCCAACTCTTTGCGACCCTATGAATCGCAGCACGCCAGGCCTCCTTGTCTATCACCAACTCCCGGAGTTCACTCAGACTAGTGTCCATCGAGGCAGTGATGCCATCCAGCCACCTCATCCTCTGTTGTCCCCTTCTCCTCCTGCCTCCAATCCCTCCCAGCATCAGAGTCTTTTCCAATGAGTTAACTCTTCGCATGACGTGGCCAAAGTACTGGAGTTTCAGCTTTAGCATCATTCCTTCCAAAGAACACCCAGGACTGATCTCCTTTAGAATGGACTGGTTGGATCTCCTTGCAGTCCAAGGGACTCTCAAGAGTCTTCTCCAACACCACAGTTCAGTGTATCAATTAACTATTGCTGTGTAACAAAGCATCCCAAAGGTTAGTGTCTTAAAACAATAGTCACCTAATTAGCAAATGCTTCTGTTGGTTGATTTGGACTAGAATCTGCTGGGTTGTTCTTCTGGGCTGGGCTGGGCTGATCTCAGCTGGGTTTGCTCATGTGTTCACTCACGTGTCTGCCATCTTCAGCTGGGGCTGGCAGGTCTAGGATGATGTCAGCTGGGAAAGAATATCTCTGCTCCACCCATCTCTCTTCCTCCAAACCACTAGCCTGGACTTATCACGTGGTGACCACAGAACAAGGAGAAAAGTGTAAGGCCCCTGGAAATCTGGGCTCAAAAAAAAATACACATTCTGCCACATACTATTGACCGCAGCATATAACAAGACCAGTCCCAATTCAGAGGGAGAAGAAACAGACTGCCTCTAAATGAAATGGGCTGCCAAGAATTGAAGCTGTTTTTGAAGTCAACTGAAGCAGGCATTTGGTCATTTTCAGTTTTCAGCCGAGATAAATAATTCCATCGTGAACATTCTGCGCTTGTCTTCCACAGGACTCATCACTAGTGGGGATGTTCCTAGGGGTGAAGTTGCTGGGTTATGGAGAGAGCTTTCATTCAGCCTATATAACTATTGGTCCAGATGAGCAGAAGCTGCTATGAGATTTATCTTCAGGAAATCCCTTAAAGGGGCATGTGCACATTCTGAAGCCCCTCCCACCTCCAGACAAGCCCCTTCCTCATGCAAGAACTGCCCTGTCACCCTCTGGACTGGATGTGCCCCCTCCTCAAAATTCAGGTCCACCCAGAACCTCAGAATGCAGCTCTACTTGGAAATAGAGTCTTTGCAGGCGTAACCAAGTTAAGACAAGGCTCTTATTTGGTGATCAGTGTCCTGAGAAGAGGCGCGGGGTTGTTTTTTTGGATACAGAGGCAGAGGCACACCAAGGGAATGCCTGGTGACAAAGGAAGCAGAGATTGACGTGATGGGTCTATAAGCCAAGAAACAAGGGTGCCAGCAACCACCAGAAGCTAGAAGAAACAAAGAAGGATTCTCTCCCCCTAGAGCTTTCAGAGGGAGCACAGCGCCATGGGCATCTTAATGTCAAACTTCTAACTTCCAGAATTATAAGAGAACAAATTTCTGTTGTTTGACACTCTCCAGTTTGGGATACTCAGCCTCAGCATCCTTGGGAAATGAATACGCATACCCTCCTCCCATCTTCCTCCTACTCTGTCTTCGGGTTCAGAGCAGGAACAAAGGACAAGTTCCCTTTTGCCCCTTGCACTTGACCTTTTCATGCTACTTGGTCCCCAGGGTCATCCGTGTAAGCACGTTACTCGGAAGATTTATCCCAAAGCACGCACAGGGCACGGGTCCCGTGCAAACACTTGCTGCTGGTTTGATGTGATTTACTCACAGATTAGCC
>SJYV01040461.1:691835-723462 GCA_006410875.1 Neotragus pygmaeus | reverse complement strand
GGTGGGGGGGGGGGGGGGGGGGCAGCGCCCAGCCGATGAGCCTCTCTCATATATCAAAAAGGAAATCCTGAAGACATCCCTATAAACGCAGCAGGGAGGAGAACCTGCCGACGCCATAAAGTTACACGATGTGGTGGAGTCAGATGGGCCATCTGCTTCACTCTCCCATCCAGATGCGAGCGGCAGAGTGGCTCACTTCCAAGACTCCGTGCATATCCCAGACACCCCCTTTCCCCATCTTCTCTCCGCACCATCAGCAGCGGGGCAGCCCACAGGAGGGTCACATCAGGGTATCGAGAGGATCTGAATTATAAATCCAAGCATGTTCAAACCTTGGCTGTGCCACGACAGTGCCATGAGCCCTGGGCTTGAACCATGCCTTCTCTGAGTTTCAGCCACCCTGTCTACAAAATAAGAGCCCTCCCCAAGTTTACAGAGCAAAGGGGAAACTTGAATGAGAAAATGTCCTTCCCGGCTCCATACCTGGCCACCCTCCCCCTCCACTCAACTCCTTACTGATAAATGGTATTACCAGGACTCCTGGTTGCAAGTGACAGAAATTCAACTCATAGTAACTTAAGAAACAGGCAAATGAGAATAATTTGTTTTCTCACACATATCTGAAAATTTTCTGAAACTACCTTCAGGTATGGTTGGATCCAGGGTTTCAACAATGCCAACAAGAACCTTCCTCTCTCTCTCTTTTCTTTTCTTTTTTCTTTATTTTCCAGTTTTATTGAGACATCATTGACGTGTAACATTGTGTAAGTAGCTGTCTGTCTCTCAAGTCAACTTTCATTTTGATTGACTTTGTTCTCAGGCAAATTCCCCTTGGGGTAGCTTAGCAAATCCAGCGGAAGAGAGGAAGATCTTTCCATATGCCCAGGACTGACATGAGAAAATTCTGATTAGCCTCAAGGCTATGACGAGGTGGGAACAAATTCCCAGACCCATGTAACAAGATATTTGTGAGATGCTCGCCATTGCTTTTTTCACCCTTGTCTATCTTTGCATCCTCTCAAAAGACAATATGCTTGTCTACAGGCCCATGACTTCTGCTTACTAGAAAAGGTTCCCATTGTCCTCCATGGGGTACCATTTCATTTCCCTCTGCCCCCAGTCCAGTTCCTACCTTTTCTTCTGGGAGGACAATAACCACTTTTGCCTGAAGACTCTTCCACATTGTCAACTGGGAATTTTGTGCCCTGGGTCCTTCAAGGCTTAGGCTATTGAAAAGCTCAAAAGCCAGGTTCTAGTAACTTAAGACAGACTTTTGAAATCAAAAAGCCACAGACTTGGGCTTCCCTAGTGTCTCAGTGATTAAGAATCTGCTTGTCAATGAAGGAGACATAGGTTCGATCCCCTATCTGGGAAGATCACATAAGCCACAGAGCAGCTAGGCCCACGGCCACAGCTACCAAGCCTGTGCTCTGCGACAACAGAAGCCGCCACATGAGAAGCCTGTGCGTTGCAACCGGAGAGCAGCCCCTCCTCCACAGCTAGAGGAAAGCCCCCGCAGCAACAGAGACCCAGACAGCTAAAAAATTTTTTTAATTTCTTAAGCCACAAACTTAACTCTTATTTTTCTTTGCTGTTACACCCACTACTTAGGCAGAAAATATAGAATGTCTTGTGGCAGCCTGAAATAGAGGAAGGATGGGTGGGGAGCAAGGGAGACATTGGTTAACGTATTGAAGCGTCACCCTGACAGTTCCCACACAGAGCTGGAGCTCACCCTCGGCCAGACTGCCTGCCCACCATCTCCTCTCAGGGAGGAGATCCCACCCCACCCCAGTTCATCTGAGTTTCTCTGCCCTCCAGTCAACAGAAATACCTCTTCCTCCATGATGCCCTTCTTGGTTTGCCCAAATAAGAATGGTTCCTCTACTTCCTTCTCTTGAGAATCCCTTGGACTGCAAGGAGATAAAACCTAAGTGAAATCAACCCTGAATATTCATTGGAAGGACTGTTGCTGAAGCTGAATCTCCAATACTTTGGCCACCTGATGCAAAGAGTTGACTCACTGGAAAAGACTCTGATGGGAAAGACTGAAGGCAAAAGGAGAAGCAGGCAGCAGAGGATGAGATGATTAGATAGAATCATCAATTCAATGTACATGAATCTGAGCAAACTCCAGGAGTTAGCAGAGGACAAGGGAGCCTGGTGTGCTGTAGTCCATGGGGTCGCAAAGACTCATACACAGCTTAGCAACTGAACAACAACAAACCATGTTTTAGGCAACCTGCGTTTACAAATTAGTTTTATAGTGTGATGATAACATGCCATGTGAAAGCTAATGTGTCTCACTTCTTCTAAAAGACCCTGAGCTACTTGCCAGCAAGGGCCTGTTTCGTTCTCTTTTCTGTCCCTGACACCTGGAACCCAAGAGCCACCCTGTTTCCATTAGACAGAAGGGAGTGACTTCCTTTCTTACCCCCAGAGCCACCAAATGAAAGTGAAAGTCCCCAGGAAGCAATCTAAGGAAAGACTTGGAACCATCAGAACTGGGCAGAGATGCAATCGCCTGCCTCATTAAGGGCTGAGCTCCCTGTCACTGGAGGCAGACAAGCAAAGCCAACTTGACAGAGACGTTTGAAAGAGGATTCAAGTTTCAGATGGGCAGTTGGTTACCTAGAATCTGAGTAAGAGAACCGAACAGCTGAATGAATGAATGATCTTTCATGTACCTTTCAGTTCAAGATCTGATATAAAATTCCAAGTCCTGCATGTCCAGGGAATCTGTCTGTCCCGTTTTATCCACACTGCCAGAATGACAGAAAGCCAGGGCTCCAAGCTGAAATGGGGCAGACCCAGGGACAGACAGAGCTTCTGGGGCCTCTGGACCCCAGGTCAAAGTAACCCCAGAGACCTGGGCTTCCCCAAGAGGTGCTTACAGGAGCAGCTCTCAGCCCTGCAGAGCAAGGGGAAATTGAACCCATTTGCTGGGGATGACCCCACACAGGGCTCTACTTGGAATCCAGCAGGCCTGGAAGTTTGGAGGCAGCCCTGGGGTCCCTCCAGGGCCCCCAGAGAAGTTTAGCCCCTAAGGCAGCACCAGGACACTTTGAGCACCTTCCCTGTGCTGGTTTCTTTCTCCAGGAGTCAGTCCAGGGAAGTGTCTGGGCGAGAGCCTGGTACACAGTAAGCATTAAATAAATGACTGCTGGCATTACCGTTGTCACTCTTCATGGTGACTCCATGCGTCTGCTCCTCCCTCTGACATCTACTGCATGTCGCTGCATGATAATGAACAAGAGAGCCAGGTGGAGAGTTACAACAGACGCCAACCTTGCCCAGGCAGAGCTTCCGGTCTGGATGCCACCCAGGAAACACACCAAGAGATGCGGCCCAGAGGTATGTGCTATGCAGAAGGTGCCAGAGCTACTAGTGAGAGCCCCGGGGGCTTGACCTGGCCTGTGGAGGGGAAGAACCCTCTGCCTCGGTCTCTGATTTCTCAGTCTGCCCTGGGGTGCCCTTGAAGGGGAGACATTCCCCTGCATGGACCCTTCATCCTGGTGGATGCCCAGAACCAGCCTGAAGCAGCCAGTTCCCACCTGTTTCAGCATCCGTGGGCTGGTCCTCCTCTCCCCGCTGGCTGCTGCAGCCACCCTGGAGTCGAGAAACTTGCTGAACTGGGAGAAGTCACCCCAGACAGGTTCAGTGGCTGCAGGTCAGGGGACAGAGTGAAAAGCAAGGCTGATCTTGGTGCTTCCTGGATCTATAACCCGAGACAGAATAGCCCTTTCCCTGGGCCACCAGAGGAAGTGTCACGGCCCCCGCATGTCTGGTCGTGCACGCCAAGAGCTGCATTTCCTCCTCGTGTACCTCTTTGCCCATCCCCACGTGGCTGCCTTAGCCGGTTGGGGCCCCTGGGTTCCCTGAAACCTCTCTCTCTCTCTATTCGCTGGTGCTCTGCGAAGCTTTCTGCATGATTGGTTGACTGTGACATTGCCCCTGACTTTGTAAGGGCCTTAGAATGAATGGGGGGCAGGCACCTGAAAGGGCTGGTCAGAGGGCTGAGAAGGGATGATCTTGTAAAGCTGGCATTCTTGGAAACCCCAGAAGGAAACCCCATGGAAGAGGCCAAAAGTGGCAAATCAGGACTTGCCTTTCAGTCCCGTGGTTAAGACTCTGAGTTTCCAAGGCAGGGTCATGGGTTTGACTTCTGGTCAAGGAATCTCCCATGCCATGTGGCATGGCCAAAAAATAAAAATGTTTTTTAAAATATATATATATTTTTAAAGTGACGAGTCTCTCACCTCTATCAGCTGCTTACTGGATTAAAAGTGGGCTGGCTATGTGTTGAACTGTGAGGCTAAGTGGAAGCGTATAAAATCCTGAAAAAGGGCCATTAGTGACTTTGCCTAAACATGGTCTGCTCAGGGATTTAATAATTCAGTTTAGCTCTCAGGGAATAAAATCTTTACCTTTGTATAACATCCGAGTTTATTGCTCAGTTTTCACACATTTGAATTTCATATCATGCACGCCCATCTGTAGCATAAAACTGGGGGGTTGGAAGGAGCCCTGTCCTCAGCACAGGGCCTTTCCAGGTCTTGCTCTAGGGCTGCCAAGAGCCCAGGGACCCTGGAAGACTGGGAGGAGCTGGAATCCCAACAAGGGCCCAGCCGTCGGCTCCCGGCTCTCCGAATCTGGAGATCCCGAGTCCACCCCCAGGAACACAGGCCAGCCAACCTTGCCTTCCTCTCTGCAAGCAGCCCCAAGAGCAGGTGACGGGGCATCTGTCCTTCTGTGAGCCCCCAAGGAATGAGGGAAAGGGTGGAAAGCGTGCAAGGAGCCCGTGTGTCTTCCTCAGGAGGCCAAGGGCACCCGGGACGTGGAAATTAAAAAGGAGGAGGGGAGGCCCACCATATTAACCTCCTTAATCTTTCATTTCTGACACAGATTGTGGTCCCTCGTTTCAAAGAATTTCAAGCTAATGTCTGGAGGGCAGAAAAATCTATTTCCCAATATGCGGCTGCAGCTTTTTCACCAATCGACTGCCCTTCCTGGTACAATCAGCCGAGCATTGATTTTTTTTTTTTTTTCATACTCTCTCCCCCTCTCTCTCTCTCTCTTTTTTAATCCTAGAGCATCATCCAAAAATCTATCAATACGAAAACATCTTTGGGGAAAATACTGGCAAGTCCCAAGTTGCTTCTCCATTAACCCCAGAGCTGCTGGCCTGAGACGGTAGGGTCACACTACTGGGAACCCCCAACACTGGGGATACATTTGTGTTTCTGAAAATGTTTGTCTCCCCAAAGATGTGTGGATATTGGAATCTTTAGTTTCCCTGTGTCTTACTGCTTAGCCCTAGAGCTACAAGCGGCAATTTCAATGTAAATTAATTGGCATTACATTTAAACAAATAGTTCATCAATCAAATGAGCCTCATTTCAATGGCTCAAAAGCCACATGTGGCTTGTGGCTACCCTATTGGATAGCACAGGCCTAGAATATTCCTAGAAAATTCTGCTTTAGAACTTCTCTAAAGAATCCAATAGTTTTGACTTTATGGACCATACAGACTCTGTTGTAATCACTCACTTCCTGCCACCTTTGTAGCACAACAGCAGCCATGGGCAATAAGTAAACAAATGATTGTGCTGCGTTTCAATAAAACTTTATTTACAAAAAACAGGCAGTGAGCCAGACTTTGCTATTTCCCGGTTTAATGACTTCTTCAGAAAACTTAAGGGTCTCAGAAGGTTAGAATAATCTAAAACACTAGAAAGGGACATGTAGGAGCTGTCAGGGACTGGAACTATTTCTTATCTTGATTCAGGCAGTGGTTATACAGGGATAATGTAATATCTGTGTGTTTGATTCAGATGGTGGTTATACAGAGATAATATCTGTGCATTTTACTGAGCATGGGCTTCCCTGATAGTTCAGTTGGTAAAGAATCCACCTGCAATGCAGGAGACCCCAGTTCAATTCCTGGGTTGGGAAGATCTGCTGGAGAAGGGATAGGCTACCCACTCTAGTATTCTTGGGCTTCCCTGTGGCTTAGTTGGTAAAGAATCTGCCTGAAACGTGGGAGACCTGGGTTCAATCCCTGGGTTGAGAAAATTCCCCTGGAGAAGGGAAATACCTAACTCCAATATTTTGGCCTGGAGAATTCCATGGACTGTATAGTCCATGTGGTTGCAAAGAGTTGGACATAACTGAGCAACTTTCACTGCACTTACTCTGCATAAATTTCTCTCACTTTAAAAATTCTTGAGAATGTTAGGCTGTTTTAGAGAGATAGAATGTCTTTGGGGAAGCAGGACTTGGAGCTGGAACCCCTGGGAGGAGGTCTGTGGGTGACAGGGGATGAGGCTGGGCACAGGAGTCTCTGGGACCCCAAGTCCCACTTTGGCCAGGGAGGTTCCGGCTTCTGTATTATGCATATCGAGTTTGTGAGTAAGAATGTGGCTATACTGAAGTTCTTTTTCAAGAGTTTACTAACCACTGCCTTCTGGTTTTGGAGTCAGAGCATTTTAGCTCAAAGCAAGCACCAGAGTGGAGGACTAAAAGCACAGACTCCAGAGCCAGAAGAAGGGTTCAAACCCCAGCTCCAGCTGTGTGACTTTAGGACAGTGGCTTCCCCGCTTTACACCTCAGTTTCCTCTTCTGTAAAATGGGGTCAGTGATAGGACGCCCCCCACCACCACAGGTTGTTATGAACACGCTTAAACAGCACTTTGAACCATACTAAGCATCTCGCGTTTGCTAAAGGACATTAGAGTCTGTCTAGGACCACCTCCTCATTGCTTAAAGACCCCTTTAACAAGCTCCACTGATGGAGCAGCCAGGCCTGGAGAAGGCGCGTCCCGGCCAAGTCACAGAAAACACCCTTCTCTCCTGACTCCCAGGCACCACCCACCTCCTGCCTGGCTACCGCTCCACCACACGGGCCCCTGCAGCCAGTGCCAACCAAGACCAGCAGCTCAGCAGGAGACCCCACCCCCAACCCAGGAATCGGCTCTGCATCAGGAGCCACCATTGTCCACTGTCCCCAGCTGAGCTGGGGAAGAAGAGGTCCCCTGGCCCTGACCTGGACCTGGCAGCCTCCAGCACCCCTGCACCTGCCGACTCCCTCTCCCAAGACTGGATCCTGCTCCCTATTCCCCCACAGCTAGAGGAAGCCTCTCTCCAGGGCCTGCAGATGGCCTGGGGTTCTTTCCCTGCAAACATTCACCTGCCCATCCATCCATCCTGATGACTTCTCAGACCTGAGGATCCCACATCCTCAGTCAGTCACTTAACAACTATTTATAGAACACCTTTGCTGTTGTTGTTTAGCCGCTCAGTTGTGTCCAGCTCTTTTGCAACCCCATGGACTGTAGCCTGCCAGGCTCCTCTGTCCATGGGATTTCCCGGGCAAGAACACTGCCATTTCCTCCTCCAGGGGGTCTTCCCAACCCAGGAGGCAAACCTGCATCTCCTGCACCAGTAGACAGATTCTTCACCACTGAGCCGCCAGCAAAGCCCATAGAACTCCTACCACATGCCAGTTCGGCTCCCCAGGATCACCAGGAAGAAGAGAAACGCAGTCTGCCCTCATGAAGTTTCATTTAATTGGAAACAAGAAAGAAGCAAGCAGAGACCATTTCACCTAGAGATCAGTCCAGAGATGAAAATAATCCAGGCAGAATGGGAATGGATGCAGTCAGGGAAGGCTTCCTGGCAGAGGTGATAATTAAACCGACACCCAGTGGAAGGAAAGGAGCCAGACAGGCAGATCTAAGTGACGGGCATTCCAGGCTGACGGAAAAGCACATAAGAACAGTCAGTGCCCTCGGTAGGCCTCTTACCTGTCTGCTCAGCGAAACCTTGCTTTGATCTGCAAATGAGCTACCATTTATTGCCAGAGCCTGCTAGTTACACTCTGCAGGCTACAAGGGGTCTGGGTTCAAATCCTGCTTCAGCTGCCTCCCGGCTGAGTAATCTCAGACAAAGCTCCTCTCGGGCTGGGCCATAGCTTCCTCACTGGAAAATGGAGAGACTCGAGCCATCTGCCAGGGGCTTAGAGTGAGGGTCAGAGTGAGGGTGAAAGGGCTTAGCACAGTGCTTGCCACGGGGTGAGTGCTCAGCCAACACGAGCCAAGAGAGAAAACCCGGCACCCCTGACGCCAGGCGAGGCCTAATTATAGATGCCAGGGGTCACTTTCCAGGTCCCTGTGACTCAGGACCAGGGCCAAGGCAGCTCAGGCCACCGACCCAAGGGAGGTTCTCCCTACGGTCACACGGTCTCTGCCCACAGGCTGGCCCGCTCCCATTCACACAGGGCTCTGCAGGATGTGGACGAGAAGAGGCAGCACAGGGCAGCTGCCAGGGCAAGAGATGCAGAGCCCAGCTGCAAGGATGTGCCTCAGTTTCTCTGCCATCCACGAAGCCCGCTTCCCAGGGCTAAGTGTGGGTTCAGGGGCCCAGCACCCAGAAGGGGCTCTGTCAACCCTCGCAGCCCACAGCTACGCACACAAACGGGACCGTAGCTGTCATTTGGATAAATCTTCCCTCGAGGCTTTCTTCTCGTTAATTCAACAAAAAGATGCCGAGATTCTTGATGTGTGTCTGGCTCCGGGTTAAGTGCTGGGTGGACAAAAGTACCCATGACAGCCACCCCAGGGTTTACAGAGCCGATGAAAAGGGTCAGTGAGGTCGCAGGGGCATGTTTAACCTGCTCAAAGAACAAACTAGAGGTTCCGGAATGAACAATCTTTTTTCTTTGTTCTTCTGCTGGTTTGTTTGTTCAGCGTCGTAGGAACCAGACGTCGTCCATCATGCCTTGGTGTCTGAAATCTGCTGGCAGGAGGGGGGAGGTGGAGGGTCCCTTTCCCCAGCCCCAAGAGTGGGACCCTCTGCGTGACCCTGGCCTCCAAGATGACCATATTCACCTCAAGATCTGAGTTCAGGTCCTGAGTCTGCCCCTGCCCCACTGTGATACCTTGGGCAAGGCACATGTCCATGTGTGTACCGCAACTTTCTCATCTGTGACAGAGGTGATGGTACTAATAAGAATATTCTGTATGGGCTGTTTAGGGGGGTGATTGTGATCACAACGGTGCTCTGTGTCCTGCAGGCTCCAGTAGGAATCAGAGCTCTCCTTACTGTCTGTATAGGAGATGGTGGTGATTCCAGTTCTAACATCACCCCATGTCGAGGAGGGGAGACACATCCCTAAACAGCCCCAGGACCAGCCCCACTGGATAACTTTGGGCAAGACTGTCCCTCTCTCAGGCCATTTGCAGGTCACCCTCTGGAAATGAGAGCATGGGGCTGAGTTGATGTGACCAACAAGGAGACTTGCTCTCCTTCCAAATCATAGAGTCATTTCTGGGAAGCAGCGGATCAGGCTGGGACTACATTTCCCAGCACCTTTAGCCTCTAGTTAGGGTCATGTGACTAGATCTGGCCAATAGCTTGTTAGAGGAAGTGGTGTGTATCACTTCAGGACTGATGCAGTTAACAGGTGGGTGTGTCTCCCCAACCTTTCTTCCCCACCTGCTAACTGAATGGGGTGGACTCCAAGCCACATGTTGAAGATAACAGAGCCACAGATAGAAAGAACCTGCGTTCCTGAATCACTGCCTGGAGGAGGGCCACCCAACCAGAAATGCCAGCAGTAGGCTGTGACATTAGTGAGAAATCAACTTTTACTGTGTTAAAACACAGAATCATCAACTATATCCATGCAGCTAGCATTGCATTAACTAATACATATACACTGTATATATATTTTTTCAGTTGTATTCACTCAGCAAACTTCTAACACCAATAATACAAGTTTCTAATGTTTTGAGCACTTAATTTGTGCCAAATCTGGGGCAATCTGGGTGAAGTCTTTTGCACCTAGTTTCTTCTTTGTCTTTACCACAGCTCTATAAGGTGGACTCACAGGATTATTATTACTATTATTCCCAATTATTGATGAGGAAACTGACACTCAAAAACATTCAGAAGCCTGCCAGAGTCATCAGCTAATAAATGGAAGTATCTGCATTAGAACCCAGAGTTTACCTTATTACTTGCTACACTCCGTGTCTCCCCACCAGACAACCCAACAAGGTAGCTATTACAAGCCCTAATTTACAAGTGAGGACACCAGGCCTCATAGGAGGTCCATAACTTGACCATAACTTACTGGTTACAGAACCAGTAAGAAGCAGTGACTGGCTTAAAACCCAGAGTCGTCTGGCTCCCAACCTAGCATACTTGCCTCACCCACACTGCGGTCTCAGTTGCCCTCTCCAGCGGGCATATAAGCCCTGACCCTGTTTCCATTCACCAGCGTTTCTGTGCCATGGCTGAAGGCAAACTTGGCGACCACAAAGCCTGTTATGATGCTAAATAAATGTTTCTCCTGGCAGCCTTGGTGCTTATTAAGCACCTGGGAGGCTGTTAGTGCTTCATGCTGTCCAAAGCATTCTTAATTACTGTCTAATGAAGATATCTTTCACTGTAGGAAAAAAATAAGACAGACGATAAGGGGAAACGTTCATGCATGCAACTTTTGGGTCCTTCTTGTGCATTTCCCCTCAGCCATTGTATCTTCTGAATCTTGGTCAAGGAAGAGAGTAAAGAAGTGAAGATGGAGGGAAATTGTCACTGAACGAGGTTTTGCTTTCCCCTCAGCAATATAACTTCCTGGACTTGATCTGGAAGTAAACTGAAGGAGTGAATGATGAAGATGGCCTTTACATGGCTGCTGGTCATAGGGAAAAACTGAAGACATCTAAAATTCCTACCGATGGGGCATGGGTTAAATAAACTTTGGTTCATTCATGCAAGGGAGTACTATATAATTATTAAAAAGAATGACCTGGAGTGCTTTGGAGTGAAATGCAACAATCTGCAGAAAAAGCAAGATGCAGAACAATAAACTTCCTATGCTCCCAGTTGGGTAAAAACAAAAGGACATTTGTTGTCATTCCCAGCATGACTGAGGGCTTAATATATCACATTTACTGCTTCATCTAATCCTTTCAAGAATTCTATGATATGGGAACTTTATCATCCACAGATTGGAGATGACAGTATTGTGGCAAACCAGGCAGAATCGAATGCTAAGCCCCCTGCCTCGAGAGTACCAGACACATCGTCAGCCATGGCACCCAGGATTCCCACAGTTACAGCCATACCAAAGATGAGCTTGCAATCCCAAATTGTAAAACATATGAGAAAGCAAACCACCACAAAAAACGCCTGGCTGGACACAGGAGGAACTGATGGCAGCAGTTGCCTTTGAAGAGTAGTAAGTGTACAGATAAAGTGGAGCCCAGCTGTGGCTTTTCACTTAATACATAAGTTGAGGTAGGTTGAGTTTGTTAAAATGAGTTAATGCTGCTTTCTTCTTCCCATTTTAAAGTAAGAGATATTTAAGTTGAAAAAGGGAATGGATGCAAGGGAATGATGGGGAAAGAGGAAGGGAGAAAAGATAGCTTTTTGTGGCCCTAGCCCCCACTCCAGGACCGCTTCCAACTCTACTTTTGCTAACTATGGCTGTGGCCACTGGCTTTAGTAATGCTTCATAGAACAGGACTTCATAGAACCTTCCTATGTGCCAATGATGTCTTCATATACATGATCAGCTACTTTATCTAAAATGCATAGTTAGGGTCCGTGCCCTACAACTGCCTCCAACAGAAGGGAGGCCCCACTTTAACTCCTCTGCTGGCATCAATCTGTCACCAAGTTCCTCGTTTCCACTTAAATATTCCTCAAGCCCCGCCACTTTGTCCTCCATCCCCAATGCCTCCTTTGTCCAGAAATCAACTCAGACCTTGCTCTGAACACAGTTCCCTTGGCTCTTCTGCTGACCTGACTGGCCCATCCTAAAGCCAGCAGCCTGAGAGATCTTCCCAAGATGCAAATCAGATTACCCCCCTTCTTGAATTGCTCCATTAGTCGCCCTCTTGCTCAGAATAAACCACAAGTCCCTGGGTGACCTGGTCCCACTGACCAGTCCCACATCATCCCTGCTGTCCCCCTCTCCCCACCTCCACTCCCTCTGCTCCATTCAGCTCCTAACACAGCTGTACTCCCGTGTCTTCCCGCTGGAAATGTCAGCCCCACGGAGGCAGGCTGTGCTCCTCGCCTCTACCTTGTGTCCCTGGAGTCTGGCGTAGGGCCCAGCATGCTGGGCATCCTGGATAAATGTTTGTCTGGTGGCCAACTGAGTAAATCAGCCTTTTAGATAAAGTGGAGCGTCCTCCAGAAAGCAGAAAGCACTCACACTGCCAAAAGCCTCCTAATTGGTCCTTGGGGGCTGCTTTAATGGAGCCCAAGTTCCAGCTACAACATCCCTCTGCATGCAAATATGGGAGGTGCTAAAATCCCTCCGGGAGTTTGCTCTCCTAAATGGATTAAATGTGCCCTCTGCCACCAACAGCTGCTAGTACAGATCAGGCTTCCTGACCTCTGTGGGTAGGACTAAGCCACTGAGTGGAGTCACCAGCTCCTGCTGATGGGTCCCCAGGAAGATCTCTCCTGTTAGCAGAGGTCCTTAGCCAGCCCTCCAGGGCTTTCCATGACTTTGCACCTGCTGAGCTTGCCTGCCTCCACTTTCATATCCCAACTTCCCTCCTGGATTCCAGCCTCTCCAGACCAGTCAGTGGTTCCTCTTTATCCTCTGAACCTTTGCACATGCTGGTCCCTCTGCCTGGAATATCATTCCTCTCCTTCTGACCCTGGAAAATTTATGCTCAATACCCAGCTAAAATGTCCCTTCCTCCAGGAAGTCCCTCTGTCCTGAGCGTCTGTCTCTGATTCTGGTCTGTCATTCTGGCTCCATCTCCCTCACTAGCCTGGGAGGTTCTCAAGGGTGGGGACTGTGTGTGACACCCTCGTGGTCAGTCACGGTCAGTACCAGGAGCTCCTTTGGAACCACACCTTCAAGTCCTGAGTCTCAGCTTCCTCAGTCGGAGAACAAGATCATCACACCAACCTCCCAGCACCGTGGGGAGGAGGATACAAACGTGGCATGCGGAGCTCCTCATGGAGGATGAACAGGGAGAGAGAACCCACACCTCGCCCCAGCCTGGGCGCCAAACAGGACTCACCTCCACCCGGCAGGGGTGAGCAGGAGGGTGCATTGGACTCCTGCTGGGATGAAGGGCAGCAAGCAAAAGTGCAGACCACGCAATCCTCAGAGCCGCTTTCCTCCCCGTCTATCCTCCCCGTGACCCGGCTGAGCCCGTCCCTGCCAGGTTAACACTCGCCGACCTCATACCACATGGGTCAAGAGACCAAAAGGAGAACTTGTCCCCAGCTGTCCTCACGGACGTCACGAAGCTGGGCACCAGTGAAAGCTGAGTCCAAGAGTCACTGAGGCTCCTGCCTTCTGCCCTTAGCCGGGCCACAATGGAGACAGAACTGGGCCGGGCACCCCCAGTTCCCGAGGGTGCCACAAGTTTCCCAAACGTCATCCCAAACGCCTACATCGGCTGGCGGTGCGTGCCCTGAGCATCCCCACTCTACAGATGGGGAAGTGAGGCTGGGTGTCACGGGATGGGTCCCAGGTTTCACAGCCACGGGGCGGTGGGGGTGGGGGGACAGTGGTCAGGACGTGACCCTGTGTCTGTTAAATGTCCCCGTCCTCCCGGCTTCCTCACTTTGGCAGCTGCTGTTGGTGGTGTTTTCAGCCAGGGGACACCCTCCCCTCCCCCAGGGTCACACTGTGGTTCCATGTGTACAGCAAGGAGGCCCGGGAGAAATGGCAAATGAAGATGTGGGTTCTTACCCAAGGCGCCTGGGGGTCATCTGTCTCCACCAGGGAGTGGGGGTCAGGGGGTCTGAGGGCTCCTCCTCTCAGGACCCAGATGAGCCACCCCTGTCCCTCACAAACAGATGGAACTTGGGCCAGAAGACTGAGCCCCAGTTCACTCAGCTGCTGGCTGGGGAGGGTCAGGACGAAACCCAACTCCATCCTCCCACACCACGGCCTGCATTTATTGAATACCTACTGTGGTCACCGTGCCCAGGGAGGGTCTTTTTGTCCCTTCCTTGCATGTACCCGTCATGATATCACCTCCCAGACTTTATACTCACATGTCCCCCTCAGCCCCTCAGGGCACATCCATTGATCATTAGAACAGAGCTGGGCAGAAGCTGGACACAGTCCCTGCTCTATCATCTCAAGGAGGAGGCAGACAATACACAGATAAGCAAACCAATCACTAAATATTAATAAGTAAAGATTGCATGAGGCATGGGAGAAAGGAACAGGGCACCACATAGAGACCACAGCCTGTGGGGAAGTCAGGGAAGGCTGCCTGGAGGAGGAGGTCCCTGAGCTGAGAGCTCAGAAATGAGGAGCCACCTTGCAAGAGTCTGGGGGAGAAGCATGGGTTAGAGCGAGCAGAGCGAGAGAAGACTTTGCCTGGCCCCTGCCACAGACAGGGGCTCCATCAAGGTCACTTTCGAGTTCTGCCTGGCCCTCCACGATGTGACCACACCACTCTTCAGCTGCTGGGTCTCATACTGTAAAGCGCATCATAGTTTACAAGGCCTGTTCCTCCTCAGGACCTTTTTCCAGTTCCTCACATCTACCCTGAGGAGTGTCGATGAGGAAAACCGAGGCTCAGAGAGGAAAATGTCAGCCAAGGTCACACGGCCAGGTGTCCCCCTCCTGGTCCAAGCCCCCGCCCCACTCCACCTGTCTCTCCACCTGGTCAGAGGGCCGTGGCTGGAGGACCCTTGCCCGCACCCCCTCCCAGCCTCCTGGGAGGGGAGCAGTTCTGCAGGAGCCCATATATAACCCGCTCCATGCGCCTTCCCTGCATTAATAAATGGGGAACCAAAGAGTCATAAATCCTGGTGCTGCCGACGTCCCCAGGACCAGCTCTTTCTCTGGCCACGCACTAGTACTCTTTACAACCCATTAATTAGTCCCTCTAATAAAGTTTGACAAAATGATAACTTGCCCATGAAAAGTGTTGTAATAAATACATTTTCCCTAACTTTCAGCCATTCGAGCATGGCCGCCCCATAAACCCTCCGCCACGGTTCACTGCCCTATTGTCTCTCTATATTTCTCCATCACCATCAAAGTTCGGGGCCTGGGGCCTCGTGGGCTCCAGATAGACCCGGGCCTGACTCTAGGTCCCTGCCATCTCCAGGGAGACAGTCATGGGCCGCACCTCCCCTTGCTCCCAGGCCTGAAGGGGCTCCGCTGTCCGGGACAAGCCTCCCCCAAACTCCAGTCCCATCTTCCCAAGTCCTGCTTCATCCCCGGGGTACTCAAAGGAATAGAGTCTGAACATTATGTTTCCTTCAAATCGATTCCCTTAAATAAACTTATTTTTCAAGAAAACTTTATATCAGCATTAGAGCAAACTGGAAATGCAGAATAACAGACCATGATGAGAAAGTCAAGACAAATCCAGTGAAACAAAAGGATGTCGCTGAATCCCAGACAAGTCCTGCTGTCTGCCACACACGCCCCACCGGGGGCCTGCCTCTGTGTCTTTTATGTAAGGGGACAAGGGCTGAGGGGACGCTAGAGAGGAGCCAGTGATGCAGGTGGAGAACTCCTGCAATGACACGAGTACACATTCTCCTTAGGGTAGACAGAGGGTCTGACAGTAGATTTCAAGTGGAACCATCTTCTGCCTTGGAGAACCTCCGTAGTTGAACCCTGTACACCACCTCTTAGGTGGAGTGGTACCCAGGTGGGCCTGGGGGTGGGGACGAGCTGGGGCCCGTCTGGAATCCCCAGTTGCCTTCCCAACCTGCCGTGTTTCAGGTCTGTAATGAGAGACAGCGTTCTTCAGGTTCTTCCCATTTTACGGAAATTGGAGCGGTCAGATATCATTCATATGATAGTAAGTACTGCAAGGTATGGTTTGCAGGGTGCAGGCTGGAGTCATATCAGAGTTCACCCTCAACCCCTCAAAATCAGTTGTCCGTTCTCCTCCCCACAAAGGAAGATTTAGAATGACTCCTAAGCCTGCCACCAGTTCAGCACTGACCTGCCTGGGGTCCCGGGATACCAGACCCAAGATCTCTTAGATCTACCCCCACCCCCCCCATCAGGCCACCATCACCTCAGGGCTCCTGGCATTTCTCACTCCTGTCCCTTAAGGTTAGGATTTGGGCATAGGGTTGTTGTTCTCTCTCTGCTCCAGAGCCTGACCCCATAAGGAGGAGGGTTCCACTCAGTGTTCCCTGAATGAGTGACTGAGGGAGAATCTGGATGTCTGGTGATGGATCATCCCCATTTCACAGATGAGCAAAGCAAGGCCCAAGAGGAGGAATGATGGGCCCAGGATCCCAGAGAGTCTGGAGCAGAGCAGAGACACTGGAGCTGCCCAGCCTGTGCCCAGAGCTGCTTCTCCAGTAGCCACAAAATCTTCTGGGATGTCTTGGCTACAATCACTGCCCATATCTTGGGACCCAGTCCCCTTGAGCCCACCTGGACCAGCAGGGGCTTCCTACCTCCGGGCCAAAACCACAGAGATTTGCAAATCCACCAAACCAGTGTGGCTCACTGGTAAACCATGCTTGCTGACACAGAAAACCCAGCCCCAGGCTCAGGCCACCGCCTATCACAAAGGTGGCTTTGAGTTTTGTGAACCACACTGTCGGAGAGGCACTCTTCCCGTTTGTCACTGCTGAGCTTCTCAATAATCCTCCCCAGATGGAGTGACTCTGCCCATTTCATTGGTAGACAACCTGAGGCTCCAAGAAGTGAAGGCATGGGCCCAGTCCCAAGTGCGTCAGTCTGCACTCCTATAGGGTAGTCATCGGGGGTGACCCAGTTGTGAGGCACAGGAAGTATGACTTGTCTACCACTCAGTGCCTAAAATCCCACCATTGGTCTCACCCATTTGTGATCAAAGAACCTGTTGCCTAAAGGCCTCCTTAGCACAGAGCAAGGGAATCTAGAACAAAGGCTATGACCAACATAGCATATTAAAAAGCAGAGACATTACTTTGCCAACAAAGGTCTATATAGTCAAAGCTATGGTAGTAGTAATGTATGGATGTGAGAGCTGGACGATAAAAAAGGCTGAGCGCCGGAGAACTGTTGCCTTCGAACTGTGGTGCTAGAGAAGACTCTGGAGAGTCCCTTGGATAACAAGGAAATGAAACCAATAAATCCTAAAGGAAATCCACCCTGAATATTCACTGAAAGGACTGATGCAGAAAGGACTGAATCTCCAATACTTTGGCCACCTGATGTGAAAAGACAACTCATTGGAAAAGACCCTGATGCTGGGAAAGACTGAAGGCAGGCGGAGAAGGGGATGACAGAGGACGAGATGGTTGGATGGTATCACCAATTCAATGCACATGAGTTTGAGCAAACTCCGGGAAATAGTGAAGGACTGGAAAGCCTGGCGTGCTGCTGTCCATGGGGTCGCAGAGAGTCGGACACAACTGAGCCACTGAACAACAAGAAAGAGTACTGGATCGGGAATTAAATCACCCAGATTCTAGTGGTAATTATTCTATTAACTCCAATCTCAGCTAAGTCTATCCCACCACCTGCCCTGGCCTCAGTCTTCCAGGAGAAGAAACAGGGGAGGGGGTTTGAGGAGAGCATGGTTTCCCACACTATGTTGGGGTCGGGGGGAGAGGGGTGCCCTGAGAGATTATTTTAGGAGTATGTGTGGACCCAGCATTAAGAATTACCTAATGAAAACACTGTCTCCTTTCTGATCACTTGCCTGATTTCTAAGAAGAGAGTCTCAGTTTGGTGTCAATGTGTCTTTAACGCCTCCCCTTTGGCTACCCTCTTTTTAACAAAAATCCAGCAGTGCTCAGAGCCTTCTGTGGACTACAACACTTGGCCGGAATTCTCAGAGAATCATTCTGCTGTTTTCATTGCATTTTGGTTGAAGGGCGCCTTCTATTTAGGGCAAGTGGAACGCACTTCCCATTCACTGCAGCCGTATAAAATGTCCTTTGTAAATACACTCCTTGGAGTGGAAAGAATGAGTTGACATAAGGCAAAGCACTGAATAAATGTGGGTGTTGGCAGAACTGGAGCTGGGGAGACTTGTAAGTGGAAGGTGAGTGTGGTTATAGGGGAGACCCCAGCCCAGGGGCTCTGTTCGGGGCAAATGGGGACACTCTATGGACAGCTAGTCATGAACACGTGTATGAGTCACAGTTTACAGAAGCACCCCCCCAAGCCCAGTGACCCCACTTCATAGGCCCTTGCCCACGGCCATGTCCTAGAAGCATCCCAGCTGCCAGTCACAGGCTCTGATGGGCATTTTGCAGGTATCCTTGAATCGTGGCCTACACCTAGCCTGGGAAAAGGGCATGACATGAACCCTACCTGCCAGAGGAGGAAACTCAGGCTCAGAGAGGCTAAGGGTCTTGCCCAAAGTCACGCTGCCATCTAACAGCGCCCCGTGGCTTAAAACAACAGGCCTCATTCTCTCACTCTTCTGGAAGCCAGAAGCCTAAAATCATGGTGTCAGCAGGGCTGCAAGCTCTTGGGGGAATCTCTCTCTTGTCTCNAAAAAAAAAAAAAAAAAAGGCAGACTCACCAGCCTGCCTTTGGGGTGTGGCACCAGCAAGTTCAAGTGGGCCAGAGCCAGACACTCAGACCTAGAAAACAGGAGGTCATGAGACCATGTCACCTGGGAGGGAGCAAATGTCCTGACTCCTGTGTGTGCCACTGTGTGTGAGCGTGGGATGCGTGCCTGTGTGTGTGTGCAAGACATGTGACTCCAGGTGCATGTGTGCAAGCATAGGCGGGGGCAGGATCGGAGGGATCTTTGAAGGCGTGAGTATGTGTGCCTGTGTTGGAGGGCTAGGTGTCTCTGTGAGTGTGGGTGCGTGTAGGTCCATAGAATAGGCTGAGTGTGGGAATGTGTGTGAAAGAAGAGTGCAAGTGAGTGTGGGGCCCAACTAGGAGCTCACAGAGTCCTGGGAGGGACAATGTTTGTGGAGTGTGTAGAGTGCTTCAAATTAGAGATGTATGGGGGGACTTCTCTGGTGGTCCAATGGTTAAGACTCCTGCCCCCAATGTAGGGGGCCAGGGTTCAATCCCTGCTCAGGGAACTAGGTTCCACATACCACAACTAAAGCTCTTGCATGCCACAACAAAGAGCTGGTAGTGCCGAATAGATAAAATATTTTTTTAAAAAAGAGAGAGAGAGGCATGTTGAGTGACAGAGTATGTATCCCCTTTCTTAACTCTTCCTACTTAAAGAAAGTTCTTTTCACTTGATCTCCATAGCTCAGAGAAAAAGAACAAACTTCGCCTTGGAGAACCTCGCACAGAAAAGGGAATACTTTTTTAAAACTACTTATTGCATGAATGAATGGGCACTGGAGATCCAATTCTTGGTTAGCACTCAAGCCCCCAACTGCCAGTCCCATGCCCATGGCAGACATCACAAGTCAATTCCAGCATGCTAGGCCATGGATCCCTGATTCAGTCTCTAAATTCTTAACTCAACAGCCCAGGCAGCCACCTCCAATCAACATCAGCATGGAAGAACAAATGAGATTTAGCTGAACCTGTTTTGCAGATGAGGAAATGGCAGCTAAAGAAGGTCCAGTGAGAAGTCCATGTGGACCAGCTGGTATCCTCTGGCTGCCTGCTTTACCCAGCCTCTCCAGAAGTTCCAGAGAAGCCCTTGTCTGGCTGGGCAGGCTGGGGTGCCAGGGAGGAGCACAGCTGGGAAGCTGGCATGGGTCCCTTGCAGCACTGCATGTCCGCGCCGCATTCGCCACTCTGGCGACGTCCCTGCTGTTTTCCGTTGCCCTCTCCCCACAGCTGCTCTTTTGAAAGCCCTGCAAGGGAAGCTGTCGATGCGTCTCTCTGTTCCCTTTGCAGACCATTGTCCTCTCATTGGCGCCAGCCGTGTTCTTCTCTTGGCCGCTTAATTAACAGCATTATTAATGCCAAGAGGAAAGAGTCACCCAGATCCTTTCTCATAGCAACTCGTGCTTGTGAATATGAGCTGCAGGCAGACAGGAAGCAGGGGCCGATGCCAAGAGATGCCCTCCTCGCTGCCCGTGGGGCCCTTCACTTGCCAATGCCCAGCTGGACCCCTTGGCTCTGACTCCCAGGAGCAGCCATCGGGGGTCAAGGAGGAGATGAAAAGTGAAAGTGAAAGTCGTTCAGTCATGTCTGACTCTTTGTGACTCCATGGACTATACAATCCATGAAACTCTTCAGGCCGGAATACTGGAGTGGGTAGCCTTTCTCTTCTTCCGAGGATCTTCCCAACACAAGGGATCAAACTCAGGTCTCCCTCATTGCAAGCAGATTCTTTACCAGCTGAGCTACCAGGGAAGCCCAAGAATACCGTGGTATTATCCCTTCTCCAGTGGATACCTGGGAATCGAATGCTTTGCAGGCAGATTCTTTACCAGCTGAGCTGCCAGGGAAGCCCCAAGGAGGAGACGGTTTGCAGCAAATCTGTCTGCAGGTCCCCAAGCCTGGTTGATAAACCCTGCTCTGAGCAACGGGAGCAAGTTAAATCTTTGGGGAGAGGGGCTAGGGATTCCCCTGGGATGAGGTGGAAGACAGTCGTGTCTTCTACATGCAGAGAAGAAGCAGTAGCTGGAAACCTGCAAGGAGCTGTGTGACCTTGGGCCAGCTCACCGCTGTCTCTGTGCTCACTTTCTTCTCTGTGAAAAGTGCTTCCCACACACGTGTTCCTGGGCTCAGCCCCTATGTGCCTGGTGTCAGCTATCCCTGCTTGCAGCGATCTACTGCTACACTACAGATGTCCCCAAAACGTAGTGCCTTAAAACAAGAACATGCCTTAAAACAAGCATGAATCTGTGATCTGTGCAGGGCTCCACAGGTACAGTCCACCTCTGTCCCACACAGCATCAGCCGAGACAACTCAGCTGTGGGGTGGGGAGCAGCTGTCGAAGGGGCTCACTTGCACGGCTGGCGGGTTGGTCCCGGCCATTTGCCGGCAGCTGGGCTGGGGCTGTAGCCCAGACAGAGTGGGGTTGCCGGGAGGGAGCATGTCTCCATTCCTCTCTGCAGGCTGCCTGGGCTTCCTCACAACACAGTGGCTGGGTTCCGAGGATAAATACCCAAAGAAAACCAGGCACAAGTGCATGGCATTCCTACAGCCTAGGCTTGAAAGTCGAAGCATCACCTCCACTGTACTCTGTTGGTTGAAAGTGAAGGTGTCAGCCACTCAGTCGTGTCTGACTCTGCCACCCCATGGACTGTAGCCCACCAGGCTCCCCTGTCCATGACATTCTCCAGGGAAGAACGCTGGAGTGGGTTGCCATTCCCTTCTCCAGGGGAATCTTCCTGACCTAGGGATCAAACCCAGTTGAGGCACTCACAAATGCTCACCCAGTTTCAAGGACAGGGGATTTAGATTCCACCTCTTGCTAAGGGACTGGAGAGGGGTGGGAAATTTTGGTGTGACTGCCTTTGGAAGATGCGGTTGGTCACCTCCTTCAAGACAGCTGTGAGGCAGGTATGATTCTTATTCCTATTCCACAGATAAGGAAAAATGAGTTTCAGAGAAGTTAAGTAATTTCCCCAAGGTCACACAGCTAAGTGAGTGAGCAAAGATTCGAAAATATGCAACCTGACTTGAAAACTTAGGGCTTTGGTCTTTTAATTTTTCTTTTTTAGATGCAAAATTCTTCTTTCTAAGAAAAATCTTTTGGGGAGAGACCTATGAAGGGAGGCAGGGAAGCAGTGAGGGGAGAGCCATGATCCCATTTGGTCTTCAGGAGGAGTCCTTGGCTGTGGTATGGATGATGGATTTGGGGGTATGGGGAGTGTGGCTAAACTGGAGGGGTCATTCTGGGGCTGCAGAGCAGGGCAGCACCATCCACCCTGGTGCTCACTGGGATTGGGCACTCCCAGGGGAAAATGGAGTGGAGTGTCCCTTATCCTCAGGAAACTCCAATGAGACAGGCCCAGGGAGAGAGGGGCTGAGACGTGACAAAGAGCAGGTGACTTGGCAGAGCCCCCCCTCACCCCCAAGCTGCCAGCCGGGCTGCTCTGACGTCGGCCTGAGGCCTCTGTCTGCCCGTTTGTCACTTCCCAGAATGCCTGGGCTGCTCCTTATGTGGTGGCTTTGACGTGAACATGTCTTTCCTATAAAAAGAAGGGTTTAAAAATAGCCAACTTGTCACGAGGTGTAGGGAAGAGAGACACCCCCTCCCCACCCACAGGAGTGAGGTGGAAAGTCCCCATCGCTCGGCAAAGCTGTGCTCAACACTGCCACCCCCTCCTCACCAACCAGAGCCACTCATGGCAAGTTCGCGGAGATTTACTAAAGTAACTCAGGAATCTTCCTGCTACTTTAGGCAAATCATCCTGGTAACCAATGATATGACAGCGGCCAACTTCTCTTTCTCTCTCCTCTTAGGGACCAGTGAGGCTGAGAAGAAACACCTGGAGTCATCCAGGGGCCAGTTGGTATCCAGGGGAGCCTGCGGGGGGGCACTGGGTAGTGCTCATAGACTGGCTCTGGACACTGGTGCATCTAGGTTCCAGTTCCCTCCCTTTCCCTTCCCTGCTGGGTGGTCTTGCACAAGTGACTGGACCTTTCTGGGCTTCAGTTTTCCCGTCTGTAAAATGGGTCCCAATGAGAGTTGGACCATAAAGAAGGCTGAACTTGGAATAATTGATGCTTTTGAATTGTGGTACCGGAGAAAACCCTTGAGAGTCCCTTGGACAGCAAGAAGATCAAACCAGTTAATCCGAAAGGAAATCAACCCTAAATATTCATTGAAAGGACTGATGCTGAAGCTAAAGATCCAATACTATGGCCACCTGACGCGAAGAGCCGACTCACTGGAAAAGACCGTGATGCTGAGAAAGACTGAAGGCAGGAGGAGAAGGGGATGACAGAGGACCAGATGGTTGGATGGCATCACTGACTCGATGGACATGAGTTTGTGCAAATTCCATGAGATAATGAAGGACAGGGAAGCCTGGCGTGCTGCAGTCCATGGGGTCGTGAAGAGTCAGACAGGACTGAATGACTAAACAACAACAAAATGGGTCCCATAACACAGAGAGACAAGAGAGGCATTGGTGAAGAGGGGAGAGGAAGATGTGGAAACATCTAGAAGCTCGAGCTGGAATCCCTCTCGTCCATCTTGCAGGTCCAACGAGTGGCATGCTTCCCATGTGGACACTCGGCAAAGAGCATGGCCCACGGGAACAGCCTGAGCACCTTCAAGCTGCTTGATGAATGTTCCATTTAGTGCAATAAACAACACAATTACTCAACTCCTGCAAACTCCCCTCTGAGGGTGGGGGGCAGGGGCAGGCAGGACGGGCCTTCTGAGTCAACCCTGCTATTAATTAAGGCACTGAAGCACAGTTCTAGAAGCCTATGTCACACCTTCTGAGCTGCTGAAAGGGTGGGTGTGGTGGTGGGCGAAGATGGTATCTCATGGCCCTTCATTACGGCACCCGCAAAGGAGACACAGCCAGAGACGGCCTAAAAAAGATACCCTCCCCTTCACAGGCCACTGTCCCTGCTTATTCTTTTGGTCCCAATAAATCCTCACGATGAAACAATGACAATGTCAGCGGCATCCAGTGCTTGGCTGGGACTCCTCTCCGGTCAAAGCTGGCCTTGGCGACTCAGTTCTGTCCCACACGGCTGTTGTGCTTCAACAGGCTTTGTTGTTAGTCATTCAGTCAGTCCTGTCCAACTCTTTGAGACCCCATGGACTGCAGCACGCCAGGCCTCCCTCTTCTTGACCATCTCCCAGAGGTTGCTCACACTCACATCCACTGAGTCAGTGATGCCATCCAGCCATCTCATCCTCTGTTGTCCCCTTCTCCTCCCGCCCTCAATCTTTCCCAGCATCAGGGGCTTTCCAATGAGCCCACTCCTCAGGCTAGCCCAGACTTATTCTCATGGCAGCTGAGCAGGAATCTGAGAAACGGTAGAACCAGCAGACCCTCATTAAACCCAGCTTGGAACTGGCATAGTTCATTTTCAGCTCCGTCCTTGGCTAACACACGAGCACACCTAGATTTGAGGGATGAGAACAGATGTTGCCTCTGATGGAAGAAGATGCAAAGCCACAGCACGAAGAGGCATTGCAAGAGGAAGGGACTGGGAGAAGGAACTGAGGTCTTTTCTAATACCTCCAGCCCCCTCGTATAGAACTTATATGTGCCATCTTGGAATAGCACAGGCAACCTGGGCTCACCATTTTCTATCCATGTGACACCTGATAAGTTGCCAGCCTTGCTAAGCTTCTTTGCCTCACTTGCAAAAGAAAATAAAAGGAATAAAAAATGGGATTGATCTCAGGGGCCATCGTGAGAACTAAAAGACACGATGTGTCTGAAGTGATGGCCACACAGTATGTGCTCAGTAAATCTCTGCTCAACATCATCAATACCACCCTCACAGACCAGTAACAAGAGGGTGGAAAACTTGACCTGAGTTTGCATTCTGGCTCTGCCACTTGCCAGCTGGCGGTCTCTTAACCCCTATGCCTCTCCATTTCCTTAATAAACTGTGGAAAATTCTGAAAGAGATGGGAATACCAGACCACCTGGCCTGCCTCTTGAGAAACCTATATGCAGGTCAGGAAGCAACAGTTAGAACTGGACATGGAACAACGGACTGGTTCCAAATAGGAAAAGGAGTATGTCAAGGCTGTATATTGTCACCCTGCTTATTTAACTTNCGGTCCATATGCCACTAAGCAGGTACCAACCTAGAAAAAAAAAAAATTCACCCACTCAGCAATAGTGGCCCTTTCGAACTCACGTGGTGGGGGCAGGTAGGGGTGGGGTCAGGCGAAGTGGGGAGAGGAGAGAGAAAGGGGGAAGGGAGGGCCTGGTGGGGGAGGGGGTATTTCTTGTCACTTCAAGTCAGGGCGGCCACGAATGTCCCGAATCTGTTGGAAATGTCGGAGTGCAGGGACCGCCAGGTGGGCACAGAGGCTCGGGCCTTGGCGTCACCCACATCGTCTGTGCAGTGGACAGACAGGCACTGCAAGTGGCTGCCGGGCTGGGGTGCCGAGGCCTTGTTCGCAGAGAGGTCGTGGGCTGCAGAGAAAGAAGGAAGAGAGAACGTTAGCTGCTTGCTTGACTCTGCAAGAGGCCCTGACGGGGACAGAGTGGCAGAGGCAGGAGAAGAGAGGACAAGTCCAGTCCCTTTCTTTTTTTATGCCTAATGACAGCCTAAGGAGATCTAAAGTCACTTGGTTTGAATCCTCATGCTGTTGCCTTTGACCTGGGCTGTCACGCTTTAGCCAAGGGAAGACCCCTCCCTCTTGGGTCTGTTTTTCCCCACCACCTTGGAAAATAGAAGAGTTAGGCAGGATAAACTCAGGGTTTGCCCATCTCTGATGGACTAGAGTTCCCAAAAGATTAACTGCTCCTGTAGTAAGTTAGGAAGGCTTCCTGGAGGAGGCATATCTCAACTGGGTGTTGAGGGATATCGAGGAGTTCATCAGATGCAGTGAATTAAATGAGAGTTGGGAGGATCATCCAGGTCTAGAATATAACCCATTCTCTTGTCATCCCCTAGGCAGACATTTGCTAAGGGGCTGCTATGTGCTGGGAACCCCCTTATGAAGTGCCAAACTGCTCAGAGCAGTAGAGACTAAGAGTGTGGACTCCCCAGCCATATGAGTGCCTTTGCCCATCCCCAGCTGCTGCAGGAAAGGACTTTCGGTGATAGAGGTAAGGGAGCCTACTCCTCTCCTACACCCTCAATGAAAAGCCCCTCAAGTTCCTTCTCATTCAGTCGTACAGCACCAGAAACAGCACAGACCACAGCCATGCTCTGATTAGACATCCTTGAGGGGAAAGAAATTTGACAACCGTTCACACCTGGTTTAAATTATATTAGAAGACCACAGGAATTGGAAGTCCTAGGGCAGGGAAGGAAGAGAGCAGTCAGTTCAGAGGACTTCTGATTTACTGTTGCCCAGTGACCCATAGTTCTGTTCTGAGGCCTATTAAATCATGATTATTCTCATTGTTCCATTTTCAGAGCCTGACTCTCAGAGAGGCAAGGTGACCTGCCCAAGGTCACACAGCCAGCCAGGAGCAGAGTGGGGTTTGAAGACAGACTGATAGTGAACTTCTGACTCAGCACAAGGGAGAAGAGCCGGCATTGGGGGTGGGGGCCCAGCTCCATCCGAGGGAGCACACCCAGATACTGAACTCCGTGACCGGCCCGCCCTCCTCAGCACACTGTGCAGGCCCAGCCTGGGCCCTGCGCCAGGCAGGAGTCACCCCACCCATCNTTGTCTTTCTGATTGACTTTAAGGGTTTCTTTTTTTATATATTATGGCTACCTATCTTTTGTTATATGCATGACTGTGTCATTTTTCAGTTGATTCTCCTGGGTTTTTCAAGTACATATGAATCACATGCAAATGATATTGTACCTTCTTTCTTAATATTTTTGAAGGGATAGCTTGTATTTCAAGAAGACATTTTGCTAAACTTTGCTATTCAGACAACTGAACTGTTGGTTTGTATTTCTCTCAATTAATGCCTAACTAAACCACGTGAGATAAAAAATATAATTCAAATCAATAAACCACACAATAACAAAACTGGGAGACACCATAGAAACCTCATCATATAAGGAAGTATAAAGAGAGGAATTTTATTTTTCTTTTAAATTAATTTCTTTATTTTAATTGGAAGCTAATTACTTTACCATATTTTGGTGGGTTTTGCCGTACATTGACATGAATCGGCCATGGGTGTTCATGTGTCTCCCCATCCTGAACCCCCCACCCCTGCCCAGGGAATGTAAAATATATATTTCCACTAAGCACGAGAAATCCAGAGACTAAACTGTTTAACTAGAAACTGAGGGTCAAAATAAACCAAATTCTCACACACACACACACAAAAGAATTTTTAAAGGCCAGTATACTATTAGGAAAAAATGGCAGAGAGTGCAAAAGAGCACTCAGAGGCTCATGGAGCATCCAGTACTTTCCACCTTCACACAAATTTCCAAAATAGGGAGGTTCAAGAGGGAGGAGACATGTGTATACTTATGGCTAATTCATATTGATGTATAGCAGAAACAAAAGTAATCTTGCAAAGCCATTATCCTTCAGTTAAAAATAAATTTTTTAAAAGTCAGCTTGCCAATTCAGGAGAAGCAGAAAAATAAAGTTGTTTATATAATCCATTCAATGTTTTGTTTTATTTTCACTGACTGCAAATAAAGTACAAAGCAATAGCATTTTCAGATTCAGGAAAAAGTGATGTGTTTCCCTTTGCCAAATTAATGAGAATTTTTTTTTGTTGTTGTTGTTAAAGAGAATGGGATATGTGGATCCAGGGAGCAAAATTCCTATTACTTACATTTTGGGCTTCCCTGGTGGCTCAGAGGTTAAAGCGTCTGCCTCCAATGCAGGAGACCCGNTTGCCAAATTAATGAGAATTTTTTGTT
This sequence comes from Neotragus pygmaeus, assembly GCA_006410875.1. Classification (NCBI taxonomy): domain Eukaryota; kingdom Metazoa; phylum Chordata; class Mammalia; order Artiodactyla; family Bovidae; genus Neotragus; species Neotragus pygmaeus. The sequence continues at coordinate 696,109 of SJYV01040461.1, read as the reverse complement.
GTTGTTGTTGTTAAAGAGAATGGGATATGTGGATCCAGGGAGCAAAATTCCTATTACTTACATTTTGGGCTTCCCTGGTGGCTCAGAGGTTAAAGCGTCTGCCTCCAATGCAGGAGACCCGGGTTCGATCCCTGGGTCGGGAAGATCCCCTGGAGAAGGAAATGGCAATCCACTCCAGTATTCTTGCCTGGAGAATCCCATGGACAAAGAAGCCTAGTAGGTTACAGTCCACGGGGTCACAAAGAGTCGGACACGACTGAGCAACTTCACCTTCACTTTCACCTTCAGTTCAGTCACTCAGTCATGTCTGATTCTTTGCGACCCCATGGACTGCCAAACTGCAGGCTTCCCTGTCCTCACTAGTTCATGGAGCCTACTCAAACTCGTGTCCATCAGGTTGGTGATTCCATCCAGCCATCTCTTCCTCTGTTGTCCCCTTCTCCTCCCACCTTCAATCTTTCCCAGCATCAGGGTCTTTTCCAANAAGCCTAGTAGGTTACAGTCCACGGGGTCGCAAAGAGTCGGACACGACTGAGCGACTTCACCTTACCTTAGCATCTATCAGAGGGTGGGAAGAGAGAGAGATTCTGAAAGGTGTTCCTTATTTCACTTTACACATTATTTCAAGGAGCCAACACAGCAAAGCCTGTGCCCATTTTACAGGTCGGAAACGGAGACCCCTGCCAAAACTTGCAACAGCTAAAGACCGACAAGACCTAGACGTGGGCTCCGAACACCTGACTTCCTGGCTCTGCGGCTGACACGCCAGAAAGGCAGACACAGGAGGGCTGGGACTCTCACAGGAGCTGGGTTGGCTCAGCGGTGGTTCCAGATTGCCCCAAATGCCCATGTTTCCTAAAGATGCTCTCTTCCCAAGATAACAGACAACTCAAACACACGCCATGCGCCAAAACCAGAGACAGCTGCTCTTTTTACTTGAGGTGGATTTAATGAGGGCGTGGCAGGCACACAGCTGAACACGTCTGTATATTATCTAATTCCATCCCCCAGCAAACCCAGCAGTGGGGGGACCCTTCTCCCCACCTGAGAGGGGGCACCTGTGGCTCAGAGAGGGTGAGGGGCTTGCCTGGCATCACAGAGCAGGAGGTCTCCCGGCCCCTCTGCCTGGGACAAGCGAGCAAGTCTGGTATCCACAGGGAACGTTTCTGGCAGAGAATATGGCTCTTCAGTTCTCGACAACCCAAGCATGACCAAACTCATCCTCCCGCCGGGTCCATTCCAGCTGGGGGGACCCAACACGCCCTCGGACTGCGGCTCCCCTGGGCTGCCGATAAATCAGTCCTGCAGGAGCCGCCTCAAGTCAGGGCCTGCCCCGGCCCGGGGCGGGGAGGGGCCCTCCGTCCACCCTCCTCCGGGGCAGCAGACGGGCCAGCCCCCACGCCAGGACCCAGAGATAAAAGCCGCCCCCCTCGCCCAGCTCCCAGGGTTGGGAGAGACCCTGGGGTTACTCAGCGCCCGGCACTGGCAGACACTGCAGAACCCGCTGGGTGTTATCCTGCTGGCTGTCAGCCTCCCCCATCAGACTGTGGCTGCGTGGGGGAGGAGTGGGTCTGGCCTGTTCAGCTCAGCTGGGCCCCCGGCACGCTGACTGTGAAGGGACTTTCAGCCCTATTTGACAGATGGGAAGACTGAGGCCTGAGGGACAAGGAGCTGCCCAGGGCTCACCCGAGGCCAGGTCGCCAGCTCTGGGAGCCACCCTCTCCTTTCAGCCTGGGATTCCTCGAAGGGTCGGGATGAGATGGAACCCCAGATCCTCCAACCTGGGCCACTGGCTCCCTCCTGCAGGGCCTCAGTTTCCTCATCTGTAGCTTAGGGGAGTGGGGGTGAGTCCCATGGGCCTGGCTCTGGGCTGCTGGAGGAGGCCATCCAAGAGAAACAGCTGGGCTTCCCTGGTGGCTCAGTGGTAAAGAATCCACCTGCCAATGCAGGAGACACGGGTTCGATCCTTGGTCCAGGAAGGTCCCGCATGCTGCAGAGCAACTAAGTCCACGCACCACTGCTGAGCCCGTGCTCTAGAGCTCGGGAGCCACAGCTCCTGAGCCCAGGTGCAGCAACTACTGAAGCCTGAGAGCCCTAGAATCTGAGCTCCACAAGAGAAGTCATCAAATGAGACGCCTGCATGCCACAACTAGAAAATACCCCCCGCCTGCTGCAGCTAGAGAAAAGCCCACACGGCAACGAGGACCGAGCACAAACGAAACCAGCTACATAAATAAAATTATGTGTGTGTGGGAACTTACTAAAAATTCTTATATAAAAGAGAAAGAGCTGATGACGCCCTACCTGTGGGGGTCAGTTTCTGAGGCAAGGGCGGCATCGACTCAAAATTATAACCACGAGGTGCCTCATCCCGGGCAGCAACAGGGGCTGAGATGAGGGGCTTCCGGCTCACAGGACAGGATGGCGTGCCTGCCCAGCAAGGAAGGACCGAGGGGCAGTTTTCAAGGTCATCCCCCTAATTCTCCAGGCTTCCCAGGAGGTGCAGTGGTTAAGAATCTGCCTAGCCAACACAGAGACATGGGTTAGATCCCCATGTAGGAAAGATCCACTGGAGGAGGAAATGGCAACCCCCTCCAGTATTCTTGCCTGGAGAATCCCATGGGCAGAGGAGCCCGGTGAGATACAGTCCATGGAGTCGCAAAGTCAGACATGACTAAGTGAGCATGCAGGCACTCTAATGTTCGGAAGGTACCACCTGAGCCCGCACGCACAGGGCAGGGCCTGAAGCTAGGACGCCTCGCTTCTCCTCTCCCTAAAGGCTCTCCCCACCCCTTCCCCCTGTGCACAAGCCCTGGCGGAACTGTCCAGCCCCTTCCCAGCCACCCATCCCTAAACGCCACTGACCTGGTATCACCCTACCCAGATACCAGCTGCTTTGGGCTCGCCCTGACGCCAGCACAAGGCCACGTCGGATTCTGTCTTCGGCGCTTCCCCATCCCGTAAATTCCACAAAGGGAAGAAGGAGAGAACCTTGAGCCAGTGCCCAGAAAGTGACCGCGTGAATAATGGATGGAATTCCACTCCTCCGGTGGGTTCTGCAACCATCGTAGTCTGCCGACTGCGGAACGTGGGACTTTCGGGCACAGCACCCCTCCAGCTCTCAGGACCTCAGTCCCAGGAAATGGGGGAAATAATAGGACTGGCCGTCACGGAGGCAGGGACGAGGATTAAGTGAAATGATCCATGTAAAGTGCTTAGCACACAGCGCTCCCGCCATCGCCAGGAGGACTGCGCTGTATGGTTGTGGACCGGCCCTGCAGGGACCGGCAGGGCTGGGACGGCTGGTCGGGGCGCTAACGGGGACGGCTGGCTGGCTGCGGCTGGGCTGAAAGGGAGAATGGAAAAGATGCTCCTGTCTTCACCTGGGGACGTCTGGTTGTTCATTTCACTTCCGGAGGTGCCGCCCATGTAAGGTGGATGGGTGTTTCTTTTTCTAACGTCAGCAAAGCAGGCCTTGTCACTGCTGTGCTCTGTACTCACTATCCTCGGGAATGGGTTCCAGTCTGGGTCAGCCATGGGCTCAGGCATTCAGAACTCTGGAGGGGGGCAGCTGCCCTCCACCTCCCACCACCCCCCTTCAGCTTGACTGCTGCCTGGGCGGTACCCACAGCCACCACTTGCTCTTGAACCCTCAAAGAGGGGACTTCTGACTGGTCACCTCCTGTTCTTCAGCACCCCCTCCCCAGAAGGAAGGCCAGATTATGGGGGTCAAAGGTGGGCTCTAGATAGCACCTGCGTCAGGGGCCCCACTGGATGCTAATTCAGGGTGTGGCCTAAGCAAGGTGTTAACCTGGGCTGTAAAAAGGGAAACTATTCACAGGCTTGGAGGAGGAGAAAGTGCAATCCCACGGGTGAAGACTTCAGCACACGACGCGCCCTCAGAAAAGGTTAGCTGCTCTTACGATTTTCATAATACTCATGACACTTCAACAGCCCGGGGCTTTGGAGGCGGGCAGAGCTAGTGCGGCCAGCTCCGGCCCTGTGCCGGGGGGCAGTTTCTTTGTCTCCTTGGGGGCCAGGGGCCTGCCCTGCCCTCTGCCCGCCAGAGGCTGGGGGCTGGGGTGCCCCTCCAGGGTACAATCCCAGGCAGAGAGGCGAATTAGAATTCCATGCGTATTTTTAACTCGAAGCTTATGTAAGGAGCAGTGTGGGCCCCAGAACACAATAGCGAGTGACTCTCGCCCGGCTCACCAGCTCACCCTTGCCGGATTCCGACAAAGGGAAGTGTATTTTGGTTTTTCCTTTATTTGGAC
>SJYV01040461.1:668279-691312 GCA_006410875.1 Neotragus pygmaeus | reverse complement strand
TGCACCCAGGCTAATGCTGGGCATCAGTCTTCTCCAAGCTTAAAGTCCAGCACCAGGGAAGGAAGAGCCTGCCTCCAAACTTCACCATCCACTTCTCTCCCACCCTGCTGCTCCCACCCGGGACCAGGCCCCCCACAACTGCCTGCAGGGACCACCTTGCCACTGTCTGCTACCACACTGGCACAACGCTCCTCTTCCCTGAGAGTCAGGTGAGAAACTCTAGAACACCAACCAGAACAGCCCCTCCCCACCTGCTGAAACCGTCCATGGCTCCCCAGTGCCCCCAAGATAAAAGTCTCCAGCATCCCGTGACCTCGCCTGCTGCCTTCTTGGGCCTCCAGCCTCATCTCTCAGCTATAAAGCCTCTCACAGAAGCCTGATCCTTCCCACCTCCACCCCTCTGCTCCTGATATTTCTTTTGCCTTGAACACCCCCTCTCCCTGACAGCGCTCCTCACCTCTGCTGACTCCTACCATCGACCTGGCTTGTCAGCCTCATGGTGATGTGGCCCCAACTCCCCCAGCTTGCAGACGGCACCCCTGCCACCAGCCACAATAACAGGAATGATGCCATCAGCGACCGACCCACCGGCTATAGTGAAGTGGCCACACACCTCCCCCGGGAGAGAGGGAATCCTGAGTTCCCAGCCCCTTATCAATAGGTCACCAAAGATGGACAACATCATGCAGAGACTTGGAAATCAGACGACCTGATGTCTGCATCTCAGCCCCTGGCACTTTCCCCCAACCTCCACTTTCCCATTTGTAGAAGGGGTAACATTCCCACCAGTAAAGTTCAGAGAAACCTGGCCTGGACAGAGACCCCCCAGAGCCAACACACCCAAGGGGTTCCCCAAGGTCTCTCTGGGGGCTGGCATGCAGTAAGCACCTGATAAAGATTCGTGAAATATTTAAATGAATTACTCACATTTGATGAAGGCAGAAGGGTGAGGTAGGTGCCCTCCGAAAGCAAGGGACACCCTGCGTGCTGTGTGACCCTGGGCAAGTCACTCCCCCTCTCTGAGCCTATCTGGTATACTCAGAAGTGGATAGTGGTAAGTAGATGTACTAGACAGCATATTAAAAAGCAGAGACGTTACTTTGCCAACAAAGGTCCATCTAGTCAAAGCTATGGTTTTCCCAGTAGTCATGCATGGATGTGAGTCAGACTATAAAGAAAGCTGAGCACCGAAGAATTGATGCTTTTGAACTGTGGTGTTGAAGAAGATTCTTGAGATTCCCGTGGACTGTAAGAAGATCCAACCAATCAATCATAAAGGAAATCAGTCCTGAATATTCATTGGAAGGACTGATGCTAAAGCTGAAACTCCAATACTCTGGCCACCTGATGTGAAGAACGGACTCACTGCAAAAAACCCTGATGCTGGGCAAGATTGAAGGCGGGAGGAGAAGGGGATGACAGAGGATGAGATGATTGGATGGCATCACCGACTCAATGGACATGAGTTTGAGCAAACTCTGGGAGTTGGTGATGGACAGGGAAGCCTGGCATGCTATAGACCATGGGGTCGCAAAGAGTGAGCGACTGAACTGAACTGAGTAGATGTACAAGCCCCCAGATCTTTCTATCCCTTTGGGATGGTCAGATTTTACATTCAATGAAGGTAAGAGGGTGAGGTAGGTGGCCTCCAAAAGCAAGGGACACCCTGACATACACTGATCTCGGCTCTGTTTGGGACCAGGCCTCGGGCCAATCTCACTGGACCAACCCAACACCCAGAGAGAGGAGGCATTTTACGGGGGAGGAAGCTGAGGTTCAGAGAGGGAATGTCACTGGCTCACAATCACACAGCTGGCCTGCGGCAGAGCCAAGGCCACTCTCGGGCCTGTCTGATGCGAGAGTCACAGGAGAGAGCAAGACGTCGCGGCCGAAGGGCACGGACACCCTCTCCGTCTGCATCACTCTCATTCCCACCCCGCTCCTCTCAGTCTCTCTCTCGGCCACACTCTCCTCGCTCATCCTCGTCTCCTCTGCCCGCTCCCTCCCTCCCACTCTCTCTCTCTGGATCAACGCTCCCCCTTTCAAGGAGAGGACCCTGAAAGCACACAGACGGACTGAGAACAACCCCCGGTGAGACAGCAGCCCCGGACAAGACCCAAGACCCCCCATTCAGTGACTTCTCCATGGACGCTGACCAAGCATTTCCACATCAGTCCCTTTGGACTGGGGGGGCAGGCAGGACACGGCCCCGCACGGGGGGGCTCCTGAAGAGGAAGGAAGGGCCTCCTACCAACAATCGGGAGGCCCCACGAGTGTGAGGAAGGGGCCTCGCTCCAGCCGCTGGGGCGGCTCTGTCTGGGGAGAGGCTCAGCCAGGCCCCTGGAAGCCTTCGGAAATTAATTGGAGTTGACTTGGCTGAGGGCAGCTGTCANCTCCTACCAACAATCGGGAGGCCCCACGAGTGTGAGGAAGGGGCCTCGCTCCAGCCGCTGGGGCGGCTCTGTCTGGGGAGAGGCTCAGCCAGGCCCCTGGAAGCCTTCGGAAATTAATTGGAGTTGACTTGGCTGAGGGCAGCTGTCATTTAGATTGAGAACTGGCCGAGGGCTCCACTGAGGCGAAGCAGAGAGGGCATCGCTGGGACCAGGCTGCTGAGAGCTGGCAGGGGGGCAGGGGCTGGGACTGGGGTGGAGGGCTGAATTCCGGGGACCCTCCCCAGCCCCAAAGGAGGGGCACCAGGGCGGTGTGTGAGCCCCAGAGCCCTCTCCCCAGCCTGAGCATCTCCTCCAGGTTCCTCGTCCCGGCGCCTGTGGCCACATGGCCAGTGACCTGTGATGGATGTAGCCCTGTGCACCCCTGGGCCTCTCACAGCCTGCCAGCTGCTGAGACGTGACAGGCTGTGGGGGCGCTGAGCCCACCCCTCAGCCTGCACCTTCCTTCCGACAGCGTCCATGGGGGGCACACCAAGGCTGCTTGTGCACAGCCCATGCAGAGCGCTTGTCTTCAGGGATGTTCACATCTCCCTGCCTCAGTTTCCTCATCCGTGGAATGGGGCGGGAGACAGTATTCTTCTCACAGGGCTGTTGGGAGAGTCCAGTGATAATAACGAGCAAAGTGCTTCAAACACTGCCACGCACCAAGGGTGCCCAAGGAATAGTAGCTGCTGTTAGTATTTCTACTATGATTATTTCCTTGTGGCTCAGCTGGTAAAGAATCCACCTGCAATGAGGGATACCTGGGTTCGATCCCTGGATTGGGAAGATCCCCTGGAGAAGGGAAAGGCTACCCACTCCAGTATTCTGGCCTGGAGAATTCCATGGACTATAACGTCCATGGGGTCGCAAAGAGTCGGACACGCCTGAGCTACTTTCACTTTACTTCTTCACTATGATTATTACACTGGAGATTCACTCCAGCCCTGTCTCCAACACAGCCCTTCCCACTCTGTTTTCTCACCCACAATTCACCCCCATCCCCATGACACTGGGCCCAGTCCCTGGGCAGGACACTGTCTCTCTGAGCCCCCAGTGTTCCACCCGTACACTGGGGGCAGCGTAACACCAGGGCCAACACCTTGCTGGGCTCCCCCACTCTGCCTGGTGTGCGGTAAGCCATTCAACCATGGTCTTTAGAAAACGAGACGAATCTACACCCATGTTTCTAAAGAATTTGAACCACGATGCTGTCAGCCCATGGGAAGAGAAACCAGACTCAGTGACAGGTCTCAATTTTTAAAAATAAGCTTTTGAAATGCGGGTGTTTGGGGTAGAGGATCTTGGGGGCCTCTGCTCTGGTCACCCATCCACCGGAGAAGCTCTGAGATCTTCCCACGTTGGGTCAGCGGGGCAGCAAGCGGCCCGCATGGCCAGGAAACTTCCCATGGCGCTGCTGTGTCCCGCAAGAGGGCTCTGCTTGGGGGTCAGTCAAGGGACAGTCATGCCCTTTGGAGACAGAAGCTTAGGTTCAAACACCAAACCTGTCAGTGCCGGGCTGTGTGGCCCACGATCACCTGCCTTGACTCCCCAAGTCTCCTAAAAACAGTCTCCCTCACCTAAAAACTGAGTCTGGTCGTTGCTGCCTTGCAGAGAGGGGATGAAATGCCTGGTACCCAGGGTATGCTCTATATCTGGTTACCACGATCATTTCCGCAAACCAGGCCAGGGGCAGCCAATAAGAGGGAGTCCTTGAGACGGTGATAACGACATGATGACAAGCTAAAACATCACAAGCAAATGCATGTTCCCGGCTGTGTGCTGAGTGCTGGGCTCAGAGAATCCCCCGGAGATGTGCTGGAAAACACAGAAGTGCAGAAGAGAGACGATCCCTGGGGGGCGGGTAGGGATCCGGCGAGACTTTGCAGAGCAGGGACACGCTAGGGGGCTTGAGGATGAGCATAAAGCTCTGCCTGAAGGGAAGCAAGAGGGGAGCTCCAACCCCACTGTGATGGCTTCAGAAGAGTAAGAGGTCAGCCCGGGACCCCGGTTTAGGGCCTGGGAGACACAGAGGAAGAGGAGGCTGCAAAGCTCGGCTGGACTCAGTTGTGGAGGACTGGAGACTCTGAGAGAGGAGCCTGGCTTTGTTCCTGCAAAGGAGACCCGAGGAAAGTTTCCACGCAGGGGAGGAACTTCAGGAATCTGTCAGAATTAATAAGAGGCTTGCACCTTCTCCTTCCCAGCCCTGACACAGGACCCCCGACTAAGAAACTCTTCCCCTCGTTGGAGATGAGGTCCCTTGCTCCCCAACTCTAAGCAAGCATCCCCATGAGAACGATACTCTGAGAGAGCGCTGGTCCAATTGGACCTGCCATTCCTCCTGGGTGTCTTCTGAGTCAGACACCTGTAACCCAAGTCCCCAAGAAGCCCAGCACGGGTCCTAATCCCAACTCTGCCATGCCTCAGCTGGTGGACCCCCACGAGACTCCACCTCTCTATGCTTCCACATCCCCTCGGCACAATGGACGTGATCATTGTGCCTGTGCTTTGACAGCACTGAATCCTCTCTGAGGATACAGATGGGGAAACTGCACTCCGGGTTATCCACTGACGAACAGAAGGGTTGAGGGCACGTTACCCGATCCCTCCGCTTCCCAGTTTCCCCATCTGTGAAATGAGAGTCTGTGCCAACGGGGCGGTGCTGCTGGGTGAGACCTCTGATAGAAGCAACTCACAGACAAGAGCTAGTTGGCATCTATCGTGTGTTTGTTCTTTTAAACTGACTCTTTTCCCAGCGGAACCCTGGAGGGCAGCTTCTATTCCCGTAGCCCAATGCACAGATGAAGAACCAGCCAGCGTTAGCATATTACAACCCCTGGGGTGAGTCTGGCCCACTGTCTGTTTTCATAAAGTTTTATTGGCACATAATAATGCGCAAATGTCTACATCTTGTCCATAGATGCTTTCATGCTATAGTGTCAGAGCTGAGTCATTGTGACAGAGGTTGTACTACCCAAAACCTAAAATATTTACCATCAGGCCCTTTACAGAGGAAGTTTGCCAATCCTTGGATCTAAGGCTTAGAGGGGTGATATCACTTGTCCAGGTTCACACAAGCGGGAAGGAACAGCCAGCTACCCAGAAGGCGCTCAGTACATGCTCCCAAGAAAGGTATTTGTGTACCAGCAGCACTGCTGATCTGTGAAAACACATATGGTGACCTGTAGGGAGTCAGAAATGCCGTCCCCATTCATGTGGTCCTGGTTTACCTTCTCTGGCCATGGAAGAAACCGATTTAAAAATTAAAGGAACAGTAAAAATGCTGCTTGTAGGGGAGAGAGGCTGTTGTTAAAAAAAAAAAAAAAANAGTCCTTGAGACGGTGATAACGACATGATGACAAGCTAAAACATCACAAGCAAATGCATGTTCCCGGCTGTGTGCTGAGTGCTGGGCTCAGAGAATCCCCCGGAGATGTGCTGGAAAACACAGAAGTGCAGAAGAGAGACGATCCCTGGGGGGCGGGTAGGGATCCGGCGAGACTTTGCAGAGCAGGGACACGCTAGGGGGCTTGAGGATGAGCATAAAGCTCTGCCTGAAGGGAAGCAAGAGGGGAGCTCCAACCCCACTGTGATGGCTTCAGAAGAGTAAGAGGTCAGCCCGGGACCCCGGTTTAGGGCCTGGGAGACACAGAGGAAGAGGAGGCTGCAAAGCTCGGCTGGACTCAGTTGTGGAGGACTGGAGACTCTGAGAGAGGAGCCTGGCTTTGTTCCTGCAAAGGAGACCCGAGGAAAGTTTCCACGCAGGGGAGGAACTTCAGGAATCTGTCAGAATTAATAAGAGGCTTGCACCTTCTCCTTCCCAGCCCTGACACAGGACCCCCGACTAAGAAACTCTTCCCCTCGTTGGAGATGAGGTCCCTTGCTCCCCAACTCTAAGCAAGCATCCCCATGAGAACGATACTCTGAGAGAGCGCTGGTCCAATTGGACCTGCCATTCCTCCTGGGTGTCTTCTGAGTCAGACACCTGTAACCCAAGTCCCCAAGAAGCCCAGCACGGGTCCTAATCCCAACTCTGCCATGCCTCAGCTGGTGGACCCCCACGAGACTCCACCTCTCTATGCTTCCACATCCCCTCGGCACAATGGACGTGATCATTGTGCCTGTGCTTTGACAGCACTGAATCCTCTCTGAGGATACAGATGGGGAAACTGCACTCCGGGTTATCCACTGACGAACAGAAGGGTTGAGGGCACGTTACCCGATCCCTCCGCTTCCCAGTTTCCCCATCTGTGAAATGAGAGTCTGTGCCAACGGGGCGGTGCTGCTGGGTGAGACCTCTGATAGAAGCAACTCACAGACAAGAGCTAGTTGGCATCTATCGTGTGTTTGTTCTTTTAAACTGACTCTTTTCCCAGCGGAACCCTGGAGGGCAGCTTCTATTCCCGTAGCCCAATGCACAGATGAAGAACCAGCCAGCGTTAGCATATTACAACCCCTGGGGTGAGTCTGGCCCACTGTCTGTTTTCATAAAGTTTTATTGGCACATAATAATGCGCAAATGTCTACATCTTGTCCATAGATGCTTTCATGCTATAGTGTCAGAGCTGAGTCATTGTGACAGAGGTTGTACTACCCAAAACCTAAAATATTTACCATCAGGCCCTTTACAGAGGAAGTTTGCCAATCCTTGGATCTAAGGCTTAGAGGGGTGATATCACTTGTCCAGGTTCACACAAGCGGGAAGGAACAGCCAGCTACCCAGAAGGCGCTCAGTACATGCTCCCAAGAAAGGTATTTGTGTACCAGCAGCACTGCTGATCTGTGAAAACACATATGGTGACCTGTAGGGAGTCAGAAATGCCGTCCCCATTCATGTGGTCCTGGTTTACCTTCTCTGGCCATGGAAGAAACCGATTTAAAAATTAAAGGAACAGTAAAAATGCTGCTTGTAGGGGAGAGAGGCTGTTGTTAAAAAAAAAAAAAAAAATCTTGTGGGAAGTTGCTGAATAGCACAGGGAGCTCAACCCAGTGCTCGGTGACAACCTAGAAAGGTGGGATGTGGTGGAGGGTGGGACGGAGGTTCAAGAGGGCGGGCACATGTGTATATTTATGGCTGATTCACACATGGTCCATACACGGTCCATACATGGTCCATTCATGATTGTTGGATGGCAGAAACCAACACAATACTGTAAAGCAATTATCCTCTAATTAAAAAAAAAAATCTAGAACAAAAAAAATAGATTTATTTCTTTTTTTGAGAAAGACATTCTCAAGAGCATCCACAAACGCAATGAGAGAAGAGAGAGGTGGGCTTTCCAAGGGAAGGTAGGTTGTCCACATCAGACTGGAGGTGATGGGCAGCCATCCAGCACTCACGGCCCACCGAGGACCCGTCTCAGCTCAGCCTTGACTCGTGGAAGGACTGAAGGACAGGCTGAGCAGGCGGGGCCTGAGGGCTCTGGTTGGCAGAGCTTCTACCCCGGGGCTGGGCCGGGACCTTCTCTCTGGCCCCTCCCTTTTGTCTCCGCGACAGCCCCATGAGGACCGAGGTCACACCGCTAGACAGTGGAAAGCTGGAACCTGAACCAGCGTCCGCATCCCTTCAGCCAGCCCGGGGCATCTTCTTGGCCCAGGGAGGGAGGCAGGAGGAGTGGTAGAAGCTGGTCAGGGCCTGGGAGAAGCTGGCTGGTCATTCTTCATTCCCATCCAAACAACAGGGACCAAAGCTCCTGGGGTGCCTGGTCTGGCAGGCCCACCGCCCAGGGAGGGGTTCCAGCAGGTCCAGTCTTGGCTTCCTGGGAAGAGGTGTTTCTACTAAAAACAAACCCCGACCAGCTTTTCCCTGCTTGCTGGGCTCTCCTCCAGCTGTGTGACTTCAGGGGCATCACTGGCCCTCTCTGGGCTGCCATCCCCGTGGTACGTATCAGGAGTCCCCGCTGCCAGGCCTGCGACCCTGTGACCTGTGACCCGGTGACCCTGGCTTCTTAAAGAAGCCACTCATGTGTGTTCCCCACTTCACATTGTGCTACAGGCTGATGGGAAATGTTAGCCAATCTCTGCCTCGCAGTGATGGAGGGGACTGGCTTGGCCCTGAGTTCTCACAGGGCCTGCAACGCCCACAGCGTGCCTCTGGGGTTGACCTGCCAGGTGGGGGCCACTGCATTCCTTCCAGGCAGGGAGCGTGGGACGCGGCAGGCACAAGGGTGGGGGCTAGGTGACTAAGCCGACCCCAGTCTCGCCTTCTGTCCCATTTTCCCTGGTCTGGACGCATTTCGCAACACTCACACTCCACCTCTTGGAAGCCTTTTCTGGATCTGGTTTATGTCTCAGGTATGGAGAAGCAGGATTAAGACTCACTGCCTCAATTCCCGTGGCAGAGGTCATAGACCCTCGTCCCCGTGACCTTCTGGGGAAAGCAGAACAGGATTCTAGGAAGACCGGACTGACTGGCGCCATGCACTGGAGAAGCTGAGGCCGGAGAGGGCAGGTCCAGGGCAGCAGCATGGCCCAGGGTCTGGGCCCGCCTGCCAAAGCCAGCACATGGTCCTCCTCTTATGCAGAAGGTTCCAGTCACATCTGCAGCACTTGGTCACCAAGTGTGCCAATGCTATTGTGGCAGCTCTCCCCTCCTCCTGGACCCCTGCTTCCTTCACCTAAGTAATAATTCCACATTCTCCTTACTCACGAAGGTCTCTCCCAGCCCCTCAGGGGGCTCCGATACCCACCAGACTGTAGCCTCTGGGGCTAACCATGACTTCTCAGAATTGTCCTGTTCTGGGCTACTGCCTCCAGAAGGGGAGTTCCATGAAATCAGAAGTCCTGACTCTCCTATTTACCCCTGTGGCCCTGGCACCAGGTACATGGTTGACTCTCAAACCATATGTCCTGACTGCAACAAACTCTAAAAAACGGATCATTAAAATAAGGAAGACTCGAATCACATCACCTGGGCCTCCAGACAGACCTGAATAAGGGCTTTTCAAGGTTTCCTTGATGAAAGAGAAGTGAGGCTTCGTTAGGAGGTCTGCCCACTGCCCCTCCCCAAAAATCTACTGAGAAGGACCACTCCCTCCAGACTATCCAGAAATGGAGGGGTGGCATCCATTTAACTCTCCAGCCTCCCAACCCAGTCAACAAACTTCCTTCAAAGAGGAAGTTAGAAATCTCACCATTTATTTTAGGCCTCGCTGGTGTCTGAGAAAGGCACAAGATGCAGGTGGCTTTAACAGAGAGAAAAACTCAAGGATCAGTGGACAAACGCCAGCAATCTCCTGCCGGAGGAAGATGACCCAGGGAGGCCCCCTCTCCTGACCCACGCCCCCACCAGACACCCTTCCTGCCTATGGATCCTCAGCTTGGACCAACTGGAATAACCTCTGAGACGTGTTTTAAGTTCACACCAGGCATGGGAATCAATTAGGTTACCTGCCAACACTTTAACACCATTTCTTTTTTTTTCCTTTTCCAGGGAAAGGAACCACATCCCAGACACCATTCTATGCGTTTCTTGCATGTCTCTGTATTGGGTCCTCTTGTTAAACTTTGGAGGGCAGGGCTGTTATTCCTTTACTTTTCTTTCTTTTTCAGTGTTTGCCCTTGGGTTTGGCTCATTGTGTGCACATGTTATTCTTTTAATGGATGCTAGGAACAGGTTCAGGGAGGCAGGGAGACTTGCCCAACATCACACAGCTAGGGAGTGATCAAGTAGGATGAAGTCGTTTTCCAAAGGCTTGCTACTTTTTCCCCATGCCAGAAAGAGAGGGAGAGGAAGGAAGGAAGAGAGAAGAAGGGAAGGAAAGAATAAAAGATGATTCTCAGTCTCCTAAAGGCTGCCGCCTGGCCTTTGGTCTTGGCCCATCCACTCTGTTCATTAGAAGGACGGATGCTGAAGTGGAAGCTCCAATACTCTGGGCACCTGATGCAAAGAGCTGACTCATTGGAAAAGACCCTTATGCTGGGGAAAACTGAGGGCAGGAGGAGAAGGGGGTGACAGAGGACGAGATGACTGGATGACATCAAAGACTCAATGGACATGAGTCTGCACAAACTCCGGGAGACAGTGAAGGACAGGAAAGCCTGGAGTGCTGCAGACTGTGGGGTCGCAAAGAGTCAGACACAACTGAGCAACTGAACAACAACAACCCACTCTGTGTCTGGGAACACCTGCCTGTTTCCTGGGGTGCCACGGGATGAGAAGAAGGTGGCCTTCATGTCATGGCCTGAGGGGGGCATCTGATCCAGGCCAGGCCTTGCCCACTGCAAAGTCTGAGCCCTGGGAAACCAGGCGCCCTGGGGAAGGCAAAGTGGAGCAGATGGGAAGAGCATTTATTATCCTGTACAGAGCTCACCCACCTGAGCAAAGCCCTTGCAGAGGTGGTTTCCAGCTGCCTGGGGGCAGGTACTGTTGCTAAGCAACAGGCTTTCACCCGACGACCTAGCCGAAGTTCACGGCATGCTTGGGGTATAACAAGTTGATGACCTTGGGGGCCTCTCTAGGAGTCTAGAAGCAGGCTGGCCTATATAGTAGCCACGACACATGTGATGTTTTAAATTTAAATAGAACATAAACATCAGTTCCTCATTCACTACTAACCACAGCCATCTGTACAGTGTAGACACAGGAATCCCCAGGAATCCCCGTCACTGCAGAAGGTTCTTTTGGACAGAGCGGGTCCAGAAGTAATCTACCAAGTCTCTCCCGATCTGTACCAGTGGCCGCTGTGACCACTAACTTTATTACAAAAGGAAATTCCAATCGCCTCTCACACAGGAAGCTCCCATAGATGGAGGCAAATTCTGAGCCAGAAGGAGCCACAGGGGTCATCTTTTCCAGGATTATCAACCACCTGGGACTCACACAGAAACATATTTCCTCTTGAGCTCACAGCAGACATCGCTCGTCAGCCTTGGCACTCCGTCCTGTGGAAGCCGGACCCAGCCTCAGAGTCTTTCTCAACACAGTGATCTAGGCAGCCAGAACTAATCCATCTAGTGTAGCACTTGACACTGAATCAGTAAGTCTGACCCAGTCCAATCACAGACACGAAGGCACTGAGGCTTCGTGAAATAAAGTGACTTCCCTGGGGTCAGACGATGGGTCAAGGTCATGTTAGGATTAAAACTCACATCTCCGGCTTCCTGTTCTCCCCACCACATCCCCACCCTCATGCCATGAAAGCTCTGGATGGTCCAAGTTAAAAATCTTCAAAAAAAGAGGCCAGGAAATGCAGTGACTAAAGACTAAGAAGAGCGATGGCAATATTAGCAATAATAACAATAACTATGCCAAGTTATTGATCACCTGCTCTGTGATTGACCCCAAGCCTCACTTTTCACCAGGACCTTCCGTTATTCTCATGTAAGGACAACCTGTAAGGAACACAATCACTCTTTCTGTTGTCCAGAACAATGAGCAAAAGGAGACTGGAAGACCTACAGGGACCCGCCCAAGGACTCATCACCACTAAGTGACAATCACACTCTGATGTTGGTAACTGGCATTCAGAGCGCCTAGCGCCGATCGTGTGCAGTCCCACAGTCCTCACTCCAACCCAAGACAAGCCCTGATCTCCTTTCACAAGACTCTCCCCCTAGTCCTCTCTGGCCAGCACAGCAGATGGATCCCACAATCCCCTGCCTTAATTCATAGAATGATCAAAACTGCCCCCATTTTACAGATGAGAAAAACTGAGGTCCAGAAAAAGGAGGTGTTCTGGGCCAAAGTCCCACAGTTGGGAAGTGGCATTGCTGGGACCTGAACCCTGTGGAGAGAATACTAAACCTCCTCTGGTTCTGTTTCTGGAGGTCCACTGTTGGGATCTTCCGGGTAGATTACAGGACAGGATGGATGCAGGGCCACCTGCTGGAAAAATCAAGCCTGGTACTGCTTGCTGAAGCTGCTCAAACATAAAGTATGCAGAAGGGGCTGTGCATGTCCAACTGCTTGGACCTTCACAGGGCTAGCTACCTTGGGAGAAATCACCACTGTGGGTTTAATTCCTGGTGATGGGGACACTCGGGGGAAGCTCACATTTAGCCACCGACAAGCCAGTACCCGGCCTAGCAAGCACCAACTCAGCCTGCTCTCACTCCTGTGCTTCACCACCTCTCGGTACAGAAATTGCCCAAGACTAATTGTAAGTAATATTTAATTTTATCAGGGATAATTACCTGAAATTAACTCAGCTTCTACTTGGAAGCATTTTGTTACCATTGGCTTTCCCAGGGAGCTGGGGTTGAACACTGAGCCCCACCTCCCACGAGCAACCAGGGGAGGAGAGAAGGGAGAGGACACTAGGAATAGGCAGTGGGCACCACCAAGTCATCAAGCAGATATAACAGCTAGCGCTAAAGTGAGTGCCTACTGTATGCTTGAGTGGAACGCTCCTTGGATGATATCACTGAGCTCCGCACAATCCTGGAGGTGGGCATGTTAGACCACACCCTCCCCAGGGCCCCATTTACAGAAGAGGCATGGGATCCCAAATGGAATAGGA
Organism: Neotragus pygmaeus; assembly: GCA_006410875.1. NCBI lineage: Eukaryota > Metazoa > Chordata > Mammalia > Artiodactyla > Bovidae > Neotragus > Neotragus pygmaeus. The sequence continues at coordinate 678,423 of SJYV01040461.1, read as the reverse complement.
GCAGACACACCCTCCCCAGGGCCCCATTTACAGAAGAGGCACAGAATCCCGAATGGAATAGGATCAGACACCTATGAACTCTCAGAGAGGGAGCCGGACTCTGGCTGCAGCCCTGCCCGGCCACCTCCGAGCCGTGTGATCTTGGACAAGCCAGCTTGGGCCTCAGTTTCCTCATCTGTCAAATGGGAATAGGGAGAGTAAACTGCCCCAGTGGTTTTGAAGAGTCCATAAGACAGTGCAGACAAGACATGTGGTACAAGTGGGTGCTTGGTGGGGGCTCCAAGAATGCTGCCAGCACCTTCACCGTCACCTTCATCTGCAGCACAGCTTTCGGGCTGGGCCTCCTGCCTCCACTGGCCCCTGTTTGAGGCTGGGTTGGGGGAGGATCAGGAGAAGAATTTGAAGAAGGAAGGCCTGGCTTTTTCGGCCTCCCCAAGGAGGCCTCACACACAGAACCTCTGAGCCAAGAAGTACAAATGGGCCCCTGAACAGACTGAGAAACCCAGGCTGCCCCTCCCCAGGCTCCAGCCCCCCAACCCAGCCCTCTAGGAGCCCCATTTAGGGGCACAGGCTCCCCCGGGGCACCAGGAAGAAAAGGGGGCCCCTCTCTCACAGCTGCTACCCTCGCCAGCCTCCCCGAGGCCTGAGGGGGGTCCGGAGCGGCTCTGAAAGGCCGCCGGGCGCCGGGGGTTCATTCAGCTGTTTTCGGGTGGCTCCAATGAGTTCATTTTACCCCGGCAGAATATTAAACAGCTCTGGGGAAACAGATGCTGGGCTTTGGTTTCAGAGGGAGGGAGTAAGGGAGGCCACGGGCCGGCAAGGGGAGAATTCAAGTTCTGCTTCAGGTGGCTCCAAAGATGTTTTCAGGTTCAGCTCAGCCGGATTCGTTGTCACGGTGACTGGGGCTTGGGGACCAAGTGCATGGCATTGTGCGGGGCAGGCAGTGGGGGGAGCAGACTGGTACCTTGAATGCCTCACTCAGGTCTCACAGCCACCCAAGGAAGCGGGAGCTCTACTATGCCCATTTCACAGATGAGAAAACTGAGGCACAGGGTGGCAGCATGACGCACTCAAGACCACGCAACACAAGAGGGCACCAAGACTGGAACTCAGGCCCCCGACATCACCTTGGTCATCTTAGCTATGTCACTATCACTCACTGCCCCCATGGTACCCGCCCGAGGGCAGATACTGAGCAAACGGACCCCTGGACAGACGTGGAGATGCTGGGAGCCGCGCATCCACTGTGCTCCGATTTCCTTCCACTTCCTATTATTTTAATAATAATTTCCCACATCTGAGCAGCTCTCTCGGAGGCTGCCAAACACGTCCGGGAGGATCACTTCCTCCAAGGTTCATAGCAGCTTCCCCATTCCAGATGGGGAAACTGAGGCCCAGCCAGAAGGGCGAAACACAAAGCCACTGCCCAATTAAAGGCAACACGATGGAGCCCACCCTCCTCTGCTCCCCCTGCAATGTCAAGGTCCAGATTCATCCCACTGCTCATTGAGGAGGCTGGCATTCTCTCCCCACCGCTGGAGCACAGAGAGGAGAGCAGGCTTGCCCAGAGCCACATAGCCGGGTTCAGAGGTCCACCCCTTGAGCCAGGCTGGGGCGGAGCTCCTCGGTCCCAGCTCTCGCTGGCCCCCAGCTCTCCGCAGAGGTGCTGGTCATAATATGAAGCTTCTTCCCTTTGAGACTCCATCGATGCCTACATTTTTCCCCCTCTGTGATTAGGAATAAATAATAACGACAGTTCCCTGGAAAAGGGATTGGCAACCCACTCCAGTATTCTTGCCTGGAAGTCCCCGGGACAGAGGAGCCTGGCGGGCTACAGTCCATGGGGTTGTAAAGAGTCGGACATGACTGAGCAACTAACACACAGTGTATTGAAGCTTACCAGGTGCGAGTCACTGATCGTAAAGCTTAATGTGTATGAACCGGTGTGGCCCCCAGCTACACTGGACCCCCACGAGGTGGACACTGCCCTCATCCTCACTTCAGAGGTGAGGAACCGAGCCTTGGGGATCAACACCGAATGGTCTCCCAGTTGCCCTTGGGCAACTCCATGGGTGATGGAGGCCAGGTGGTCACAGGGCATGAGCTCGGTACTGTTTTTCCTGTTTCCATGAACTGGCAGTGTTCCCGTGCTTAGGGCAGCCTGGCCCAGTGGGCAGAAAGATGAGAGTTAGGAGGCGGGAGCAGGTCTGGCTACACCACCCACCGGCCTCATCCACAAAGGTCCTTCACCACTCTACACCTCACCCTTCTCATCTGTAAAATGGGTCAACAGAAGGAGCTGCTTCATACTAGGGCGAGGGTTACTCAGGAACTGGCACAAGCTCAGCTCTTAAACTGGCCCCCTGCCCTTTCCATGGCTGTAGAGTGTTTAAGGAATCCAGATACCATCCTAGAGCCAGGACTTTTCTCTTACTGGACCCTAGAGATGGAGAGGGGGGGACTGGCAGGGCTGGGCAGTCTCCAGTAAATAGGAATCAAAGATTCAGAACAAGAAGAGCTGAGCCTCCATCCCATCCCTACCTGCTATCACCAGGCCTCCTGGGCCTCAGGCTTCCCATCTGTGAAATAGGAAGCCTTCTGGGATGCTGACCGGGTTGCTGTTCAGTCCCTCAGTTGTGTCCGACTCTTGCGACCCTACAGACTGAAGCACACCAGGCTTCCCTATCCTTCACCATCTACCGGAGCTTGCTCAAACTCACGTCCTTTGAGTTGATGATGCCATCCAACCATCTCATCCCCTCTCTTGTCCCCCTTTCCTCCTGCCTTCAAACTTTCCCAGCATCAGAGTCTTTTCCATCAGAATCACACTGATGGAGTCAGAGCGATGACCATGACCAGACCTGCCCCACCAACCCCGTTTCCAAACGGGCATCATCTTGAGTCCAGTTTCCAGCACAACACAGGGGCTCATTACGTGCTCCCGGGACCCCAGACCCAACTTGCATTCTTCCAAGGGCTGCTGATGTGACTCATCCTGCTCCCCCAGCCCTCATCCTGCTCCCCTACCCNGGGGGGGGGGGGGGTATCGGGGTGTGGGCAAGGAAGGAGGGAGACTGCTGCAGACTTCCTTTAACAGAGTTCAGTTCACCCAAAAAAAAAAAACCCACACACACACACATTTTTTTTAAAGAAAGACCTAGAAGGGAGGCAGAAGGGGGGAAACAGAAGAATGAAAAGGTGGCAGACAAGTTCTCTGGAATCACCGGGCACCACTACATTTTCTGATTAATTAACCCTGAAAGGGCCTCTCTCCCCCAGCCCTTCCTGGGGGAGGCTCTGGCTGGCGGAGCCCCTCTCTTGGGGGGATTCACTTAGAGGTCCCCGGGGCAGGGGGGTGGGTGCTCAATTCCCTCTTGAGGCCACATTGCAGCTAAAGCCAAGGATGATAAGGAATTTATCAAATGAGATTTACACAGGGAAACCCTAATTAAGAGGTTGGTCTCCAGTTTAATTGCCTTCAAACCTAGGCAGGCGGGCCCAGGCAGATGGATTTTCAGTCTGACCTCATTAAAAAATAATAATAACCAAATAGAATACAGAGGAAAATCCGAAGTCTACAATGTGGCTAGCAAGTAGAGGGGGGCAAGGGGTATGAAGGGCCAGGGTCGGCCTGACCCAGAATCCACTAGCCGGCACCCCCACCTCCTTCCAGCTCCTGGGCAGGCCTCAGACCTCGAGCTTGTGGTCCTTCTTTATCCTCTCTGGCATTCTGATGGTTTGGGCACCCCCTCCCCAGCTCCTTGAAGTCTCTTCTCCCCCAACCCTTGCTCCCCTGGAAGCTGGCACACCGAATATAAATTGGAAGCATGCATTTCCGCCCCCAACAAACCCAGGCGTACGCCACACACCAGACAAAACGACTACAGGGCTGGTCATCTGGGGTTAAGAATGGTTTTTGTTTTTGGCAGGGAAGGCGGAGGAGCCCAAAGGAGCTGGCCTGGACGATTGTTCCAGGCATGAAAGACAGAGAAGGAAAGATGGGGCGGCGGGGAGAGGGAGATGGGCAAACACCTGGGGAACCACAGCCAGAGGTGGTTCCTGTTCCCCAGGGAATGACATGCAAAGTTTTTAAAACACAAGGGGTAACATGGACATATCCCAGCTCTGGGCAGATAGAACCTTGCTCTCTACGTGTACCCTTTTCACCGCCCCACCCCCAGCTTTGTTTGATTAAACCATAAATTAATACATGAAGTGGAAAATCAGAAAAGATTTCTTTCCAAAAGCAAAATCTAGGGAAAAAAATCTCCAGCAAACGGGCTTGCTTGCTGTCACATGGATCAGGGGAGAAACACAAGCAAGGTGCAGACTCCTAGAAGGTGTCCATTTTTCTGCTCCAAGTAGTTGCCCCAGGCCAATGACAATGTAGCAAGTCACAGCTAAGGGTGCTTCCTTCCAGCCAGGCACAGTTATTTAGTTTGTTTTTTAATATTCCACTCAAGTATTTATTTAAAAAAATTTTTTTCAGCTGCTCCTCGGAGTTTTTGAAACCTTAGCTCCTCACCAGGGATCGAACCTTGCACTCCCAACAATGAAAGCAAACAGTCTAACTCCTGGACCACCAGGAAGTCCCCAGGCACAGTTTTGAAGGGCAACTCACAGTTTGTTTCATAACTGCCCATGGAGAACACATTGCTGACATCCATATACAGTGCGATTAATGTGCTTTACACATTATTAGCATCGCTGCCTTTTTTTTTTTTTTCCAGAAAGTTCCCTAACGTTAGCAAGCAACTGACTTTCCAAACCCCACATAAACAGAGACGCTCAGACGTGGGTATGCAGGGCGGGGGTATTGAAAACTCTAAGGGGGTTTCGGAAAAGGCACAGTTTTTGCCTCTGAGCTGTTTCTCACTGACTTGCCTTCCAAAACATCTAGCCGGCTGTCTGGGGAGTTTCTGCCAGCTGCCACCATGGCTACCATCCATGGCACCCAATATCACCTCCAAAACTCTGCAGGTGGATTTTTCAGGGCCCGCAGGGAAGAAGTGATCCTGTCTAGGGGCACCTCGCTGCCCACTTTTCTGTGGCATGCCACTTCTTCCCCTTGTAGGTCCCCAACTCGTCCCACCCAGAAGGTAGAAAGCCCTGTGTTTATGTCAGGGTTTTGTGACCACTATGATGCGCCAGACACGGGGCTGAGAGCTTCCCTTATCTCCCCTGATCCTCACCAAGGCCCTTGTTTAACCCAAAACCAGACGAGGAGACTGAGGCCCAGGGCATGAAGGGACGGACCGGGGAGTGGGGAGGGGTTCAGGCCACTACGGCTGCTGCCTCCTGCGCTGTCCTCCTTCCTGAGGCCTGGGATGCAAACACCAATGGTCCTCGGTCAGGGCACTAACAGAGGAAGCTCCAGCCTTCTCTCCAGGGTCGGGTGAGCCCTGATGTCTGTCCCAAGCCTTGGGTGGAACAGAGGCTGTGTCCTGGGCCCCTGGGCCTCGGCAAGCACAGCCCACAGAAGAGAAGGGCTGGTGAGGACCAGTGTCCGGCAGGAGTTGGGGGCGAGGGAAGTTGGGACAAGGAATTTCGATGCCCAAGGCTCCCTCCCTTTCCCACTCAGCCCTGCAGAGATGGGGGCTGGGACTCCTGAGCCTGGAGCAGCCCCACCCAGCTCCCCTGCAGGACACCAACATCACCCCTGCTAGGCGTCAGGAGTTTTGGGGTGGTACTGACCCCCAGCCCTGGGACCAGACAAAGATGCACCCCAACAGCTGACAAAGCCCCCTGCTTTCATTCATCCAATCTCTGGGCACCCACTGGCTATGGGCCAATGCCAGGTGCTGGGGAAAAACTGCCTCTTCATCTGCATCCTCCATTTACCCAGCAGAGCCCCTGCTTTCCTGGCCAGCGGGCACGCCCCAGATCCCCTCTCCTCATGCTGGCCAGTGTCCTGTGAGTTATTAAGGCAAGTGTCCCTTTTTGCTACATATTTACTGGGGAATTCCTTCTCTTAACAAGCACGATGTCTGTTTTACTCACAGCACCGATTCTGGCACGGTGCGGGACACAGGCCTTACACTCCCCATTCACAGGGCTCCTGGGAGATACCAGAATTGGCCCACCTGACAGACAGGCAGACTGAGGCTCAGCAAGGGTGCTGAGCCTCACCCAAGTCACACCAAGCCACCTCCTGGCCCCCTGCTGCCCCTTCATCCCTAGGGAACAGATGGCGAAGATCTGGACAGTCAATGACAGGACTGACAGTTTTCAGGAGGGGTGGTGCAAGACTGGGAGCTGATTCTTGTTTTGAGTTCTCTTTTTTTGCTAATCTCTATTTTCACTTTTTTTTTTAAATTGAAGTACAGTCGATTTATGGTATTGTTAGTTTCTGATGCACAGCAAAGTGATTATTTCAAGCACCTGTCAGTGAGAAATCAGCTTCCTGGTTCATCCTTAGGGGTTCTGAGCACAGACTCCCACGTCAGATAGGCCCAGGTGTGAATCCACTCTCTGCCCCCCACTTCCCAAATGGGTGACCTCAGGCAGGTCTCTTTCCCTCTCTGAGCCTCAGTTTTCTCAATAATAAAACGGGGTTTGGTGTGATTGGCGCTCAGTGACCACGGCCTGTTACGACTCCTTTGCAACTCAGAGATTCAGGGAGGAAAGCAAAAGAAAGGCTTCCAGAAGGTGGACGCCAGGCCCAGGTCACCCAGAGGCTCCATCCGGCTGGTCCTACGCTTTCCTGTCCCATGACCTCTGAAGGGCCTGGAGAACAATGCTTGGGAGAAGAAGGAAACAGTCTCCCTGGGCTAGGACTTGAGCCATGCCCTGCCCAGATCGGGGAGAGGACAGTCACTCCCCTGATGGCCTCCCACCTGCGGCAGTCTGCGTGCTCCCTGGGGCGTGAGGACCATGTCCTGGGGGAGGGTGAGGACACCCCTGTCCTAACCTATGGCCCGGGTGCTACCACGCTACTGGAAGAGAGTTTCTGCCTCCTTGGAAGGGACCAGACAGGAAGAAAGAGAAGGGAAACAGACATTTCTCAGCTACTCTAGGCTCAGATGCAGCCAGCATTAATCACTCATCTGCTCTGTGCCCTGAGCTTCCATCCTCTCGTGCCCAAGGCCCTTCCCTGGCCCCTCACTCCATCATTCTCAGAATCAAACCCATCTTCCTGACTTGAGTGTGATGACAGTCCTCAGCGGTCCAGCCCCTCTTTCCTGGACAGGCTTCACACACACACACACACACACACACACACACANNGAACCAGTCCCATCACTTCATGGGAAATAGATGGGGAAACAGTGGCAGACTTTATTTTTGGGGGCTCCAAAAATCACTGCAGATGGTGACAGCCATGAAAAGACGGCAGGATGCAAGATGTGGGCTGAAACTGAAGGTAGAAACTGAAGGCAAAGGAGAACCACCCTAAGAGAACACAAGGATCAGTGGACATATTTTTTTTTTAAGACACACTTAAATCGCCAGCTACAGACTCCAAGGTAATAGCCTGGTGAGACCAAGGGGATTCAAGGAGGTTTAAAAGCAAAAGGTAGGAATGAGGTGGGGGTAGAAAATGATGCTACCTAAAAAGGCCCCATAAAAAAATAAAACAGATTTCTATTGCAGCCCAGGTCACCTTTAGGTTTTTTTTTTTTTAAACTATTATTACTTTAACGGCAAAGGTGGTCCACTGTACTAACCCCCACCCCACCCACCTTAAAGGCCTCCTGGCCCGACAGGGAGTGCTTAGAATGCAAAGGAGAACTGAGCCGACATCTGTCACCAAAGCCAGGCGAGATATTGACAAACTCCGATCCTTTGTGTCTTAAGAATATATATCCATATCCCCACACACAAATGATGCCCTGGTCAACCGGTCTGCTCTCTGCCAAGTAGACCCCACCCTGACTCCCGCCTGCCACTCCCCCTGCCCCAACCAAATGTCAAGGAGGCGCACTCTAAAAAGGCTGCCTGCCTCCTACAACCCTGACAGGTCTCCAGTTTTTCAATGAAACTCTAATCGTTAAGAAGAGACAAAACAGCTATTCATTAGGAACGAATGTCAAATTAGGCGCTGCCTCTGAATGATGCTTCGGGACACCAGAACTGGTAACTTTTTCCCCCAAAGATGCGGGCACACGCGAGGGAGCTCAAGTTGCAGGCTGGCTGACTAGGAAAAGATGGGGAGGCGTCAACACAGCTTCCCAGGTGTCCTGCCAGGAAATGGAGGCTGGAGGGGGGCAGGAGGATGGTAGGAAACTCCTGAAAAGTGGAACAGGCCTGAATGCTGAGGAGTGAGGAGGGGTCTGAGTGTGAAAGGGAAGAGGCCTAGTCCTCAGGGCACCCAGAAACTCAGCTAAAACTGGACAAGGGGTACTCTACAATAATCCCCAAATGGGTGCCACTTTAAGTTGTTACTACTAGAGCTGTGAAACTAGAATCTACCTGGCAGCACCTAGAGGGAGGGAAGGGGGTCTGTTCTCGGAGCCCCTTGGGTAACCAAAGGAGGGGTACTAGCGCTGAGCTGGGTGTCAGGAAGGCCCTGTGCCCTGCCGACCCTGAGGGACCCTCCCCTTTCCTGGAGCCTTCAAGGCAGGGAGACGCCAAGGCCAGCGACGGGGGTGGGGCGCGTATCCGCCAGGTGAGAAAGGAACCGGGAACAAGCGCATATACCTTCTTTGCTGTTGGGATTCTGGGGTTTGGCCTTCTCCCAGGGCGCCAGCGTCTTGTCCTCTTCTGTGCCGTCCACCAAAGCCTTGTCAGCCGGCATGTACCAGGTGGCGCCGTGCTCGGCCATCAGCGAGTCCAGATCAATGGTGCTCATGGCGCTCTTGACCGCCTCGGAGCAGCAGCTGCCCAGCTCGCTGTCGCCATTCTGCGCGCCCGAGGCCCCGACGGCACACTCACCCTTCTTGCCACCCTTGAGCCCCAGGGGCTGGTCCTCAGAGATGCTGAACTGCTGCCTCTGCAGCTGGATCTGTGCCTGGAGGATCTCCAGGGGGTGGATCTCCTCAGGTGGTGGGGCACCGCCGCTGCTCGTCGGGGTCCGAACCTGCTCCAGGCCCGGCGTGCCGGGATGGCCCGTGCCCCCTCCGCCGTAGCTGTCAGGGGTCGAGGTAGAGGTAGACAAGATGCCCAGGCCAAGCGGGGTTGCCTTCGGTCCGTGTTCCCCGGCGCCCACCCCGCGGGGAGGGAGTTTGGGCGAGCCTGTCACCAGAGGGCTCCTACTCGCTTTGGCCAGGGCTGGGGGGTTGTCGGAGCTGGAAGACACCTCGTCCTCGTTGGCGTAACTCGTGCTCACCTCGTCGGAGGCGAACTCGCCCACGTGCGGGGAACTACCGTCCGACTTGGCCCCACCGTCCAGGGACGCCATGAGGTCTGGCTGGTCCCCCAGGAGCAGCTCGGCCCCCTTCCCCCACGACGGCGACGTGAGCGCTTTCTCGTGAGGCGTGGGCGCCCCGCGCGCCTCTCCCGAGTTTCCCCCGACCGCTGCGCCAGGCGCCTGCTGTTGCCCTGGGCTCACACCAGGCGCGCCCCCGCTGTCCGGCGCCGCCGCCGCCGAGTACTTGTCGAAGAAGGTCCCGGGGCTCACGTGACCACTGTCCCTTTTTCTGCGCCCCCGTCCCCGGCCGCCGCCCCCGGGGACCGGCTTGCCGTCGTTCCCCGACGTCGATTCCAGGGTGTAGTTGGGGGAGAGGCTAGTGCCGTCCCCCTGGGCGGGCGGATTGGGAGGCCCAGAGGCTTTAGAGCCGCTGCTACTGGTCCCCGACTGGCCTCCGGGCCCTGGAGCCCCAGGAGCAGTCCCTCCTGGGAAGTAATCCGAGCCCGGGTTGCCGGCCACGGCCGCGCCGTCGGTCTCGTTCTGGCTCAGTTTCCTCTTGCCCTCGGGCGGGTTCTTCTTGTTGAAGGTCACGTTGAGGTTGGGGGCCCCGAGGCTGGCGATCATGTTCTGGCAGGCGGTGGAGAGCGCAGCCAGGCAACTCTGGCCGAACAGGTTGTCCTTGGAGCTGGGCTTGTTGAAGGAGCCCAGCGAGAGCGCGCCCAGCTTACTGGCCGAGGTGCGCTGGCTGGGCTGGAAGTCAGGCTGCGGCGGGTATGCGCCCCCGCCGCCGCCGCCGCCACCACCGCCCGTGCTGCCACCGCCCCCGCCCGTGCTCGGGGGCGAGTTCACGCCTGG
>SJYV01040461.1:576720-663759 GCA_006410875.1 Neotragus pygmaeus | reverse complement strand
GGCGGGGCCTGCTGCGGGGGCGGCTGCTGCGGGGGCGGCGGGGCCTGCTGGGGAGGCTGCATCAGTGGGTGCCTGGAGCCGACTCCAGGCTCCAGCCCCACGGGCATCTTGCGGGTCCCGCCGAACCTCTCGAAGAACACGCCGTGCTGCTGCTGCTGCTGTTGTTGCTGCTGCTGCTGCTGCTGTTGCTGTTGCTGGGCATGCATTTTCGACAAGCCCACCATGCCTGCAGCTCTGGGCATGGCCGAGGCACCCGGGAAAGAGCCCCCGGGAACCTGACGACCCGCTGCATAATGAGGCAGCTGCCCCTCGGAATCAGAGGGGGAAAACATGTCGAAATGTCCCGAGGGCGGCTCGCCCGGGTAATTGTATTCCAGCGAGTCGACGGCTCCTTGGTTCGCCACCCTCCGGGGCTCCAGACTATGGGAATCGGAGCCACCGGAGGCAGGCAGGCCATGAAAGGAGGCGGCTCGGTTAGGACTCTGGTCCAGCGGCAAGCATGGGGCAGGCACGGCATGGCCCGAGGCGCCCGAACTGTGGAAGTCCGGCAGGTTCCCGGGTCGCTGCGGGCCGAAGCTCTCCGGCCCCTGGCTCTCAGCCATATGATCGTAACCCTCGGTGAACGGCGGCTGGCTGCCCAAGCCGCCGGCCGCGCCGCCGTAGCCGAGCAGGCGACCCCCGTGCAGGCACGAGGCCCCTGGATCCGGCCCGCCAAAGTTGCCCCCAAAGTGGGGGTGATGCTGGTGGGGGTGGTGGCCTCCCGGGTGGCCGTGGTGCGGCTGTTGGCCTCCAAAGAATCCGTGCACCGGCTGCGCCTGCAGCCCCCCCGCGTGCAACTCCGAGTGGCTGCGCGCGTGAAAGCCGTAAGGCTCCATGTTCATGCCCAAGATCGGGGGTTCGCCCAGCCCGCTCAGGGCAGGGTCCACGGGGCCAGGGGGTCCCCCCGCGTGGAAAGCCGGGGCCTTAAAGTGGGCGTTCATGCTTAGTCCGGCCTCGTTAAAGTTCCTCTCGCCCTGGCCAGCGTTCCTGCTGTTGATCTGGGGCTCGAATTGGTCCAGCCCAAACATACTTGGCGGGGGGCGGGGGGATCAATAGGGCATGACAGCCTGCTCTCCGCGGCGCGCCTCCGGCCAGCTACCCGTTCCGGCCCTGGCTTGGGCGCTCCCGGACGCTCAGCACCGCCGGGGCGCAGCACGGACCGCCACCTTGCCTGGCTTGTGAAGGCTTGGGGCTATCAGCTCCTCTCCCGAAGCTCTCGTTCTGCCCGACGCGGGCCTCTTACATCTTGCGGCGCCGCGGGGCCTCCAGGAGCCGTGTTGGGGGGCCCATGCCCCGGGCAGTTGGTACAGCCGCGGGTGGGTTTGCGGGGAGGGGACGGAGCNCTCTCCCGAAGCTCTCGTTCTGCCCGACGCGGGCCTCTTACATCTTGCGGCGCCGCGGGGCCTCCAGGAGCCGTGTTGGGGGGCCCATGCCCCGGGCAGTTGGTACAGCCGCGGGTGGGTTTGCGGGGAGGGGACGGAGCTGCGGGTGACTGAAGACAAAAAGTTAAGTGGGGGAAGGAGGCGGGAAGGAGGGAGGGAAAGCAGAGCAATCACCTTCTTAAGTCCGATCGGGTTGGATGGGGAGCCCCTGGACGCTGCCTGAAGCCTCCCGGAGTCCGTGGCGGAGCTGCTAAAGGGCCAGGAAGGGAGACCCTTCAAAACCGTGGCTGGCGCCGGGGCACAGACTGAGCGGTCCCTCCCTCCTCCCCCCGGAGTCCCCGCGCTCCGCAGCCGGAGTCTCAGCCAAGCACGATCGGCTCGCACAGTCCCCGTCGGCCCCAGCAAACGGCTACTGCTTCTTCAGCGGGTCGGAGGACTGGAAGCTCCGCTCGGCATCACTGGTGCCCGCCCCCGAGCCGGGAGCTCAGCGGGGCTGAGGAGGAGCGGCGGGCGCCCGAGGTTGAAACCGAGGGTTGGTGGAAGGCGCGGCTCCCCTATTCCGCGGCGGGTGCGCTGCACCCCGGCGCGCCGCTTCGCGGCCACGTCCGCTGCCTGCCGCTTCTGTCCTCTGCTGTTCGGTCTCTGAGTTCGCGGGGATCTCNCTGCCCCTAATCCCTCCCAGCATCAAAGTCTTTTCCAGTGAGTCAACTCTTCGCATGAGGTGGCCAAAGTACTGGAGTTTCAGCTTCAGCATCAATCCCTCCAAAGAAATCCCAGGGCTGATCTTCTGAATGGACTGGTTGGATCTCCTTGCAGTCCAAGGGACTCTCACCCTCACCAAAACCAGGCAGGCCCCCCCAAACTAATACAGATACACACACTCACAGTCACAGACGTGCACACCTCCACGGTGGACGCATCTGTACACTGGCTGCAGGCTACTGACGGTTCCTGTGTGTGAGGCCTGGGGATTTTTCATCCAGGGCCCCATTTCATCCTTTGTAGCAACTCCTTGAAGTTAGGATTCTGCACCCGTTTTACAGATGAGGTCATGGAGCCTCAGACTAATCAAATGGCTGTCAAAAGAGTGGCAGAGCTGGGATTCCAAATCCATCTGCCGTACCCTAAGGCCTGGCTCTTAACCACTACCTGCTCTACCTGTCTGTACTAGTTCAGGTAAAGTGATCAGCACGGTGCAGAAAATGCAGTAAGTGCCAAGAAATATTGACTACTTTTATCACTATTGCCATTGTGATCATCATTAATATTATTATGACTATGATTAGTACCATTCTCAAATTAGTGTGTGTGTGCACACACACACATTGCTTTATCCTCAGCCCTCTCCTCACTAACCTCCATGCCCTTTAGAGCTGGAAACTCACAAGGATCAGAGTGGACCTGGTATCTCTTGCAGACAAAGTCCCCCAGGACACCTGGAGGGCAGGTCTTTCTCCTGAGTGTGATCACCTCTTTCTCCTGAGTTAGTGGCAAAATGTATATGGGCCTTGGCATTGCACACCCAAATTCAGATCTTGGTTTCACCACTGCTGATCTGTGTGATCTTGGACAAAATACTTTCCTCCTCTGAGCCTCAGTTTCCCCTGTTGGTAGGGAGACTCATCGCCAGTACATATGGAGCATAAGGATTGGAGATGATGTTTTAAAAGTGGCACAGAGGGTGGCAGATGGCGGGCATTCATTAGAAGGTAGCCTTTTATTACCATTACTAACAGTATCATTTCTTCTGTATTTGGGTCCAGGGAGGTAGAAAGCAGTACAAGGATGCCAGAGAAACTGGGTTTATTTGACAAATCAGTTCTGCCTCAACAGCCTGTCTGTGAGAAAAAGGATGACTCTTTTAGGTACTCACATCAAACTCTCGCACCGCCAACTGTGCTGGTGTAAAGGGAGTGCAGGCCCAGCTTCTGTTCAAGGAGCACCCAGGGCTGAAGTCTTTGGGGAAGGTCTGGCTATGGCTGGAACACAGGATGCAGTAGGTGGCTAGAGGTTGGAGGGATGAGACCTCCATGTAACCACGGGCTGCCAGTTGCTAAGCAACAGCATTCCCCCTCCCTCTCTCTATTTTTGATGCCTGCTATCTTTGGGGGTCTCTTCTCCATTGAATAAATACATATTGAGTGCCTACTGAATATCAGGGTTCAGCCTAGGAACTCAGAAGAAAGAAGTGGAAGATCTAGCCCCAACCCTCAAGCCAGATCAAAGGGAACCGAGTATTTTATGCAAAAGGGACTATGTCACACACTATAAGGGATAAAATAACTGTCCTAAGAGAGAGGGATAAGCCGGAAGTGTTCCCAGAGATGGGTTTTGAAGGTAGAATAGGAGTTTAACAACCCAACCAGGGTGCAAAGACTTCCCAAGAGGAAGAATTAGATTAGAAGGCATGTGGGAAGTTTCAGGCAGCACTTTGTTGAGAGCAGACGAGGGAGGGGCAGGATCTGAAGCTCAAGAGGTCAGCAGGACCCAAGATCAAGAGAGCCACATAAGCAGATGGGGAATTTTTGGACATTGTTCTGGGGAACCAGCCATGAAAGGGTTTTAAGCAAAGCCAAATGACATAGAGGTGAGTTTTAAAAGGACCTTGGAGACCTCAGGGTCTCCCTCTTCTTTGCCTTTCAAGGTGACCCCAAAAGCCATCTTCACTGGTTTCCCTGGAAACAAGGTCTGGGAGATGGAAAGTTCCAAGTTTGTCCCCAGGGAACAGCACAGATCAAGGCAACACAGGCTGACTCTCCCACCCCAGGATTGGTTGCGTGAACAAGGGTCTCCTCAGGACCCAGCATCAAGGAGAGATAGATGCTGCTTCCCAGTGAGTAAGACTTCCCACCCTCAGTCGGGGTAGGGGGGGCAGGGAGGCCACGGAGCCTTACAACAGAGGCATCCTAGGTTCAAAGCCCAGCTCCCCACACCTTAACCACACGACTGTGAGCAAGACCTGGACTGGAGCTCCTCTTTCTGGATTTACCAGTGTCCTGGGGTGCCTGGGGGCTAAAAGTGTGGGGCAATACCCAGCCTACACTCTATAACCTTTTCTATATAGACTAGATATTACCACAGTCTACCATATATTCTATCATTGTATTGTATGGACTTCCCTGGTGGCTCAGACAGTGAAGAATCTGCCTGCAATGCAGGAGACCCAGGTTTGATCCCTGCATCAGCAAGCTCCCCTGGAGAAACGAACGGCAACCCACTCCGGTATTCTTGCTTGGAGAATTCTGGGACAGAGGATCCTGGTGGGCTACAGTCCATGGGGCTGCAAAAGAGTCGGACATGACCGAGCGACTAACACACGCACACACTCGCACCCTGTGAGGTAGGTTCTGCTGTTGTTAGTCGCTAAGTTGTGTATGACTCTACTGCAGCCTGTGGACTATAGCCCCACCAGGTTCCTCTGTCCATGGGATTTCCAGGCAATAATCTTGTAGTGGGTTGACATTTCCTCCTCCAGGGGATCTCCCCGACCCAGGGATCGAACCACATCTCCTGCTTGGCAGGCAGGTTCTTTACCATCTGAGCCTCCAGAGAAGCAGGTTCTGTTAGTTTTCCCATTTTATAAAGGAGGAAACTAAAGTACAGAGAGATAAGGGACTTGACCGGGGGTCATCTGGCAAACAAGAGGGAGAGTGGGACTCACATCAGACCTGCAGTGATCCCCACCATTGGCCTGCAAACCAGTCCACAGTCTGTACAAATGTGGGCCAGGTCTGAATCTCAGAGGCAGGGGCTGGGGAGGGGCACGGGCATGGCCTGAGAAACTACCCTGGACACACCCAGCCTAAGGTGGGGTCTCCCCCACCTCTGCTCCTTCCTGCTTCCAGGAGCTGCCCCCTCCCCGGAACCTGACACAGGGTTTCAGTATGGCGAAGCCATTGCCCTTTCCCATGAACAATAGCTGTATCGAAAGAGGCTGTTTCTCAGCTCACCTGGCCGGGAAGGGCCACGTGCACAGGAAAAGAGCTCTGGCCACCATGAGGCATTTCGGCTTCCCAGCATCGAACTCTCCCTGGCAACCCTGTCTTCCCTCTGGCACACTCCTTTTTCAGGATCTAGCTCAGAACCAGTTCAGACATCCAAATGCCAGGGCAACATCCTGGCTGATCAGAGATTGGGACCACTGCCTGGAAGTGTGAACAGCAACTTCGATAAGAGCTTCCCATTTTTCTGAGCATGGAAGTTCTCTGAAACCTTGTTTCATCTCGAAAACACTCTCAGGAGGACGGTGTCACCTTCACCCTTGGGAACTTGCTGGCAGCCACGAGGCTTGTCCGTGGCAGGGCCCAGGCCCAAGCCCAGGTCCATAGGGTCCTGAGGCTATTCAGCAAACTTCTCCATCTATGACGATTTCTCTTCCGCAGACAGCAGTCAGCTATGAGCTTCTATTTTCCATTCTCTAAGCGGAGTGCACTGAACCCAGGCCCCGGTCCCAAAATAACTCAAACCAGCCCCACAAGCTGGAACTGAGGCCCCAGCAACTCCAGAGCCCAGTCTAGCCTCCCTTTGAAAAAGTTCCCATTCAGAAAAAAAAAAAAAAAAAACAGGCATCATACATCACGCGTCACGCACCACACAATTAGTCAGAAAATGGGAAAGTTCGGGAGGGTTCATAATTATTCAACAAACCTATTTAGCATGATCCCCCCCACCCCCACCTCTTCAGTTTTCTCTCCCTGCAGCAATCAGCTATGTGGGCTCATTACCACAGAGAATCTATCTGGCAAAGCAGCTTCATAAACGGAACCAAACAAGCATGCATGATGGGAAAACTCTGGACCAGCCAGTCATTAGCCAAAGCTTTTCAAGTCACATCTCTGTGGCTCCCCCCATCCCTACTCCTCCCCTGCTGGGGAAGACTGCTGTTCAGTGGTCTCTCCATGGGGCAGGGATGGGGGCTAGTAGCATCACCCTCAAGGCAAGGGGAAGGTCACCCAGACTTGGTCCCACAGTGCCTGGGGTCACAGACTTGTCTCCCAGGAGGGAACCTCTCTGGGTATCAATCAGCAGCAGCTGCAGGGGCAAGGGTGATCAGGTAGTTCCCTGTTTGCTCAGCTCTAACCCACCCCTCTCTGCTTTCCTTCACAGAGGAGTGGGCTGGTGTGACTCAGAGCACCACACAGATCTGAGGTCTGTGACCAGGTCATCCCCTTCCCTGTGCCTCACTTTCCTCATCGGGCACCTGTGAGGATGGATTAAGTGTAACAGGCTCACACTTCCCCTAGGAGGTAAGTGAAGGGGATTTATAAGGACACAGAGGCATCCTCTATAGGACTTTCTAGAAATGTGAACTCCTGTGTAGGAAATGCAACCCTCCCCCGGCAACTCACAGTAAGAGGGAAGCAGTCTCCAGCCTTGAGGCATCACGGTGCTGGGCTCCATCTGGGTCTTTGTCATGGGCCATTTCTCCTATAACAATTGCCACAGCAACCCTGCAACAGGGGTCCTAGGCGTGTGCCCATTTTGCAGAAGGGAATGTAGAAGACTGCACATCACTTTGGGAAAGAGCATGGGGAGAGTTCCTCTGAAACCAGAGCCCATGTAGTTTGCCCAAAGCATCCTGGCAGGAGTCATACAGAACTTTCCCAGGGAAGGCTCAGACTCCCCCAACTTCAACCACCCCCCACCACGCCTCGCACTCAGGCTGTGAAGTGGGCTCGGGGCTGTTGGGCTTTGAATGCCCTCCCACTCCGACAAGGAGATAGCCCAGGGAGAGTAATGTGCTTATTTGAGTCAGATCCTTGGAAACGTTCACAAATTATCACTATTTGGCCCATGACAGTACGAACAGATCTTCCCCTGAACGTTGTTTCCATTGTTTGTAACGTGCAGGACAGCGTGGCCTAGGGGTGAATGCGGACAGCGGCCTCAGGCTTGGCGGCTCAGAGCGGCTTTCCCGCTCATAGCCTCAGTCTCCCCATCTGTTCAATGGGGAGAATGATATTTCCGAGGGTTGTCTGGGAGGGGGCACCCGGCACAGAGCACTTAGCACATAGTTAACACTCAATAAACAGCAGTGCTACTGCTGCGGAAGCAGGCCCCTGCAGGGCGGGCCCAGCTCCCACAGGGCTGCCCAAAAAGGATTGATGAGGTGGCTGTGTCACACGTTTGCTCCCTCCCCGACCCCAGCTGTGAGGTCCTGAGGCTCCCAGCTTGCATCCAGAGTCCTCACGATGCCAACTCTCTGCCAGCTCCCAGAAGGGGCGACACACCCTCTACCCTACCCACCGCGGGTTCTCCCGGCCAGGCCCCAGCTGTGCGAGGCCCACCCTCCCAGGAGCTGCCACCTTGCCAGTGGAGGCCCAGCAGCCTCTGACATTGGCCACCAGGCCACCTGGTAAGCTCCGGGTGGGCTCCAGGCACCAGCTCCAACCCCCTCCCCCCCCTCCACTTCTGGCTCGGGTGAGCTCATCTGGGTTTGGTAACGTCCGAAGCAGCCAGGAATGTTTGCTCAAATGTTCCAGGCCCAGCGAGCAGAAGAGCGCAACACCGCCCTCCGCCCCCCTCGAACATGCAGAAAGCAGTGTGCTATAACTCAGACAAGCGGGCTTCACCAGACCCCAGGAGATGGATGCGGCGTTTGGGAATCTATATCTCCCAAAAGGAAAATGCCTCTTAAATCACAGGGAGCCAGCTGAGGACAGGGGCTCCGGGGGCGGGGGCGGGGGTTTGGTGGCCGAGACCCAGGGATGCTTCAGAGGCGGGGCTGAGAGGGAGGGCGGCACACTGGGCACTGGGCCTCCTCCTCTCATTGGTCATAGCTTCTCCCCATCGAGGAGTCTCCAGGGGAGGCAGGGAAGCCTGAAGGTGTTTGCCCGATATGGACACGCATGGGGGAATGTGTGGACCTGCACACATACACACACGCACACACACACACACGCATGCACACATGTCCTGTCCCTCCCCAGGTCCTGTTGAAATCTCTCCTGGCTCCATCCCTTCCCTGGTCCTGCCCCGCCCCTCCCCAGCCCTGACAACAGCTGACAACAGGATCTAAATCTCATCAAATTCAGTCACACTCAACCCTCCTCCTGTCCCGACACCTACATCCTTAAAATGTGCCAGTGAATCTCACCGTTTGAAAATACAGATCAAGTTTCTCCCCATGCCTTCTGTGCCCGGGCCCTGGAGACCTCGCTGTGCCTGCCTACCCCAGTCTCCCCAGTGGAGCCCACACTGGCCCCAAGCCTGTCCTTGCTTTCCCCCTTCCAGGACTTGGCAGATGCTGTGCCCCTTCCTGCCTGCGTCCCCTTCGCCCGGTTGAGAAGGCACAGCCACCCCGCCGCTCGGCTGCCACATTCTTAGAGAAGTCTTCCCCAGCCCCTCCCAGGATGCTCTCCCAGCCCAAGGACCAGATAGTGTGACATCCAATAAGTAGCATTACCTCTTTAATGAATTTCTGTCCACCCAACTCGAAAGTGAGCATCCTGCAGGCAGGGCTCTGCCTGCTTCTGGGTCCTTGCTGTTTGCAGGTACCATGTAGGAACTCAGGACTTCCCAGGTGGTGGCGGCTGTTGCTGCTGCTAAGTCGTTTCAGTCGTGTCCGACTCTTAGTGACCACATGGACTGCAGCCCACCAGGCTCCTCCATCCACGGGATTCTCCAGGCAAAAGTACTGGAGTGGGGTGCCATTGCCTTCTCCAGAACTGTACCCTTAAAAATGGTTAAAATGGTAAATTTCATGTTATATATGTTTTACCACAATTAAAAAAAAAAACCTCTTAAGCTAACCAAGTAAGTACACAAGTAAGAATAATCTGATGGAACTTTTTTCCATGTATGTGTGTTTGTGTAAAATATATTTCCAACACTGGGTCAAGGTCAACTGATTCTGAAAAACACTGTGCCCTGGGGTCACGGGTCATCAGAAGCCTGCCCTGACCTTGCAGAGTGGCATACTGCCCTCTCTGTTCCCTGGCCCCTGTGTGCCAGCTCTCAGCACTCAGCAAACTTCCCCCTGTGGTCTAACCTCACACCCACCTGTTGATCACCAGCACTGGACCCCAAGCTCATTGGGCCCAAGGGCTGTGTCCCACTCCTCTCTGTGCACTTGAGATGTCAGTTCTGTGCCTGGCGCATAGTAGGCACTCAGCATTTTTTAGAAGTGAGCAAGGTGTCTGTGAGTCCAGCAGCCCCAGCTTTGGATTCACCTTGATGTCCACTCCTGTTGATAGCTCTACCATTGAAATGCTGTGTGAGCTCAGGCAAGTCACTTCACCTCTCTGGCCCTCCATTTCCTGTTAATAATAATAATATGACCTATTGCCAGGCTGAGTGTTTTATAAATGTTGACTCGTTCATTCAACAAATGCTTGAGCACTGACTATGGGCAGCTTTGCAGATTAAAAAGTCAGCAGGACATGCAGGTTCTGGATCTTTATCTTTATGGATCTTTATCTCAGCAAACCCTCCCAGCACCCATTGTACAGACAAGAAGACTGAGGCCAGGACGTTTCGTTTGACTCTGAGCCTGACCTGTTTGCTGACTCTCATTGCCCTGGGTCAGGAAGATCCCCTGGAGAAGGAAATGGTAACCCACTCCAGTATTCTTGCCCGGAAAATCCTATGGACGGAGAAGCCTGGTAGGCTACAGTCCATGGGGTCGCAAAGAGTTGGACACGACCGAGCAACTTCACTTTCATTGCCCTATGAGGGTCACGTGGTCACAGCCCCAGGACTTGAGAAGAGTTGATTTCTTCTTCATCCCACAGAGACTTCATGAGCCCTACTTTGCATCAGATCAGTCCTGCACTGGCTGGGCAGATAAACACAAGAATGTTCACTAATGCCTGTATGGGGGAAGGTCTGGGCCTGCGGGAGCATGTAGGAGATGCTGGAGGGGGAAAAGAGTCAGGGCAGGCCCCCTGGAGGAGGTGACACTCAAGCAGAGTGCTGTAGGTGAAGCAGGGAAGGGCACTGGAGCCCCTGAAGACTGGAAGGGAACTAGATGCACCCATAGCAAAAGACTCTGACTAAATCTGGGCACAGAATAAGCAAATAAGAGTTAACCGGTTTAGAGAGAGAGAGAGAGAAAGGGAAACTGCTCCGGGCAGAGAAAATGCCACGTGCCAAGGTCCTGTGGCAGGAAGCAGCAGGCCAAGTTCAAGAAATGAGGACGATCAGAGTGGCCAGAGACGATGGCAGGTTCCAGGCCTGCAGGACTCATTGACGAAAGGCAGCCACGGAGGTCAAGGGGCAGTGATGTCCATCCATTCATTCAACAAATCAGTCTGCACTTAGCATCCACTGCAGGCTCTTCTTTGCACAGCTCAGTTCCAGGCTCTGGAGACACAACCCTGAGTAAAACCGAGAAGGTCCCAGCACGCACAGAGCTCTTGAGGTCAGATTTGTGACATCACATAAGCCTTCTTTGTCTCCCCTCTTCCCTCCCTCCCTTTCTGCTAATTTCTCCCTCCTCCCTCCCTCTCTCCCTTCTTTCCCTCCTCCCCTTCTCTTAACTTAAGCCATCCCTTCCTGTCAACTTCAGTGTTCTTACTGAGGTCAAGTCACGATTTGGAGAAAGAGCACCTTTCAGCAGCTAAAACAAGATGGGTAGTGACCCGTGTATTAGTGCCCTAGGCCTGCCGTAAACAGACCGTAAACTAGGTAGCTTCAAAGCAGGAAGTTACTGTCTGGTGATCTAGAGGGAAGAAGCCCGAAATAAGAGGCTGGCGGGGCTGGGGCTGGGCTCTCTCCAAAGGCTGTAGGAGGGACTCTTCCTTGCATCTTCTAGCTGCTGGAGGCTCCCGGAAACCCTTGGCACTTCTGGGCCTGTAGACGCATCACTTCAGTCTCTGCCTCCGTCTTCACGTGAGCTTCTCCCTGTCTCTGTCTTCCAGTGTCCCTCTCATTATAAGGATGCCAGTCATATTGGCCGTAGGGGCCAGCCTAATCTAGTGTGACCACATTTTAACTTGATGACATCTGCCAAGACCCTATTTCCAAATAAGGTCACATCCACAGGCTCTGGGTGGACATGAACTTGGGGGTACACTATTCAAATCAGTACACTCTGCTTCTTTTAAATCAACTAGAATGTCTTCCAGTGACACCAGCTTTTTTCCCAAGATACACTGGATAAAACCCATGGATAAAAATTTTATGCAATTTTGTTGAGATTCAGCATGTGTTAATTCAATTAGGTGTTAAAATATCTTTTGTCGAGTAATATCACAAAGCATTTCATTACAGCCAATCTGCGTCTCATCTCACACAACATTTAATAGGTTCAATTCCAATTAACAAAAAAAAATTTTTAACAGCTAATTGCAGACTGGTTACATATGAGTATCCTTTACACTTACTGTTCACTCAAGGTAGAAGAAAGATTTGATCTTGATTCATCTCATTATGGGATATACTTCCCAAAATATATAGTTAATAATTATTTCATAATATAGCTATTTTATACTTAAAACTTACAAGAAATGTTATATAATATTTACTATAACATATATGATCCTTTTCTGTTATTTTGATCAATTGATGCCAATAATTGGGCTTCCCAGGTGGCTCAGTGGTTAAGAATCCACATGCAAGCCAGGACACGCAGATTCAATCCCTGGGTCAGGAAGACCCCCTGGAGAAGGAAATGGTGACCCACTCCAGTATTCTTGCCTGGGAAATCCCATGGACAGAGGAGTCTGGAGGGCTACAGTCCATGGGGTCACAAAGAGTTGGATATGATTTAGTGACTGAACAGCAATAACAATGATGCCGATAATTACTGAAATAACTATACAATCACAACTCAAGACAGAACAGTCACAGAAAAGATGACAAATGTTAAAAGTTTTTTAAAAATCTGTGTGCAGTACTTTGGCCTTGAGAGGATGAGGGCTGGGTTTGTGCGGTGACAGTACTATTTATTTCTATAGCACATGCAACAGGCTTAAAGAGCCGAATGAGATCTGCCTGCCTTTCTGGATCTTTCTCATGTTCTGGCCAGGACATGGCCCAGTGAAGAAGATGCAGGACACCTGGGCAATTGTCAGCATCTCAGAAACCACTCCCTACCTGGGCTAAGATCAGCTCTCTTGAACCCTGCTGGTGAAATTCTTTAGGCCCAGAAAATCAGAGCCCCCCATCCCACAACCTCCAGAAGGAGAAATGTCAGCACAACTCCTCCAACCAAAGACAACCACCCAAGAAGTACTTGCGATCCTGCAGACTCTGACTTGGACCCGGANCCTTTACACTTACTGTTCACTCAAGGTAGAAGAAAGATTTGATCTTGATTCATCTCATTATGGGATATACTTCCCAAAATATATAGTTAATAATTATTTCATAATATAGCTATTTTATACTTAAAACTTACAAGAAATGTTATATAATATTTACTATAACATATATGATCCTTTTCTGTTATTTTGATCAATTGATGCCAATAATTGGGCTTCCCAGGTGGCTCAGTGGTTAAGAATCCACATGCAAGCCAGGACACGCAGATTCAATCCCTGGGTCAGGAAGACCCCCTGGAGAAGGAAATGGTGACCCACTCCAGTATTCTTGCCTGGGAAATCCCATGGACAGAGGAGTCTGGAGGGCTACAGTCCATGGGGTCACAAAGAGTTGGATATGATTTAGTGACTGAACAGCAATAACAATGATGCCGATAATTACTGAAATAACTATACAATCACAACTCAAGACAGAACAGTCACAGAAAAGATGACAAATGTTAAAAGTTTTTTAAAAATCTGTGTGCAGTACTTTGGCCTTGAGAGGATGAGGGCTGGGTTTGTGCGGTGACAGTACTATTTATTTCTATAGCACATGCAACAGGCTTAAAGAGCCGAATGAGACCTGCCTGCCTTTCTGGATCTTTCTCATGTTCTGGCCAGGACATGGCCCAGTGAAGAAGATGCAGGACACCTGGGCAATTGTCAGCATCTCAGAAACCACTCCCTACCTGGGCTAAGATCAGCTCTCTTGAACCCTGCTGGTGAAATTCTTTAGGCCCAGAAAATCAGAGCCCCCCATCCCACAACCTCCAGAAGGAGAAATGTCAGCACAACTCCTCCAACCAAAGACAACCACCCAAGAAGTACTTGCGATCCTGCAGACTCTGACTTGGACCCGGAGGCGACCAGAGGCGCGAGGGTTAGTTCTGCACTAAGGTAGAGAAGCCAGAGTGGGAACAGTCAGAAGGGGCTGCTCTCCCCTGCACATCTCACGGTAGACGTGTGTTCCCTGCACCCTGAATGTCCAGAGAAACGTGAATTCCCCAGGCACAGATGTTGGGGTATCTCCTGGCAGCTCAAAACATGTGTGAAAGGCAGTCAATGAGCCTGATTCACCTGCCCCATGAAAATATTAATATGTTTCAGTAACAGACCTTTCAACGTGGGTCAACAGGCTCTCCCCGCAAGGGTCCTCATTGCTAAGACAGTTTCCTAACAGAACCCCTGGGTCACTCATCTGACCTTGGACCTTTGAGGGAACCTCCATAGAGGGCTTGACACAAGCCCAGGGTGGGGGTGGGGAGGGATGCAATGCAAACCCATTTCCAAGGCCACTGCAGGAGGCGTGGAAAGCAGGGCTGGGCTGCCAGAAAACCATAGGCCAGCTGCTGCACAGCCAGCAAGCCCAATATCTTTCCAGGACCTCTACTTTTTGATCTGTTAAATGGAGCTGCAGAAATCCTATCCTTCCAGAGTCACTGTAAGGGTTATTTTTATTTTAAATGAGGGTGAAATTCCTGTAACAGGAAATTAACCATTTTAAAGAAAACAATTCAGTAGCTGTTAGTATGTTCACAATTGTACAGCCACCACTTCTGTCTAGTTCCAAATGTTTTCATCACCTCAAAAGGAAATCCTGTACCCATATTAGTCCTCATTCCTTCTCCCCGCAACCTCTGGCAACCACTGGTCTGTATTCTGTCTTTCTGAATTTGCTTATTGCGGACATTTCTTACAAATGGAATCATTCAATGTCAGACCTTTGTGCCAGGCTTTTTCCACTTCATATGATGTTGTTGAGGTCCATCCATGTTGTAGCCTAGGTCAGGACTTGATTCCTATTCGTGGCTGAATAATATTCCCCTGCCTAGACAGACCACTTTTGTGTATCCATTTCTCCACTGATGGACACCTGAGTTGTTACTGTGAAGGATGCTGCTATGAACATGCAAGTACATAACCTACTATGTGCCAGGCATGGTGATAGGATCTAGAAAAACAACAGGGAATAAGCTGGAAACACGTCTGCCCCTTTGAGCTCTTTGCAACACAGCCTGGGATGAGATATGTGAATGATAAAGTGGATTACTTACAGGACAGTTCCTCTTTCGGTTCTCCAGCTCCTGATCCATAGTAGGAACTCAATAAATATTAGCTAAATGAATGGATGGATGGATGGATGGATGAACTTTTGTCTTTGTCTTGTTCATGACTGGATCCCTAGAGTCTGGAACTGAGGCTACGTGTAAGGTACTCAACATCCAATTGCAAATGACTGGGCCTGAAACCTGGGACCTGGTCCCACAGAGGCACTCAGGGCTTTGTGTTCAGAACCAAACAGAAATTCCAGCTGTGCCATTCACACGTTGGGTGACCTTGGCCAAGTCTTCCGCCAGCCCCTTGTCTGGAAAGCAGAGATGAAGCTAGTGCCCTTTTCCCTGGCTGCTGCTGGATCGCCAAGGCCAGAACACACCAGGGAGGGCTGTCAGCCCCTGCAGGGTTAAGGCCGTGCCGTGTCACGTGGCTGGTTGCCCTTCTTACCCGACAAAAGGCCAGTTTAATCCATTCGCCGTCACCGCTGCTGAGGCTGGGGGTACAATGCAGCAGGTTTGCCGCCAGCGTCTGCCGATCAGGTTCCGAGTAATATCCCCGCCAGGCTGCCCAGCCCAGCAGACAAAGGCCTCTTTGTTGCGAATATATTTTTTAAATCCCTCAAGATATTAGCAGTGCAGGGGAACTCACACTGCAAAACAGTTCAGAAACTGTTTAAGGAATATGTTTCAAATTTGGGGGGTGATTGTTTAAATGGAAGCTGCCCTGGTGCTTTCTTATCAGGAACAAGATTAGCTCAGGGCAGACTTGGCCCTTGGACCTGAGCTGGGATGTCTCAACGGTGAAATAATGCTAACAGGCGTCGTAATGACAAAGCCAGTTGTGATTTACAGAGTCCTAGATAGGTGCCAGCCTACCTATGTATGTTAATTCCAATCCTAAGCACTTAGATTTGGACTGGTGATACCATTTTATGGATGGGAAAACTGAGGCTTAGGGAAGTCTTGGCCCAGAAGGACAGCTAACGGCCACATGACCCCATGCACACCAACCTGGTTGAAGTTCACCAATTGGAGCGCTTTCCTCAAACCTCTCCTGCAAACCTCCTCTCAAGTAACCCCAGCGGTTCCAGACCACACCTACTCTTGTGTCTTTAATAAAGGATAGTGACAGTTCTTCAGGGCTGTGTAGTGGCCTAAAGCATGCAGACGCTCTGTACCCCTCAGCCTCAAGAGAGCAGATGGGCAAAGTACTTGACCTTGGATCAGAAACACCAGCTCTACAGAGATTTTCACAAGCTGTGTGGCCAAAAGCAAGTTAAAAGTGAGTTCAGCATGGGGAAGAGTTAGTTGGAGAGTCTGGGTTCAATGTGTATACTCTGTTATGTTTAAAATGAATAGCCAACAAGGTCCCAGTGATAAATAGCACAGGAAACTCTGCTCAATGTTATGTGGCAGCCTAGATGGAAGGGGAGTTTGGGGGAGACTGAATACGTGGATATGCAAGGCTGAGTCCCTTTGCTGTCCACCTAGAACTATCACAGCATTGTTAATCAGCTATACTCCAGTATAAAACAAAAAATTTTACAAAATGAGTTCAGTCCCTCCACAGTTGAACTTAGAAACACCTTGCCTGCGTGCATGCATGCTTAGTCGCTTCAGTCATATCCGACTCTTTGTGACCCTATGGACTGTTGCCCGCCAGCCTCCCCTGTCCATGGGATTCTCCAGGCAGGAATACTGGAGTGGGTTGCCGTTCCCTCCTCCAGGGGTTTTCCCGACCCAGGGTTCAAACCTGAGTCTCCTGCATTGCTGGCAGGTTCTTTACCACTAAGCCACCAGGGAAACAGCTTATGACCCAGCAATTCCACTCTTAGGTAGACACCCAAGAGAGCTGAAAACAAGTGTTCCAAGGAAACTTGGACATGAATGCTCATAGCAAGCTTATTCATAATAGCCAAAAGGTAGAAACAACCCAATGCCCATCAACAGAAGAATGGATAAGCGAAAAGTGGTTCATTCATATAACGGAATATTATATAAACTAGAAAATAAAAAATGAGCAAAATACTAATACAAGTTACAATATGGATGAACATTGAAAACATGCTAAGCGAAAAAGCCAGACACAAAAAGTTGTTTGATTCCATCGATATGAAATGTTCGGGAAAGTCGGGAAAGTCGCTCAGTCATGTCCAACTTTTTGCGACCCCATGGACTGCAGCCTACCAGGCTCCTCTGTCCATGGAATTTTCCAGGCAAGAGTACTGGAGTAGGTTGCCATTTCCTTCAGAACAGGCAAACTCATAGGAACAAAAATCAGATTAATGATGGGCTGGTGCTCAGAGGAGATGCAGGGGAAGGAGAGCGACAGCTCGTGTGGATGGGGTTCTCTTCTGGGGTGATGAAGACACTTCGGAAATAAACAGAGGGGGTGTTTGTACACTGCTGCTAATGTACTATTAAATGCCACGAATCATTCCCTTTGAAACGGCTAAAATGGTGAATTTTGTGTGAATTTCACCACAGTTTTTTGTAATTTTACTTACTTGTTTTTATTTGTGGTTGTCTGGGTCTTCATTGCTGGGCGGGCTCTTCTCTCGTTGCCACGAGCAGGGGCTACTCTCTAGTTGCGACGCTCAGGCTCCTCATTGAAGCGGCTCCTCTTTTTGTGGAGCACGGACTCCAGGGTGCGGGCTTCAGAAGTTGCGGTTCCAGGCTCTAGAGCACAGGCTCAGTGGTCGCGGTGCGGGGCTCAGCTGCTTCACGGCACGTGGGATCTTCCTGGATCGGGGCTTGAACTCACGTCTCTTGCATTGGCAGGCGGACTCTTCACCGCTGAGCCACTGGAGAAGCCTCAGTTTCACTGCAATTTTTAAAAAATGTATTTGCCATCTCTGTGCCTGCTTCTCTTACTGTCACGTGTTATTGTGAGCTCTCGAGAAGATGACACATTTAAAGAACCTGACACCAAGCAAGTGGCAACAGCTTGTTTATTTTACTTTAATTGTCAAAACCGCTCTTTGGTTCCCTTTATAGAGCAGGGAGCCAAGATTCAGGGGTGAGGTGGCCCAACCAGTTGCACAATTAGGCAGCGACTGTGGCAGACCCCAAACACTGTTCTGCCTGGGCCCCTGCAGTGTCCACTATGCCCTGGTTACATCTCCAGAAAAGAGGATAGTCTGACTACAAGTTGCCTTCAACTCCCCACTCTGTGCTGGACACGTTGGCAGTGATTAATCTTTTTAGTGCAAAGTCAAACCAGGACTCAGACCCTGTGCCCAGTCTGGCCCTCAAGTCTGACTTTCCTCATCAGATCAGGCCCTTTGCATTGCAAACATCTGAGAAGAGTCTCCACGTGTATGTACTGAGAGTTTTTACTCTGTGCCTGGCTCAACTGGAGTCCAGCAGAAGCTGAGAATTGGGGCAGGGTGGGGAGAATGTGATGGACGTTTAATAGAAAACCATTCACAGGAGAAAGGGCCAGGGGACAGGCCTGCAGAGGAAGTGTGTGCACCAAGCACTTTACAAACACAGGCGTATGCACACGAATGTGTGTATACATGTACATACATGCACACGTGCACACACACATACATACACACTCGCCAGAAGGATTCAGGGAACAACACATAGAAGCCCCTCTCATTCTCTTAAAACTGGCCAGGGGACTTCCCTGGAGGTCCAGTGGTTAACACTCTACACTTCAACTTCAGGGTGCGTGGGTTCAATCCCTGGTCAGGGAACCAAGAACCCACATGCTGCACAGAGATGCCAAAATGAACAAAAACAAGCAAACAAAATTGGCTGGGATCCTCTCTCTCAGGTTATGAAGCTTCATGGCAGCATTATTCCCCTGGAGAAGGAAATGGCAACCCATTCCAGTATTCTTGCCTGGAGAATCCCATGGACAGAGGAGCCNAGCAAACAAAATTGGCTGGGATCCTCTCTCTCAGGTTATGAAGCTTCATGGCAGCATTATTCCCCTGGAGAAGGAAATGGCAACCCATTCCAGTATTCTTGCCTGGAGAATCCCATGGACAGAGGAGCCTGGTGGGCTCCAGTCCATGGGGTCATGAGTCAGACACGACTTAGTGACTAAACCACCACCACCAGCAGCAGCGTTATTCACAATAGCCAAAAAGTGGAAACAACCCAACGTCCATCAACGGATGAATGGATAAACAAAATGTGGTCTAGCCATCCAAGAACATTATTCAGCCATGAAAGGAATGGAGTACCAACACAGGTTACACCAAGGATGGGCTTGAACTCATCATGCAATCGAAAGAAGGCAGTCACAAAGACTGATCCAATTTTGAATGATTCCATTTATATGAAATTTCCAGAAGAGGCAACTCTATAGAAACAGAAAGTAGATTAGTGGTTGCCAGGAGCTGAAAGAAGGGGAATTGGGAGTGACTGTTAATGGGTATAGAGTTTCCTTTTGATGTAAAAATGTTCTGGAACTAGTTGGAGGTGACGGTGGCACAGACTTATAAATGTACTTGTAAATGCCAATGAATCATTCACTTTTCAATGGTTTAAATTACTATTTTATGTGTATTTTAATACACACACACACACACACACACACACACCCCTCTATAACACTGCTCTTTCAAGCAAGAGGTGACATGAGGGAACAGGAAAAGAGCATCAGAAGATGTAGGTCTCAACTGAGCTCTGCCCAACCCGCTGGGCACCCTTGGGCAGGTCAGTGCACCTCTCTGGGCATCTTTGTCCTCCCCTATGTATCAGGCAGATTGCCCTGGGCTCCACAGACCTCACCAGGCTCAAGACAAACTCATGCAGAAGACCACGTTTGAAAAAAAAAATTCATATTATGACATTGAGATTAAAACAAGAATAGAACCCTTGGGTTCCACACAAACATTGCTCAAACTTCGCTTCTTTTTCTGAAGGGCCCTACTTCACTTTCTCCTCACAAAATCCCCAGAAAGAAGGCAGGCCAGGGCTGGGGAGCATTCTCCCAGCACAAACTGCTGGCACATCCGCCCTGGCTGGCTTTCCAGAGCACCCCGGGCTGGGTATACCGAGGGGAACCTTCAGACACCTGTCTGTGCCGGTAGGTGACCGTCCATCTCAATGGTGATCTGTCTGGACCAGTAAGGGCAAGGAGACGCAGCAGACACAGCCACCTCAGGTCCCCTGCTGGCTCTGCATGTTCCTCTGGACTCTGCAGAGGCTGCTTCCCCTTCCTGAAACTTTCTTCCACAGTATTAGTTTCTGTTGCTGCTGTAATGAATTACTAACATTTACTGGCTTCAAGCAATACAGATTTATTATTTCATCTCTGGAGGTTAGACGTGTTTCCGGTTCTGCAGGTTAGGGTCTCCCTAGGCTAAAATGCAGCTGTTTCATCCTGGAGGCTCTAGGAGAGACTGAGTTTTCCTGCTTCTTTGAACTTCTAGAGACTGTTTCATTCCTTGGCTCATGGCCTTCTTCTTCCATCTTCAAGGCCAGCAGCACTGTATCTCTCCGGGCATTCTTCCACAGTAACATCTCTCTCTGAACAGAGTTGGGAAATGTTCTCTGCTTTGGAGGGCTCATACAATTACATTGCCCTTACCCCAGATAATCCGGGATAATGCCTCCCTCCCCGCCATCTGCAGACCCCAAATCTTAATCCCATCTGCAAAGACACTTCTGCCATGCAAGGAAACACAGTCACAAGTTATAGGGAATTAGGATGCAGATGTCTTGGAATACTGTTACTCTGTCCACCACAACCACCTCCTCTTTAGCTGTGCTGTGCTTAGTCACTCAAAATGTTTCTGACTCTTTGTGACCCTGTGAACTGTATATCCTGCCAGGCTCCTCTGTCCATGGGAATTCTCCAGGTAAAAATACTGGAGTGGGTTGCTATGCCCTCCTCCAGGGAATCTTCCCAACCTAGGGATCGAACCCAGGTCTCCTGAATTGCAGGCAGATTCTTTACCAGATGAACCACCAGGGAAGCCCAAGAATACTGGGAGTGGATAACTTATCCCTTCTCCAGGGGATCCTCCCAACCCAAGAATCGAATCGGGGTCTCCTGCATGGCAGGCAGATTCTTTACCAGTTGGGCTCCCAGGGAAGCCCCTTACCTTAACTAACTCCTACTCATTCAGTGGTTCAATGTGTACATCTTGGGCGCCTACAATGTCCCAGGAACCATGCTGGGGACACAGCAGTGATTAAGACAGATGCAACTCCTGCTGCCATGGCTCTCCTAAACTGGCAGGTCTCAACACAATCACCGCCTTCAAGAAGCCTTCCCTGACTGTCCTGACTTCTCCTTTGACAGCCAGATTCTTTACCACCTGGGAAGCCTCAGCCAGGAGACAGGGCCCCTGGAAATTTCACAAGGTCGGTCTCTGATTTCCTGTAACTTAGAGACTCCTACTAGACTCCTAACTTTGGAAAATATTCTCTTAGCATTTGCAATTCTTGATCTGGGCCCAACACTGAAATTACTGCAGACTTTTTTTTTCTTCTTCTCTTCTCCTTTTGACAGCTTGAGCAAAAGGAGCTGTTTTTGAATTTCAGAGGGGAAAAACACACACACTCACGCACACACCCTAAACAGCATCATTTTGCAGGACAGAATGTCCCCTGTGCTCCAGAGCGGGCGGCCCGGGCCCCGTGTTGCTGGCTTCACAAACACTTACTGTCGCTGGGGGTTATGTAAGCGCGGTTTGGGCCTGCGAGGTTGGACGTGGCCTTGGGTTTAAAAAGGAGGCAGAGGAGTTTGGGTGAGGAGACGTTTGGCTCAAAATAAGCCCAGGAACAAAATGCAGGAAAAAAGCATAAGAATAATCCCCAAGACTCTAATGGAGGAATATTTAGATGTATCGTTTGGAGCATCAAGAACTCAGAAAAATCCAGCCAGCGTTTGGCCAATGTGGCTTTCTCAGCCCTCTCGTGCACATGTGTGAGGCTGAGAGGCCAAGGGAATGGGGGTCAGGGTGGGGTGGTTATAACGTTACCCCTTCAGAGGAATAAAGGGCAACATGCAGACCACATCACTCCTGGAAGGAAAACATCGATTCGTAATATATTTGAAAACTGTTTGTGCTTTTGTTCACTACATCTCTTCAGTTGGGGTTTCCAGCTCTTCAGCTGGGGCCCCAGATTCAGCGAGTTCTACTGGCCAGCAGGGACCAAGGCAGGCAAGCAAGATCACTGATCCGAGGAGAAGAAAGCAAGAGATGTAGGGCCCCCAACTCGTCCTGACTTGCCCCAAACCTTCCCAGTTTTAAAAACTAAAAAACTTACATTCAAGGAAACCTCTCAGCCCAGGGTGGATGGGGCAGTTGGTCATCCTACAAAGGAGAGTAATCATGATGGCCCCTCATAACTGTTAACAGTGGTGGTGGTTTAGTAGCTAAGTCGTGTCTGACTCTGGTGACCTCATAGACTGTAGCTCACCAGGCTCCTCTGTCCATGGGATTTCCCAGGCAAGAATATTGGAGTGGGGTGTCATTTCCTTCTCTAAATATTACACAGCATCTGCTAAGTATTCCTGGCCATAGTAGGGAATCTATATAAATACTATCATACTTCATCCTCCCAGCTACATTTTCACGTTGATTATGCCCATTTTACAGACAAGGCAACTGAGAGAGGGGAAAGTCAAACAGTAGAAGCAGCAGCAGACCATCAAGGACCCCAGCTCAGTAACTGGGGACCTGTGCTTATAACACAATCCCAGTGATTCTATGAGCAAGTAACTTCAGTGTGTAAAACTCAGCCAAGCTCCACTGGGGATGGCCTTGGAACTGAGTACAGAAAGGCAGTTCAGCAGGGACAGGCATCTGAGTGGAGGGAATAGCATAAGGAAGGGCGACTGTATCGGTTCAGTTCAGTTCAGTCGCTCAGTC
The DNA here is from genome assembly GCA_006410875.1 of Neotragus pygmaeus. Classification (NCBI taxonomy): domain Eukaryota; kingdom Metazoa; phylum Chordata; class Mammalia; order Artiodactyla; family Bovidae; genus Neotragus; species Neotragus pygmaeus. The sequence continues at coordinate 641,194 of SJYV01040461.1, read as the reverse complement.
GTGTCCGACTCTTTGCGATCCCATGAGTCGTGTCCAACTCTTTGTGATGCCATGAATCACAGCATGCCAGGCCTCCTGTCCATCACCAACTTCTGGAGTTCACTCAGACTCACGTCCATGAGTCAGTGATGCCATCCAGCCATCTCATCCACTGTCGTCCCCTTCTCCTCCTGCCCCCAATCCCTCCCAACATCAGAGTCTTTTCCAATGAGTCAATTCTTCGCATGAGGCGACTGTATAGGTGAATACAATTCTCTCCAGGAACAGAGCGGGAGGAGAGGCTGCTGTTGACAGAGGAGCAGCTTGCATTCCAGGATGAGGAATTTTGAATTTATCCCGAGGGCACTGGGGAATCCCTTGAGAGGATTTAAATAGTAATGACAAGGTCAAATTTGTACTTTTATAACCCACCCTCCCAAGTGGGTCCCTAGCAAAAGTCCTTCTGTCCAGTGTCATTGGAATCAATAGAATGAGACCAAGTTTAGTTCAGAAGCAAAGGAAGCCTTTATCCTTTTTTTTTTTGACTGTGCTGCAGGGAATGTGGGATCTTAGTTCCCCGACCAGGGATAGAGTTTGCACCGCCTGCCTTGGAAGCACAGAATCTTAACCACTGCATCACCAGTGATGTCCCAGTTCTTTGATCAAAGCATGGAGAGATGCAAACTCAAGCTTTCCAGTTCAAGGTATCCCGGCAGGCTATGGGCGGGGCTACTTTATAGGGTCAAAGGGGAGAGGGCGGAGTTCTGCACAGCTGTGCCGCTCCGGCTCCAGAGCCCGCGGCCTGCCGCCGCCATCTTGAATCCTGTGAAGCATTTCCACACAGCGCCTGCCACCGCCATCTTGAATTGAGTGTCATGTGCCGCACGTCTGCACACCGCCCTCCGAACAGAGGTATCTGTGTAGCCATTTAGCACCAGGAACTCTGGCTCGAGGTCTGAAAGGTTTGAAACCTCAGCATATGACTCTCTATGAGTGACTGAAACTAAGCACGGAGGAAAAACGAAAAAAAAAAAAGGTTAGACTTCATTATATCCAGATTCTACTTATATTTCCCGAGAACTGTTAGGGGGCTTTGCTGGTGACAGAGAAACGTCTCCTCCGCCCTTCGTCTGGCTCCTCAGTCCGTGGGGGCGCTGAGGGAGCAGGTCTGCCTTCTGTGCTGCGTCCTGCCGGGAGGCACGGGCCTCATGGTGGCTGGTGGGGGAGCGGAATTGCTCCCGCCAGGGTCAGTTCTGTTTGTCACCCGGCCCTGAGCGTCCGCATCTCTGAGTGACACGAGGTGGCTCAGTTGTTCCTGAAAGAGAGAAGCCCCAGGACCGGGGGTGTCGGGTGGCGCATGCATGCGGGAGTCTGTATAAGATCTTCCTGTATCGCAAGCTCCAGGAGGCCTGTGCGTTGGGCATTTGGGGCAGAAGTCCCTGGGGGAGGCGTCCTGCCTGTGTGACGGGTCTGGCGGTCCCTGCGTGTCCCGGCAGCCTCTTCCCCTCTCCATCTGTGAACCGCTCCCCGTCAGCGCTTGGTCAGGGCTCACGTCGTAGGTAGGGGCGTATGGAGTGGATTTCATCTGTGGTTTCCGTACGATCATGCTTCGGGGCCCCGTTTCTGTGGGGAGCAGGGTGGTTAGGTGTAGCGTGTGACAGGTTTTTATGGAAACCACTGGCTTGTCTAAAAGCACAGCCTGAGCTTGAACCCACCTTTTAGGGGCAATATCGTTCTGTTCCCTTAGAACTTAGCAAAACCTGAACTTGCTGTGGAGTCCATACCACAATTGGAAGACCAAAGCGCACACTTCCGCTGCCAGTAGGCGGGGAGGTCACTCCTTAGTGGTCTGATCCAATTGTTTAGAGAAATAAACAACCTCCTGAGTGAGGGGTCCCAGGTTTTTTGGGTTTTTGTTTGTTTGTTTGTGTTTTGGGGTTGTGTGTGTGTGTGTGTTTCTACCTGCTGGATAGCTCAGTGAGGTTTTATTTCCCCAGTCAGGAATCAAATCTGTGCCCCTTGCAGGGGAACCTCTGAGTCTAAACCACTGGACCACCGGGGAAGTCCAAGGAGAGGTCCCAGTTTTTGAGCTCATAACCCCAAGGGCGATCCCCCTTCTCTCATGAACATAAAGGTCAAGGGTTTAGCTAAATCTGGGAGGGCCAGGGCGAGGGCCTGAAGTAATTGCTTTTTCGACTCTTGAAAGGCCCCTTCCCATTCTGAATTTCATTCAAAAGGATCGTCATCCTTTCCTTTCAACGTTTCATATAGAGGCCCAGGTATTAGATCATAGTTAGGGAACCAGATGTGGCAAAATACAGCCATCCCTAGGAAACACCCTGAAGCTGTCTTCCAATTCTAGGAGGGGCAAGACTGCAAGTAGCTTCTTTCCTTACCTGGGGAAGGCTTCTCTGACCTTCTGTGACAATGAAGCGTACCTAGGTCACCCTAGTTTGTGACATCTGAGCCTCTTCCTTGGACACCTTATATCCTTTATCAGCTAGGTGACTCAGGGTGGTTACAGCTGGAGATCTGAATGTCGTCTTAACATGTTGGAGGAGGGTTCCCTCCTCCAGATGGAGATCTTTTAGGTCTTTAGCTAAGTTTCCCCAAATATGGTGGGGGGATTTTTGAACCCTCAGGGCAGGACAGTCCAGCAGTAGTATTGTTTTTTGGTTGTGTGTTTGGGCCCTGCCGCCAGAAAGCAGAAATGTCTTGTGACTCTGGGGCTAACGAAATACAGAAGGAGGCATATTTTAAATCTAATGTTGAATAGCAGGTCCTGGTGGGCAGTAGAGTGGCCAGCAAGGCATATGGATTAGAGACCACTGGACATGTATCCTCGGTGTCTTCACTGGCTGTCCTGTGGTCCTGTACCATCCAGTATTCCCCACTGGGTATTATTTATTTATATTTTGGCCATGCCATGTGGCATGCAAGATCTTAGTTCCCCAACCAGGGATTGAACCCACACCCCTTGCAATAGAAGCACACGGAGTTTTAACCACTAGACTGCCAACGGAGTCCCTCTGCTGAGTTTCTTTACGAGGAGACTGGGGGTATCTCAGGTTGATTGACCTGGTCTAATAGGGTCTAATGGGTTTCCTTAGTGGTTCAGATAGTAAAGAATCTGCCTGCAATGCAGGAGACCGGGGTTCGATCCCTGGGTCTGGAAGATCCCCTGCAAAAGGGAATGGTTACCATTCCAGTGTCCCTTGCCTAGAGAAAGGAGCCTGGCGGGCTATAGCCCATGGGGTCACAAAGAGTCAGATACAACTGAACAATAACACTTTACTTTCACTTTTTCAGTGAGGCTTAACAGGGTCAGTTCGGCCCTGTATGACAGGACAGTGCCCAACAGAGAGGGTGCTGTTTTCTACTGGGCCACATACATCCAGGTTGTAGATGGACGATCACGGGACTGGTTCCTGCAGCTTGTCCCACCCTGGGGACTTACTCCAGGGAGGTTGACTTACTCTGTCCAGGGAGGTTTGTCCTCAGCTGTGAACATTGTCATCCGTGCCTTCTGTCTAGGGGACACCAGTCTCCAGCTTGTCTCCCGGTAGGTGGACGGTAGCTCCCAGTTTATGCAGCATATCCTGTCCTAGCAGAGGTATCAGGTATTCAGGGATGTATAGGGAGGAATGGCATATATCCATCCAGTTTGTGTTCTGATGGCTCTGTGACTGCTCATTCTCAGGCCCTCCCTGATACCCCCGTAATTTTGCAACTCTTGTGATTGAGTTTGCCCAATCTGGTGTTCAGAACCAAGACCATGTAGGGAGGGAATGAAGTAGCCCAGCCTTGAGCTGGAGCCCACTGTATTACCGTGCCCCTTTTGCCTGAAGTGGAAGCAGAGAGGTGAAGTGAGTGGCAGAAGGTCACACAGCAACCCCAGGTCTCTCGACATCGTTCAGACACCGCTAAGGCCAGCGGTTCACCTGTGGCTCCTGTAGGGTGGGGGTTGTGCACACTCCTTGGAAACAGCCTGGTGAAGCTGCCCAGGGACTCTCCGCAGTTGAAGAAGCACCTCCAGAGGCTGCCCTCACGCAAGCCCTGTCTCAATAGCCAGTCATTCTGCAGGCGCAGGGTAAAGGAGGAGTCCTCGAGAAATCTCTGGGCCCGAGCTGGGGATTGAGTGGGGCCTGGAAGCCTCCAGGACAAACCACCTTGTGTGAGAGGCCTGAAGGAAGGGCTGCAGGCCACGGAACTGGGGTTCATGAGGCATGGGATGGCACAGTGACCTGTCACCCGGGCACAGTTCACTCCCACATGCAGAGCTATGGCTGCCTGGAGTGGGGTCTTCGCAGCGTGAGAAGGGGAGCAGACAGCCTCGAGCAGCCCCGCAGAGGGACTGCTGTGAGGCCACCGTCCTTTACCTTTCTGGCTCCTCTCCCTCTGTCTCCAGGAAGGCAGGGACCATGTCACCTGTCCTCAGCAACTAACAGGCCTGACACACCGTGACACCCGACAAACAGTTGTCAGATAGTGAATAACGGCCCCAGCTGTCCTCCACACCTCCAGTGTGCTCTGTCCCTGTGTTGAACAGCCCTGCTGGAAAGGCCATCCTTAATGTAACCCTTCTCCAAAGTGGCAAAGTAACAGAGTAATACCCAGGGATCTCCCAATTGGAAACTCATCTTCAGGAGATAATTTTAAAATGGCAAAAACAAATTATCCATATGAAGATGTTGTCTATTATGGTGGAAATGTAGGAGCAGTCTGAATACCTCACAGTTGACAAAAATTGTGTGAGTGTGAGCATGTGTGTGTTTGTGTGTACATTATGTGGCTGTGTACATGTGAGCATGTGTGCTTTAGTTACTCCTGAGATATGGCTATAATGGACAATGTAGCAACCATTAGAAATGTAAACCATGGGAATTCCCTGGCAGTTCATTGGTTAGAACTCTGTTTCCACTGCAGGGGGCATGGATTTGACCCTCGGTTGAGGAACTAAGATCTCAAATGCTGTGCAGTGTGGCCAGAAAGAAAAAAAAAAAAAGTAATCCAGGAGAAGCATGTAAAAATGTGGAGAATTGTGATCTAACAGAAGGTTAGGAAAAGCAAAATGCACACTATGCCTGCAGCCACATAAGCCAAGTGTGTGCAGACAAGACAGAGCGGGAACGTGGAAGGAGGGGGGCGGTCAGAATGGCAGCATCTTCGGTTGTTAATTTAAAGTTTCTTTCCAGTTGTAGCCCCTCATCCTATAGATGCTATTACTCCCATTTTAGAGATGAGGAAACTGAGGCTCAGGGAGGTGACACTCTTTGCATGTGGCTGCTGAGACGAGCCAGGCAGCTGACTCAGTCCTTCTGTAATCCTGTCTGCCTCCCCACCCGCGCCTTCAGCTCTTGGGCGCTGAAGACAAAACTTGCCTCCAAGGTCTTCTCTCCTCCTCCCAACCATCCCTGTGCCTCTGGCTGTCCCCACTAAGACTCAGTCTCAAGTTCCCCACCACAGCCCAAGAGGGAGCAAGACCCAGAGAAGCCCCCACACCAGGTAAGAGTTGCCTGAAAAACACCCTCATGGCCACAGCCTGCCTTTTGCATGAGTCTTGGCACAAAGGCCCCCGTGCTCACTGGGGTGGCCCTGCCAGTCGGGCAAACAGTGATGGGTCAGAGCTGCCCGGCATGGCCATCTGCTCTTTAGAGCGCAATTAAATCTGACCTAGCAACTACGACCGGAGAAGGCAATGGCACCCCACTCCAGTACTCTTGCCTGGAAAATCCCATGGACGGAGGAGCCTGNGCAGATGCAAAGCCAGCTCCATGGGCAGACATAGCTGATAAGAAACAGCCCAGGAGAGAACAAAACCTCTCGAGATTAGGTCAAGGGCAGACCAGGAAGAAAAAAAAAAAAAGACATCGGGGATCCCCCATGGCAACTCAGAGGAACGCTGTTGCTCCTGTGGACAAGCTGACATTTTTGTGCCGCTGCGTTTTATACCGACATCCCGACAGGGCAGCGTTCGGAGGCCTCCACATCAGCAAATAAATATTACGTCTCCATCTTCAGCTAAGCAGAGCTGTGGTGCATTCCTATTACTTCATGTGGATTAACCATCTGGAAGTTGAATCAAGCCACAGAGTAAAGAATGGGATCCAATTTTGCATTCACCAAAATAAGCCGTACTAGTCTCAATTTATGGCAGATGGTTATGCAGTCTCAGTGGGCCAAAAAAAAATCTCTCTGCAAAAGAATAAAGTTTATGCCAATTACTGTAATAGGAACCAGCACAACAACTGTGTGGGTTGACTAAGATCGCAGATATTGCTGTACAGCTCATAAACCGTGGGGGGCCCCGGGGAATGATGGGGACCCAGTTAATTCATTAAGATAACGCGAGAGAAATGAGGAGCAGAGTTAGTCATAAAACAGAAATACTTCCTCACGAAGGAGGGGAGGGGAGCGAGGTGGGGTAGCTGTTAAACTGGGACGTGGCCTTGGCCGGGCTGCAGGCAGCGCAAAGGGGAAGGCTTAACAGGTAATGGTCGCAGACCTGTGGGAAAGGTGTGACAGGGCAGGGGTTAAACCTGGGGCTTCTTGGCTCCATGCATTCCGAACCGATCTGTGGCGCGTGGATGACTCCGTGGCAGACAATGGGGAGGCCCTGAGCTCTCGGTGGCCAATGCCGCCAGTGCTCCTGGCCTCTGCGCTTACGGAGCTCCCAGATTGGCAGAAATGGCAGCACACAGTAGGGATGTTAGCCTTGTCGGGAGGTCAGAGGAGGTGTCTGGGAGGTCGGGACCCCATCCCCCGGTGGGCTGAGGTTGAAGGATGAACAGGAAAGAGAAGAGGTTGTCCAGACCTGGCGGGCACCCCGGGGCTTAGGTCTCAGAAACTGGAGAAAGGCGCATGTGGCTGGAGCCTGGAGGTGAGGGTGAGGATGAAGAGGGTGCCGGGCCAGTACAGAACGAGGAGGTTGGCTTCTGTCCCGGAAGCAAGGATGGAAGGAATAACCTGACCCACCTGCTTGGGGGGAGAGGCCCTGGCCACAGGAAGCACTGCCTCTTGTCAGCCAAGGTCAGCGTCTTGATATGAGGGAGGTGTGAGGACTTCCTGTTCCCTCCCGGGTGGTGTTAGGGTGGACCCAGGAGCCAGATCAGAGGGTGGGGAAGGGATTTGCTTCCTCCGCGATGGGTCATCCCACCTGAGGAAAGCAGTCCCAGGCCCCCGGGCCCAGCCTCTCCGGCCTGGAGTGAGAGAGGCAGTCTAGGGGCACACAAGGCTGCGAGGCAAGGTTGTCTGTTTCCTACACAATCTGGGTTCGGCTTTTGTATTTGTTTTTAAATGAAAGCTTTTAGCTTCAAGAATGTTGATATTTGGGGCTGAGAACAAGGTAAGCAACTGTCGTAGTTTGCTCGGGATTGTCTTGGTTTTAGAACCCAAAGTCCAGCTTCCCAGGAAACCCTTCTACCTGGACAAACCAGGAGGCTGGTCCCCCTAGCTGATGAGTCAACCAACCCTAGGGTGAGTCCAGTGGTGCAGAGGTCTCCACGCATTGCTCACACATTCACGTCTCCCAGCCACGCCTCATGTTGGTTTTATCACACCAGCCTTCACTGGCAGGACAGTGAGGCTCAGAGGGGCTGAGACGTACTTGTTGGCCCGTTGCTCAGTAAGTGGACACGTCAGGCTTGGGATGCAGGCAGTGGACGCCAAAGCTCCCACGTCTAGAGAGACAGCAGCAGTGACCATTAGTAAAACCTGATGGCAGTCGTCACGGTTGATGACCTCCACGTTCTCTGGTGGACGGACTGACAAGGACAGGAACGGAGCTCTTGGCAAGCAACAGTAACCCCACTGTTCCTTGCCTGGCCAGATGACTTGTCCATACTCACTCTCGGGCCCGAGCAAACACAGGGCCTGCATCTCAGGCTGGTGGCCCAGAGCCAAGGCTGGGCCAGGCTGCCCCCAGTCTCCGACGGAGCACCCACCCCCCAATCCCAGGATCTAGGGCGGCGAGGAGGAGGGAGAGGGCCAAGGAGGGGGCCGAATTCCAGGGTGAGTCTGAGAAGCCCCTGGCTGAGGCCTGGCACTCGCATGTGTGGGGAGCTCGCCAGCCGGAATGCAGGCGCTGACCTCAATCGCACAAGTGGAAAATCTGAGCCTGTTGGGTTGGAAGGGGCCGGGAGGAATCCTGAAATCCCCCCACCGACGGCTTTCTGGCACACGCCTAGGGAAAGGGGTGATCTCATGGGCCACCAGATGCCGAAGCGAAAATTCCTACCCGCAGTGAGAGAAGGCACGGCCAGGCGTGCACACAGGGAGGTGCTCGTAAGGTCCCGTGCCTCAGGAATAGCTTTGAGAGTCTTCTGTAAAGAAAGATACTGAGGACAATTCTCGGAGGAAAAGAAACTACCCCAAATTCCACCATGCTGACAAAACCACCATGGTGGCCTCCCCCTCCAGGGGGCCCCGGGCCTTAAGATTACTCGCAGCTGAAGACTGCAGTTCTTCTGACTTCTCACCTCAACGGGACACACACTGGATTTCTACATATGTCAGAATCATCACTAAACCTTTCCCCCAAGGAGTGTGAGGGGACTTACACCCAGGAGCAGGAGGCGTGGGCACAGGCCCTCAAACATCACAGCACCATCTCAAAGTTCAAGTAGGAGGGGTGGCAAGGGGGACTGGGCGGGTGTGGGTGGAGTGATGCTAGGACGCCTGCCTAAAGAGGTGGCCTCAGTTTGGACATATGGACATAAAATGCCACACGGGCGTTTCCTGACATCTAGACTGACGGGGAAACCCAGCACCGTTTAGGAAGAACTGCTTTCTTGGCTCTGAGCACTGGGAAGAATTGGTCATGGAAGTTTGCTCCTAAGTGGTTGAGAACACGAGTATCCTCAGTGGAATTATCATTGTGGCCGCTCCTTATGTCAGTATATGGCACAGGCATGGAACTTCGCAGCTCTCAAACAGGGAGACACAGGGGTTATAGGCAGAGGTTGTGTGTGACTCTGCAGTGGCCCCTGGGTAAGATCCCTGGCGCCACTGCTTTCCGTAATACCTAACAAAATTACCCTTATCTGGGCCTCAATGTCCTCATCTGTGAAAGGGGCCAATAACAGCATCTATTTCATAGGGTGGTTGCTGCTTAGTCGCTAAGTCATGTCCTACTCTTTTGAGACCCCATGCACTAGTAGCCTTCCAGGCTTCTCTGTCCATAGGATTTCCCAGGCAAGCATACTGGAGTGGGTTGCCATTTCCTTCTCCAGGGGATCTTCCCGACACAGGGATCGAACCCACATCTCCTGCATTGCAGGCAAATTCTTTACCACTGAGCCAGTGGTAGTGAAGATTAAAGGAGGCCATTTACATGCTGTGCTTAGAACAATGCCTGACAGACACTATTAAATGTTGACTGTTTTGGTGGGGGCTGGGACAAGAATCTAGAGACTGGCAAACTATGGCCCTAGGACCAGATGCCAGCCCACCACCTGTTTGTGCAAATAAAGTTTTATTGGAACCCAGCCACACCCATTCATCTGCACATCTGAGGCTGCTTTCGAGTTAAAGACAGAATTGAGTAGCTGCGTCAAAGACTGCATGGCCCACAAAGCCCTGAATATTTATGAAATACGATGTAACCCTTCATAGAAGAGATCTGCCACCCTCTGATCTACACGAATGAATGGCTGCTCTGGGCCTGATCCTCAGCCTCCCTCCAGCCTTCCTTGGGAGCAGCCCCATCCTACAGAGTGCCTCTCTGGGAAAGATCTTTCTGGAGTGATAGCTACAAAACAGTGTGGATGGGACACACCAACAGCCCCTCTCGGCAGGCTGAGTGGTCTCAGGGCTTCCCGGGCCATGGGAAAATGGAGGCAGCCCTGAGCGAGCATGCCAGTCATCAGTATTCAGGGCTGCAGGGAGGTGGCGTGCAACAGGATGCCCAGAGGCGAGGCTTTTGTTTAGCACCTACATTAATAAACACCGTAAGCCACTCCTCTGTTCCACTTCATGAAGCCCCCTCAGTCTGGAGTGCAAGGCAATTCTGCTATCCACTGATGAGCAGGTGGTGTCAGAATATATAAGCGATCCACGAGGTGGAGACGTGTCACAGTGCTTTACTGCTTCTCAGAAACCTGAGGAGTAAACAGATTCGACCCAAGGTGGAGTGTCACTGACTTGGGGAAAATTCCGGGCTGTTTTCCAGGACTAGCCTCACCGTGCTCGGTCAGGAGTCACGGGGGCCAAGCTCAGGTTAACGTTAGCAATGGCATCTATGGAGGGAGCCAGATTTTAATTATGGAAAATGTATAGGGCATCTGTGAGCTTTCCCACGAGAATAGCATTTTGGTTTCACAGGCACAGATGGTATTTCCTGGGCAATAGACACACAGCAACGTAAAAATATGCCAGTCGGGAAGAGTTTAGCTACCTGGGATTATCTTGTATTTTATACGTCAACAGATTTTGTTAGCACAGCTCTCCCCTTCAACTTCTGGTCTGTGTGTGTCTGACTCTGGGTTGGCAATCAGATGGCAAACAGCAGCAACTGTCTTCCTAAGGCTAGAGCCTTTCTAGAGACAGCACCAGTCCCTTCATACATCCAGTGTCCACGAGGTGGACAAGCATCGCCGGCTCCACTTTACAAACAGGAGATTGAAGCTCTCACTGCTCACAGACCTCAGCTGCACAGGTCTCTGGGGCCCTGGGCAGCCATGCAGGTGTTCAAGGAAGCATGCGGCACCATAGGAGCCATTCTAGAAAGTCACCTCTGGCAGAGCCACATTCAGGCTTTACAAGTGGAGTCCAGCGCTTGGCACCTATGGCTTCAACACCCAAATCTGGCCCACTGCCTGTTTGTGTAAATAAAGTTTTATCCGAACAGACATGCTTACTTTACCTATTGTCTATGGCCGTTTTTGCCTTGCAAGGGCAGAGTTGAATAGTTGGGAGAGAACATGTGGTCTGTAAAGCCAAAAACACTTACTGTTTGCAGACTCCCTGCCCCAGATAGAGAGGCTGGCTCACCGGAGCACAGCTTGCACCAGGATACCTCAGGAAGAGCAGGTTTTCACAAGCACTTGGGGACACTTTTAAGACTCAGGGATCAACCAAGATTTCTGGCTTGGGCAGCACAGCCAGTCATGCAGTTAAGTGATGGGAGGAGGAAGAAAGACTTTAGGAGTTTGGTTTTAGACTCCAGAAGAGTCCACCAAGGCTCCTGTTAGCATCGGGAGAGCGAGGAGGACACGCAGACCTGGAGCTCCCTCATCTGTTCTCTCCATGTACTTTGTATGCTGAGCTACCAGGAATGCTACCTCCTGCGGCGGCTGGCGGTCAGGAGTTGATTCTCTGAGAGGAGAAATTTGATCTTATGGATTTTTTTTGGTCATGCTCCCCTCCCCTCTAACCCCAGGATTCAGAAGCAGCCTTGCACAGCACAGGCAGGAGTCTGTTGTAGACAGGAGCAGCTTCAGAGTCAGACGTTCCACCAGGAGAGGCAGTTCTGGGGTACCACTGTGACTCCTGCCCAGGAGGACTTCAGCAATGAGCATTAACAACCGAGGCGGCAGAGCCTGTAGGCGCCCAGTGAGGGGAATGGGCCACTGGCGGTCATGCTGGCAAATGAAGGCTGTGTGGACACTGGGCACTGGGCGCTGAAGAACCAGCAGGAGTCTGATGACTTAGAAGGTAGTCTTCTCGACTGTCTTCCAGGAGGAGACTGCAAGTTCTCTAAGCTTTTCCCCTGTCGTTTGAAAATGGCACACTGAACACAAGCCATAGAATGAACACAAGCCGTTCATTCGTGTAGATCAGAGGGTGGGCAACTGGTATTTTTAAGGGTTCCCGTGTGAGTCTTATTAGAGCCAAGATTAAGAGCTTTTGGTTTGCATGTGCTGAACTGCTTTGAACCAGTGTTCAGCAGTGTAATGGGACACTCAAAGTTGTCTACTTTCCCTAATCCAATCTGGTTTAAGAACTGCTTTTGAGGAGATTGTGGTTGCTTAACATTTCCAAGTCAGAAAACGCCAAGTGATCCTGGCAGGGATCCTAGGAAGCATGCCCAATAGATGCTCCAGGGTCATCAGGACCACCTTTAACCTGTCTTCAGGCACCTTCCCTCCCTCCCTCCAATCACGTGAAGACCCCAACTCTAAAACTGATGATGAGGGCAATTTCAAAAAAATCAATTTTGGACCCACTCAACTCTATCTCCTAACATCCAGTGGCTTTCAATGGTATTAGGTCTGAGTCTAAGAACAGTCAGAACATTCTCCTTCTACATGGTCAGGAATAGGGAATTCTATGCTGACCCCTTGTCAACTTGACTGCTGAGGAGAAATGGATAAAGAGCTGTTAATAGATACCCATTTCAGTATTTGTTAGCTGTAAAATCCCTTAGACAGAGGAGCCTGGTGGGCTACACTCCACGGGGCCACAGAGTTGGACTTGACTGAGCACAGAGCACAGGTCCTCAAGTGACTTTTCACTATGGTTGACCAAAAGCCAGAATGCAGTTGGGTCAACGGATGGAACAGGACGGGGAGAAGACGTGAAAGGGGACACACCGTGTGCTACAGGGTATGGTGCCTGGCTAACTCCACACACACCACAGCTGGGCGCCACGGCCCCACAGACAGACAAGGAGTCTGGGACTCGGGGAGGGGTCAGCAGGGGCTCCCAGGGACCCCACTACCTAGCTGCCTTCAGCCTAGACTTTTGCCTTCTGTGTATGACATGGATGACGTCTCAGGGGTCTCTCCACCAACTCTCTACTGTCAGACGCTTACCTGTTTACACGCCAGTCTCCCACACTGGACTCCACTCTGCTGCTCACTGGGGCACCTCCAGGTGGCCCGAGTGCCAGCTGTGGAAGCGAGCACACTGCTGAGCCCACGGGAGACGGGCGGTGCACATGAATGTAAGCATCACCTCTGAAGTAAAATGCTGAGGAAATCACCTTGGAACACACACACAGGAACACCCTGGAAATACATTACACTAAATCCATCTAGATAGCTGGCCACTTCTCTGAAGGTTGAACTGCTCTAGAAAGTTAAGCTGGCACCACGATAAAAGTTATGTGTCTAAAACCAGAAGACTGGAAGTGACGAAGACCTCAAAGAGGAGATGTGAAACCCGGCCCCAAACCAAAAAGCCATGGTCTTGAAATGGCAAAATCCTGAGTGCTTTAAAAAATACTATGGGTTTTCCAAAAAACCCCCAATAATATGGGTTTTCCATAATTTTCCCTTAAGAAATAATTTTTTAGAAAACCTCTGAGAATAATATATAATCCTTCTTTACTGTTCAGCTTTTAGAGACAAAATTATTTAAGAAATCAAATGTACCAAATTGAGGTGGCATAGGCACGCCTCCAGAACAGAGGCTTGCAATAAAAACAAGAAAAAAGACGCTCCCCCAAAGGGACAGTGCTGCACATCGCAGAACTCCTGAAAAACAGCAGAGGTGGTTCACCGTGTTCTGAACCAGAGATGGCATCAGGCGAACCACCACTCAAGCACACAAGTGGCATTTTGTGATCAAATTTATTTTTTGTTTCAATTTCATTTACTTTGTTTTACTGTAATTTACACAAGAGACTGCCAAGTAAACTAGACTTTACATTCACCACACATTCCCTCAAATCTCCACAGTTGTTAGAAAAACATTAAAATCCATGTGCCAGGCCATCATTTCCACGTGCNTTTGTTTCAATTTCATTTACTTTGTTTTACTGTAATTTACACAAGAGACTGCCAAGTAAACTAGACTTTACATTCACCACACATTCCCTCAAATCTCCACAGTTGTTAGAAAAACATTAAAATCCATGTGCCAGGCCATCATTTCCACGTGCGCCCAAGCTCCCAAACGATGCTACAGACGCCAGTGAGAGTTAAGTTCATTAAAAGGAGAAGGCGAGACTACTTCACCAGATTAGCAATAATCTTCCTGGCATCAGACACTTTGTAGACAATCATTATGCTCTTGACAAAATCCATCTTACAGCAGTGCCCAGAGAGTAGACGTCGGTTCTGATCCTGAGTACACAGAGGACACGTGCGATGTAGGGTCTGCAGCTGAGGGGANATTAAATTTTTGTTTTGCTCAGTTTGTTGATTTCTGAGAGAGGAGTTTTGAAGTTTCCTAATTGTGGATTTATCTGTTTTTCCTGTTCTATCTCTGCTTTATGTCTTTTGAAATTCTATTGTGAACATAATTAGAATTGGGTGGTAATTGGCTCTGTCATTATGTGTCTCTGATGATATTATTTGTTTTGAAGTCCCTTTTTGTCTGATGTTAATATAGGCATTTCTGCTTTGATTATTGATTTCATAGAATATTTTTCTTCAGCCTTTTACTTATAATGCATTTATATCTTTATATACAAATAATTAAGTTTTCCTTTTATGTCCAGTCTGATTTCTTTTAATTGAAGTCTTTAAATCACTTTCATTTAAAGTTCCTACTGATAGAGTTAAATTAAATTTACTATTTTGCTATTTGCTTTTATTAGTGCCATTTATTCTTTGCATCTTTTTTTTTCTTCCCCTTTTGGATTAATTGAACTTTTAGAAATGGTTCCATTTTGTTTATGCTATTAGTTCATCAGTTATGCTACTTTTTAAAAGTATCTCACTTGGGCATATATGTGTCTAATTTATAGAGTGTGCCTTTGAACAATATTGTAGTTTTACCACTGGTCTAAAAACCTTACAAGTGGCTTCAAATGCCACTCCCAGTCCTTTGTACTATTGTAGTCATGAATTTTACTTCCAACATGCTAGTAACACCTCACCACAAAGAGTCTTTTATATTTATTTTTATCATTTCAGCATTATTTTATGTAGATCTATGTTTTGTCTAGTATGAGATTCCTTCTGACAGAAGAGCTCCATGAACAATTTTTATCCTAGGTCTTTCTGATAGTGAATTCTCTCAGCTTTTCTCCATCTGTGAATGTATATTTTATCCTTATTTTCAAAAGATTTTTTTTCCTCTGTATAGAATTTTGAGTTGAGAGGATGTGAATTTTTTTCCTTTTCATCACTTTAACTGTATCCCTCCCTTGTCTTCTGGATTGCATAGTCTCTGATGAGAAGTGTGTTTTAATTATTATGTTTTTTCCTCTGTCTATAAAGTGTCTTTTCTGGTTACCTGCAAGATGATCTCTTTATCCTTGGTCTCAGGAATTTGACTAAGATGCATCTCAGCCTTTATAGGGTTTGAGTATAATTTTTTTCAGGTGGTGGTGAGGAGTGAATCAATCCAGCCCTGCTGCAGTATCTGTGTGGGCTGCATAAGAGCTATGAGTTTAGGATCATCCCATTACTGTCAGCCTAACTCCAGTAGAGGGCTTAGTCTTGAAGTTGCCCAGATTTAATTTGTGTTGCTAAGCAACACAAGTTAGAGCATCTTGAGACATCTTGACTTTATCACCAGGGTGGCAGATTTTCAGATAGCATGAGATAATTCAGAAGTGGTATCA
Source organism: Neotragus pygmaeus (assembly GCA_006410875.1). Lineage (NCBI taxonomy): Eukaryota > Metazoa > Chordata > Mammalia > Artiodactyla > Bovidae > Neotragus > Neotragus pygmaeus. Next base: position 625,761 of record SJYV01040461.1, on the reverse strand, counting down.
TTATAAAAATATGCTTATTTCTCTTTTTTTTATTAATTGAAGGAAATTAAATTCAATGAACAACCACAAAAGGATCAGCCTAATGAGGCACCTAAGGAGGAGGTGGCCATTACACATAAAGCCAGTATTACTTCCCGCAAGAGTACACAGGAGAAGAACCGAATTAATCTGGGAAGGAGTCAACTGACCAAGAGATTGGAGCCAAGTTTAAACTGGAGGACCAGTGTCAGTTCCAAAGAGTAGGTAGATATTAACATAATGGGTTTTCTGATACATACTTCCCTACCATATGTTTATCTAACTTTTCACATAACTTTATTTCATTGGAGGAAAATACAGAGTATCTACATACACCTCCCTCCAAAGTAATTACAGGTTGGTTCCCTTTTCCCCTCTTCATGTTCCAAGCAGAAAGATTTGACATCAAACTGGGTTTGTGTACAGAGGACCACGGAAGGAGAGCACAATTCACTTTCATGTGCTTGGTTAGTCAGGGCAAATAACAAATGAAAATGATGATAAAACACATGGAGGAATCTCATGGAGGAATGTAAACATTGTGGTAGGGACCTGATTAAGTAATGTTAAATTATGTGATTAAATATAAAATCAGGAGGCAGTCCTAAGGTGGTGTAGGAATAGGAAAGTGGTCTCCTGACCACTTTCTCCCCCACAAATTCATTGAAAGATCATTTGAACACTGAGAAAATTCCACAAAACAGCTTCTGAATGCTGGTGGAAGACATCAGGCACCTGGAAAGGCAGTCCATTGTCTTCAAAAGGAGGTAGGATAAAATATAAAAGGTAAAAAGAGAGACAAAAGAGTTAGGGACAGAGACCCGTCCAGGGGAGGGAGTCGTGAAGGAGAGGTATCCAAACACCAGGAAACCCTCTCACCGGCAGGCCTAAGGGGGGGGGGGTTGGAATCTCAGAGGGGAACATAACCAGGAGGAAAAAAGAAATAAAACCCACAGATTACGTGCCTAGCTACAACTCCCAGTAGGGAAGTAGTCCAGATGCTTGCATCTGCTACCAGCAAGCTGGGACTGAACAGGGAGGTGCAGGCTGCATTGCTTAGGTTAAGGACCAGGCCTGAATGCCCTGAGGGCAATCTGAGGGAGCTAACGTGAGATAGCAACCCAAACTGTGGGATAGCCAGAGAGAAAAAAAAGAAAACAAGTGAGAGAGAGAGAACTTTCCTGCGAAAAGCTCTAACCTAAGGCGCTGCCAGGCCGCTCACAGAACAAAGGACTGAGTGAATACCAGAAGAGAGCTAGCCAGCTGCAGACCAGCCCATCTCCCACCGGAGGCAGAGAGGCAGGCGGGTGGCAGCCAGAGCCAGCGAGGGGCAATCTCTGCCCCAGAGATGGCATTCTCTGAGCAGGTTCCCAGTTGCTAACCAAGTCTTCCTGAGTTCCTGGACAGTTGACCTCCACCAGGAAGGTTGCAGCCAGTGATCAGCTCCCTAGAGGAGACACATGGCACACTTGAGACGGCGCTCCTGCTGTGCACCCAGGAAGCAGAGCAGCTGGGACAGGGGAGGAGATAAGACACACTGCCTCACCTGGGGAGAGTGCACTTGCCAAGGACCTTTTTGCCTGAGCTGGTCGGACCTGGGAAGAGCACAAAACACAGGTCCAACTGAGTCTGTCCCTTTGTGGAGCACGCAAGAACCTGAACCTGAGTGGCTTAGACCTGGGAAGTGCATGCAACCCAGGGCCCGCTTTAGACAGTTCCTCTGCAGAGCAACCTGGAGCTTGAGCAGTGTAGACTCATTCAAGGCACACATGCCGTGAATGGGGGCCAACCTAGTGTGGCCCAGACACTGCGAGTGCTTCCTACACACACTAGTGATATTTGTTTGCAGTGTTCCTCCCTCCCCACAGCACAGCTGAACAAGTGAGCCTAAATAAGTGACCACCTCCACCCCCATGTGTCAGGGCAGAAATTAGACACTGAAGAGACTTGCAAACAGAAGAAGCCAAAATAAACAGAGGGAAGTGACAGGTGCAACAGATTAAAACCCTATAGTTAGCACCTACTACATTGGAAGGGGCCTATAGGCCTCAAGAAGAAGTATAAGCTGGAACAAGGAACTATCTGAAACTGAACTGACCCCATACTACCCACAACAGCTCTAGAGAAATTCCTANATCCTGAGTACACAGAGGACACGTGCGATGTAGGGTCTGCAGCTGAGGGGACCGGGTGTTGCCACACAGGAGTGACCCTGGACAGCCGATCGCTGCAATGGGGACACAGGGCTTCCGTGGGGGAGCAGGGAGGGCGGGCTTGTCAGCAAATCAGATAACGAATGTGGTGTGACCACGGGGCCCGGAGTGGGGCAGGAGGGGTGGGAGGTTAAAGGAGATGGCTGGGGCCTGAATTTCAATGGCAACATTCTATTCGCGCTCCCAGGACTGACAGAAGAACTAGACTTGGACAGAGAAAGATGATAAAAATCTTACCTAGCTATTGTTCTTCTCTTTAAAAAAAAAGAAAAAAGGAGGCCAGCAGCTTCTAGGCTGCGTTTTCCCGATTCGTGTTCAGGGTGTGTTCCAATGACGTCCCAGGAGAGCACACCCCAGCAGGTGCAGCTACGCTGGCTGCAGGCCGGGCCTCCTAACCGTGTGCAGACAGGCCTCGCGCTGCTTCTGAATCTCTTCCTGTCTCAGACGCAGCATCTCCCCCTCCAAATATATATTTCAAACCGAAAAGAGAAAAACGTCATCACTATCTATGTTCTATCGTGTTAAGTTGTGAGGAATCTAGATCATTTGCATAGTCTCCAAGCTGCAATTTCAGAAAACAGTCATTTTAGAAACAAGACTCCATGGAAGTGCTGTACTTCCAGTTTTTCTTCCAGCCTATAATCCTATTAATTTCTTCATCAATTTCTGTCTTTGCGTAACAGAAGCCTGAAAAATTATACACTGTTGTTTTTTTTTTAATAAATCACAGACCATCATTTCCATTTTCCCTAGACTTGATGTAGAAAAATACCTGAAATTTAAAATACAAAAATTCAATAAAAAATGGAATTTTTTTTAAAAGGAGCTTCACCTCAGGGGCAAACAAGTAAAAACTGGCCTGTAACTCTCTTTACTAATAGATATTGTCCAAATTTGGCTGTATGATAACGAAAATCCAGAAACAAATGATTTTAAATACAGAGTTTCATTCCAGATTCCTTGGAATACCAAAAGGTTTTTAATAAACTTTCCTGTGGGATTCTGTTGATTACGGGACTAAAATTAAAATTTATAAGAGACTGATTTAAAAGAACAAAAAAGTAATAAAAGGCTATATATATATATGTATGTATATATATATAGATCTTGGTCCACAACTTGCCATTTACGAAACATACTAGCTAGTATTACATTGCAGTCGATTCATCCATTAATGGTATTACTCTGATAATTATTAAAATCTGTTCCAGGTATATATACTGAAAATATTTTCTTTTGCATTTTTGCTGAAGATAGGTACAGTACGTTGGAGAAATTGTACTAATCCCTTCAGTATGTTTGTATGTACATATATACACAAGTGTGTGTACTGGGATCTGTAGCTCTACATGCGTTTTATATACAGCTACAGATTGACACACACAAACATATACACACGTAGTTGGGACCCGTGCCTCTGGGCACAGACCCACAAGCACACGTCTGGGAAACGTCAACACTGCAAGACATGGTCAGATTCTTCTTCATTCATCACTGGCTGCACTGGTTCCCCTTACTTGACCTTGATTACGTAACTGTAAGAGAAGCAAGAGACAGTGCAATGTGTTAAAATACAAAAACACACAAAGACACACAAAAAACTAGATCACAGCTTGTCGCAAACATTCTCTAGGGAAAAAACCCTCAGTGTAGCAAAACTTCTGGCAGACAGTACACCCCAACTACTGCATTTTCAACATTTAACCTCTTGATTCAGGTCTTACTAAGAGCATAATACTTTGTTTCATCAGAGGGAAAATAAATTAGAAGCAGAAATAAATGACAGAAACTCAGGAAAACTTAATGAAAGTAACAATAAATTTTTAAAAAATTTTAAGTGAACACTGAATTTTAAGAAAAGGGCTTTTGGAGGAGCCCTGGTGGAGTTCCTCCATTCTGACTTGGTACTGCTTTCCTTCAGGACTGAACCCCCCTTGTTCAGTAACTGAAGAGCAGGCAGTATATGTCAGGGGGCAGCAAAGCAACAGCAGGTGAGAGGACTGCTCTGTCTTGTCGTTTCCTCAATAGACACCACAGTTCAGTATTAACAAACGGAAACAGCATACTGCCTATTTTTGTTTACCCATCCTGGTCTCAACATGTGGGCTAGATTCTGATGTTCTCTTTTCTCCCCTATAAGAAAATCTCTTATCTGGCATGTAAATGTGTATGAACAAAGTAACACCATACAAATATTTCACACTGGAAATGAAAACCAGTGTATTTACACATATTAAAGCTAAATGTAAAGATACCTGAAGAGTCAACTTGAAGGAAGACTTCCTGGTATTCAGAAAAAATTTCAAATCAAATGAATTATTGAGACTGACCCTCATGGCATGGGATGAAGGATCTTTGATTTTAAATGCTTTTACATGTTTCCTTACTAACCACAAAAGGTCCTAGTGAGAAACAGGTCAGTTAACTGGCTATCGATGGGAAATGCGTTGCATGGTGAGTGAGTGTACTTGGCAGCTGGATTCTAGCCTGCAACACCAAGAACTAACTTGGGATCACTAAATCCAACCTGCTCCACAGATGAAATTCTTATACATTAGCAACTCGTACTCACTGTCAATGTCTGAAATATATTAAATTCTCTTAAATTCTAAAAATTAAACCACATTTAACACACTGTCTCTATTCAGCAAGTTATCTACCCATTACCAAAAAGGTTCTGGTTTTTAAGCATTCTTGTCACCCAGGTCTTCACTTACACAGTTTGGTATTGTCTCTGACCCTACAGGGGACTCATCTAGACATCAGCAGCCGACGTGCCTCGGACGGAACCCTTCTTACGCATCTAGATGTAAAATAAAATCGTGAGCTGCTGAAATCACAGGCTCTACAATGGGTTAGTAAGCAAAGGGAGTAAAAGACCTTGAAGAGATTGTGAAGTGATCGCTGCCTGTTTACAAGCAGATATCCACGTCAAAAATGAAGTTCTGAGGCCATTCTAGTTACCTTGATCTAAAGAAAATCTTGCAAAAGGCTTTTTCTTCTTACACAGCACAAAGAAACATGTTAATATCTATTCTCAGAAATAGGAAACAAAAGCCTGCAGACTGATGACGTGAAATTATCAAAGATCGCCAGGGTGAGCAAACTGCTCACTAATACAGTGTGAGAAAATGCCCTGATGGTCTGGTTCACTTTTTCACAGTCCTTGGACCAGAGAGGAAGCCGTGTGGTGTGGCCACCTCTGGCTTCTGAGACCAGTTCTTCACGGGAAGTTTATTAAAGGGTGGGAGGCGAAAGAAGAACAAGAGCGCACAGGGACAGTACACAGAGAAACAAGAACACAAGGATGCATCACAAAGGACAGACGCTCACGCTGGCCCGACTTGATGAGAAAATCAAGCAAAGGATGGACGGGAAAGGGGCACACACAGTAAGCACATTTCTGAAGCTCAACTCCTCCCACCACCCTCCCCTGAAGGGCCAGGAAGAACAAGCCTAAGGCTGCCCTAAGTCTGCCTTCAGTTGCTGGGCCTAATCTCAGTGTTTCTCTGTGGGATGACAAGCACGAGCATTCCTCTCATGCCTAACCTCTAGAGATGCTATGCCTTCTTTCCAGGGCCAAAACCCATTTGAAAGAAACCCAATTCTTAAAATATTTGAGAATTAGGAAAAGAATTACAACACATCAAATTCTACCATCAGGTGTCAGGGAAATAAGACCTCAAGGAAAGGGGAAATGCGTAGTGAAGAGGATGTGAAAATGTTAAGCACTCTGGGTAGGCACTCTGGCCTGCAAGCATGCTGCTGCCCAGACTGAGAAGATGCCCGCAAACCAACCGTCAGGACTCAGGGCAGCAGTGACGTGATGCGAAATAAAGCTGTCCCTGGTGACCTAGAGCGAAATAACCTATGCGGGGTTTAACATTAAGATGACCAGCACTTCACCTTGAAATTTCACTTGAAGTATTTTTGAAATACTTCAACAAAGAAACTGCCATGGACTCCCAACCCTGAACCAAGGACAGATTACTACCCACTTTATGAGGGAATTTGTCAGTTTAGGCCACATGGGTACAATCATGATGCTTTCTGATAAGCTGGGTTTCTGTGTGACTACCTGCCTATCTTACACCTTCTTTTCAAGTGCATTTCCCAACTCACGAGTGACACGTGTGCCTGGAGACGCAGCTGGGCCTGCAGGTCTGCCACAGGTGGGAGACAGTCACCACCTCCTGCTGGCGCTGCACTCGGGTGTCTGAGGCTAAAGCGCTCACAGGGAAGCGAGCACCCCCGGGGAAGAGGCGGCCTCAGCCCGCTACCCTTTGGCCATCACCACTCTTCCTCGTGCTAAGAGTGGGGCCTCAGCACAGAAATCAAAAGAAAGCCTCCTTCCTGAGAGTTCAAACCAGTACAAGGAAGTCCATTTTTGGTTTTCTAACTGGTGCTGGCAAATCCCTTTTTGGAGATGCCAAGGCTGTACCGTAAGCTTACTAAGGATAAGGGTGTAACCCTGGTCTTTCTCTTCTGTGTTCAGCTGACACCCGCAGCTTGGAGGGGCTGGAGGCAGAGCTGGGGGCTCTCTGGAGCCTTGAGCACCCGGAAGGAGTGGAACCAGGCAAGGTGGGCGAAAGGGGCCGAGACCGTACGGTGGTGAGGGGTGCTGCTCAGAGAAGGGCATCTGACTCAAGAGAAACAGCACAGCAGCTGTGGAACAGAGGTATCGCAGGGAAGACAGCAAGCACCCATGACTCACTCTTACTGCTTAAACATCCTGCCTGGGGCCAGCCTAAAAATACAGGCAAGGGACGGTCTTCTAGCCATCCTATCACCCCGCTCCCAAGACCCAGAACTCAGAGCCATGCCGTTAAGTGTGAGGAACTGAGGCTGGCAAGGCCTCTACTGGCTGGCCTGCAAACCAAACCCTGATTTATGTTGTTACTATGGGGGAAACATGTTCCAAATTTCAAAAACTGAACTTAAAAACTTTTGGAACAAAATCCATTCATAAGCTGGAGGCTGCTTAAAGTTTACTTTACATGTAAGATAAGGTTAAAACATTTTATTGCCTTATAAAGAAAATATGTGCTAGTCCTCTCAGGTTTGTATAAAGCTAATTAGAAGCAGATCTGCTGTAATCACCAAAAGTAAGCAATTTTAAACACAGATTCTATACAATGCTGCGTGCCAGACAAATAGATTTCCTTCTGTGCCCAAGAGCTTGATCTGCTGCCAGTCTCCTGTGATTAAATGGAGCTCCTGCCTCACACACCGGCGCTCGTCAAATACTCCCCTCCTGCCTGCGGGGCTTCCCAAACCGGGGCTGCTGGCAGCACTCTGGATGACTGCACGGAAACCACGAGCCTTTGCTGGACATTCCTCGTGTTCGTCTTCCCCGTGGGGCCTTACTTTCAACTGAGAAGCGCAGCCCAGAGCAAAAGCAAAACCAGACACAGGCAAGAGTAGTGGGGGAAGAACCATCCGCTCTGGGAGAAAGGGGGTGCTCGCGAGCTGCAGGGCTGGCTCATAGGTGCAGGGAGGAGCTGGGGTGGGCTGCACTTTCTGAGACATGGCCCGCAGGCTTCTAGCCCAGGGATCACCTGGATTTCTGCCCCAAGCCTGTAAGAAATAAGGAATCACTACTGGCTGTGGGAGGGAGGAGGCTTCTGGAGTCAATGACAGTACCACTAGCTTTCTTATCTTGAGTACAGAAGAGGGAACTAGGACTTACTGTGCTAACATTAATAACCTATTGTGATAATAAAATGACAGAGGCAACTTGGCCTAAGTTAAGTGAATGCCTAAAAGGGCTGTGAACCAGGCATCAGCACAGAGAACCAACATGTGCAAGAGAATACAAAACCACTGGACATTTTACGGGTAACAAATTCTAGATCAACAGAGTTCTAGGTTACTTGCATAAAGACGCTCAACAAAAGAGAAATCAGAATAGAAGGATATTAGTGTCTAAGAAACCAGAGTTTAACAAGGACACAGACAGGAAGAAATGGCTTTCAATAACACTTTCCCTAATTTTAAATCTAAACTTATTAAGCACGGACATAGTTTTAGAAAAGGGAAATCAGAGAATTTCCACAGAATGAAGCCTTACTGTTTCTAGTTCTTTCTGAGTTTCATCTTCCATTCTCCTAATGTCTTCCATTGTCAGATCAATCCACTTGTCAATCCAACAAAAAAGCTGGCGATGAAAGTTTGTAAATATCCTTTTTTCTTGCTTTTAAAACAAAAGAAAAGTATCATAAGATGGCAAAACGCTAACATTAAAAACATTTTTTGTTTTATATGCCCCAGTTAACCCATGAAATGACATATTCTTGGCTTGAAAAGACCACTGTTTCAATTAGTGAAAATCTTAATTCCATCTTATTAACATTTTGTAAAGCAAAATAAAAAGAAAAATCTCCCTGAGAAATGTGAAAGGATTCTCCTTGCAAAGGCAGAATGATTTGTCAGAAAGTGAAAAAAACGTGGTGGATGAGTTCAGATCCAACACGAGCTCCTGCCAGACCCAACTTAGTTTTACATTTTTCTAATGTCAGTGACCTAAGGTCAATTTGACTTCTGCTACAGAAACATACATTGTCATTTTCCCCTGCAATTCAAAGAAATACTGTGAGGCAGAATACAACATGTACTGAAAGAAGAGTCTTGGGTTCTTCAGAATAAGATGTTTTATTAAATTTACTACATACTCTCCGTTAATTTTCTTGCTCTAGTATTACTATTAATAGGAATATATATGTATGTGTGTGTGTATATATATAAAATTAGTGACTTTAACGTATGTAATTCGTGGCTTTCACTGCTGGATTATTTAAGTTTTACTACACTTTGCAAGAAGAGAGAAAAGTGCAATGAACAGTGAGTACTTTAATACTTCTGGACAATCTTCAACTTAAAATTTTTTTCCATGAACAGAAGGGACCTCATCAATTATATGTGTAACTTCTTTATCAGAGCTGGATTGTTAACCAATTATTCTGATCCAAGAGGAAGAAAGAGAGCCAGTATTTAGAATGCCTACTGTGGCCAACTGCAAGCAGGCTAAGGAATAAGTTTCCAGCACTTTAAGATCCTTAAAAAAAGTTACAGCAGCCACAGTTTAAAAGTAGAAGTTATGGTGAAACTCAGATACAAATAGTTGTGGGAAGTTCAAAGATAACACAGGGGCTTCTAAATAATGACAGTGGAGACAATTCAGACATCTATGAATTATTCACCCTACAGGAAAATTAAATACCAAAGAAACTTTCATATTCCTTACAAAATTATAATCACAAGTATCTATGCAACTGCAATTTTCCCCTTTCTAGATCAAAACACTTGTGTTACTATCTCTTGAATGAAGAAGACATAAAAAGAGGTAATGAGAACCGGGATCCTCAGATCATGTTACCGCAGGTTCAGTGTAACTATTCCCAGTGAGGACCTCTGAGGAGGACGTCCCACCAGAAGTTGCTAAGTTCACGGAGAGCACCATCTGGAGAGACCTGCAGGGGTGCCATAGGCCCAGCGGGAACAGAGGAGCCTCAACAGCAAGGCCTGGCCTCTCCCCTCCAGCCAGGGCCGGGACCCAGGTTCCCTTGGGGACATGCAAAAGGCTCCTCACAGAAGAGCCGGGCAAACCATCAGGAAAGCACTTGGCTCAAAAAGAATGCTTTGCTCTTCCCCAGAGAAAGCCCCTTAAAACCTCCACTGGTATCTGATTTTGCTGTTTGTAGGGAGAAAAAGGAGGGCAGACAGGCATTATACTGGGACAAGAATTTCACNACTCCAATACTTTGGCCACCTCATGCAAAGAGCTGACTCATTGGAAAAGACCCTGATGCTGGGAGGATTGGGGGCAGGAGGAAACGGGGACAAGAGAGGCTGAGATGGCTGGATGGCATCACCGACTCGATGGACATGAGTTTGAGTGAACTCCAGGAATTGGTGATAGACAGGGAGGCCTGGTGTGCTGAGATTCATGGGGTCACAAAGAGTCAGACATGACTGAGCGACTGAACTGAAGGGTGAAACGCCTATTTTTTTATACTGAATTAAAAACCCAGTTGCCAAAACAAATGCTTTGAAAAAAAAGAGAGCGAGCCATGTTTTAGGGTCTGCAAACATAATCCATAATATGGTCTAACTAGAAACTAAGTATTAAGCCTCTTTATATCACTCCCCATGGGGCTTCCAATGTCAGATTACAGGCAAGGAGCAGGTTTTAAATGCCTTCACATCCCTCCCGGACTCAGAGCCGGCTCCAGGGGAGGACTCAGGAGAGCACCCCCCGGTCCTCCTCCTCTGGTGGCTCAGTGAGGGGCAGGGCTCATTAGCCTCTCGAGGACCACCTGGGCTGCTTCCCTGCCAGGCTCGACCTAAAAGAGGCTTCCACAGCGGGGTTTCAAATTCTCCCTCATCCCACTGTTTTTCATTCTCGCCATTCCCGGTCCACAGAACCTTGTGGTATCTTTACGTTAGGCCACCAGCAACTACATCTGCCTTCTTTTCACGGGTGTGAGGGGAGCAGGAGAAAGGCGTCTTGGCAGCATAGCAGAAAATACAGCAGCATTCCCATTACCCACCGACGGCTGTCCTCCCCCGGCTTGGAGAATCCAGAACGGCCCCCATGGTTAAGTCCAAAAGGAACCTAAAGTGTGCCCATGCAGGTGAATGGCACAGCAACTGCTAGGCCAGGTCAAGCTCCAGGTGCCGGTGCTTCCGTGCAGACTAGAAGGAACTGGCACAGGTGACAAACTGCCTGTGTCTTCAGGATCAGAAAGAGTCTATTTATATAAAGATACATAAGAAGGGAATATAAAACCCACCACAATTTCTGCATCAACTTCTTTACTCAGCTCGATCCCCTAATACCCCAGTATTCAGACACCAAGTCTTCTAAGACATGTCAAGCAAAGCCTCTGACAAAGATCTTTACAGGCCTAATTATTAACTATCATACACACACACACACACGTGTGTGTGTGTGTGTATAGGCATAGCAGCTTATGTCTTCATGAGGCATCTGGATTAAATGAAGAAAAAAATTAGACCATGCTATAATCTTCAAAGGTGTTGTTTCAGTTGGTTAACATGACAACTCCTCACCCATCAGAGAAAGCAAACTGGAAAGTTTAAGGTATCCACATGTGAATGGATAAGTCACTGGTATTGGTAATCACAACCCCAAAACACAAAAGGAACCACAATATGGATGTGTGTAATCTATACACACATATATGTCTAATGCTATTCAGAAGAAACACACTTACATCCATGAGAAATGCATGGTTTTGCCTTGAAGCAAAAATGTTTATCAGGTTATAAAATACTCTATTATTATGCAGACTCAACCAACTGTTGAGACCTAAATAACAAAATATAACTCATGTGCTCAGATTTTAAAAATTCTTTTTTTTAGAGGGAAAATAAATACATATACATCTAAAGTCTGAACCTCTAGGTTTGTAATTTTAAAAAAATTAAAAAGCTTTGTATCATACCATAAACTAAAGAAGTCTGTACTCTTTAACAAATACAGAATATATGAAAATCTATTATTCCCTGGTAACCCCATGACCCCTGCTAGCAAAGGCTCTAAAACTGTGCAGCCTCTGCTTTATGGCTGACCCTGGGTCAAGCACTCATTAAACACTCATAACCACGAGGGGTAAGGCCAGGTGAACCAGGATGTGATAAACAATCCCCGAACACCAAAACTATGGGAACCCCTGGACACTAGACAAAAAAAAGGAATAATTATGTCCCCAACAAGGTAGCATATTCACTGATCTCACTAAGCCCAGGAGATGATAGAGGCTTTTTATTTTCAAAGACAAAAGCATGACAACAACAAAAAGCTACCATTTATGGTACACTCCCTCTCTGCTGGGAATATAACACTCATTAGTTCTCACACAAACCTTCAGAGGCAGTTACTAATATCACTCCCAATTCAGAGATGTGGAAACACGCTTCGGAGTTAAGTTATTTAAGTCACAACTTGTAAGATTCATGGTGGGTTTTTAATGGGTCTCCCCTAGTGCCACTGTCTCCTAACAGCTTCCCAGACCACTGGAAATATGACTGGTATTAAGAGAAGTATCAAATCTGGCAAATACCATGAATAAGAGGGCCACACCCCTGCCATGATACAGGAGGGCAAAAAGGTACGTATTGGTGAGCAGTGTCTCTGGATTAGGAGTGAAAATCTGCTATGTCTCCATGCCTTAAGCATCTCTGTGACGGGTACTGAATCAGGTATGACAGAAGCAGCAGACGTTTCTCCTGTGACTATTATCCGTGTTTCTCTGGCCAAGTTTCTCATCTATAAAATGAAGCGATTGTATTTACCCCACAGGAAAACTGTGAAGATTAAATATGACCTCATATAGCGCCTGGCACCAAGAAAACCTCATCCAGTCTGGTGCAGACAAGCAGTAAATACTGCAATAATTCAGAAGGAAAATACCACTGTGGGATAAGTGAAGGGAAGTTTCAGAGAGATCAGGGGGTGTGCACGGGGCGGTGGATGCACTCTGGATCTGTTCTGGCAAGGCGAGTCTGCAGAGGGGCACAGAGCGTCTCTGGAGCGCAGCAAGACCACCACTTGGTCTGGAGCACGGTCCCATGCAGCCCTGGGGGAGCGGGTCCACGACTGGTTTCTCCTTCCCCTCTGCCCCAAGCACCGTGCGCTTCTTCCCTATTCCCGTATTTCAGAAGGACAGAAATCTTCCACTGTCACCCTTCCCTGGGGCTCCCTCTGGTGCCACACGAGCAGGGCTTGCTGACCAGCGGCAGGAGACGTCGATAAGGGCAAGTCAGTCCCGAGGTTCCTGTGATTCCAGCTGTTTCCCTGGAATCCTTCTAGGGCTAGTCAATCCTTCTTACTTTTCATTATCTATCTCAGCAGTAAGCGATGGGTTCCTTAGTTATTCTTGACTACCTGAGTTATTGCTGAGATCATGATAACTCACTGAAATCCAGTTAAACAGTAATCCAACTTATGGAGTAGCTGCACCTGCCATCATCTGGCTCGAGTTTAACAACTGACAGGCAAACGGATAGAATGGTATCACTATCAGCCACACTCTCCCTGAGAAATCAGCTATTGTTCAACTCCCCGCCACAGACACACAGACACAGACACAGACACACACACAGACACAGACACAGACACACACAGACACACACACACATGGGGTAAAAATTTGTTACATTGCAACCTGAAAAAATGCAAAATTCACATTTCTAAAACTTAAACCTCTTCTAGAAGTTTAAGTAACCATTAATGGATAATAAAAAGACAAAGCAATGTTAGTTAAAGAGGTAAAAATCGTAAATAAAAAAGCAGTAAATGTCATATCCCAAGTTCCCAAAGGTTGGAAATCAGGTAGAAATCAGAATTTCAAGCTATGTTTGCTGTCTTTTGTAAAACTGGCAGGAGTTCCTACAGGAAAGATAGGCACCCGAACATAAACAGCCCACCACATTATATGGCACTACCTTTTCAAGTTTACGCTTGAAAAACTGACATGTGAAGAAAATGCAAGATTTAATTCACCTCCACGTCTTAAGCTCACGGCCCCCTACTATTCCCTGAAAAGAGGAGCTGGTATTACTGGGACCAGACAGCCTATGAGGACCCCCAGCAACCTCGCAAGCAGCCTCCTATCCGCTCCAGCACAGCTCTCTCTCTCTCTCTCTCTCTCTCTCAAGGCCTGTGTTAAATCTGTTAAATCTCAGAGAAAAGGCTTCTCCTCTGACTCAAGGTGAAAGTTCACGGTGAGAAATCTTGAAAGGGGTGTTTTTGTTTTTTTAATCCATTAAAGTAAATTTAGAACACATACACTGAACTTGTCCCTTAATTTCTAAGTGACGTATATCACTTTCTTGGTATTGAAAGTCTCTAGTCATGGCCATTAAATTGGTAGAATCTTGAGCCAAACTCTACTCAGAGAACAAATGTGAAAATAAGATAATTATGAATCATCTCTTAGAGAAGAAAGTCAGACTCATTCTTCATTTTAATTGATGTGCAAGACAGTCCCAAACAGTCCTACACCCATGGAGAGCCACTCACTGGGTTCTTGTGGGGTTCTTTTAGTTATCCCCTATCTACAAGCAATAGCTAGCACCTAGACATCATTTATCAATGACCTGTGACTGGCTTCAGCATAAACAGATTGGTTACCAAGTAAAATCCCATTGGTAGAGAATCTGCTTTGGGCATGTCTAGGTTTTTATGCTCCTCTTCTCTTGTCAAATTGGCTGTAATAACTTGCCATCAACACATCAAGCCTTCTCTAAGGGGTTGTCATTTGGTTTAGAGGATGTCTTTAAAATCCATTCTATTTCTATAGCGATTTAAATTACTACCTGGACACTGCTTTCCTTACTTCCACAAATAAAAATAAGGATGTGCTCTTTATTAGAGCACTTGCCATCAAGACTGCTCTCTGGTGCCCTGCTTTCCAAAATGTAACTATTAAAAGGCCAGGAACATGAGACCAGGGCAGGTGAGCTTGTTCAGTTTTTACTAAGACTAAATTTAAAACTATAAACCTTCATTTAACACAGACTTCTGTACTGCTTCAGGTCTCAAAAGAGAACATTACAATCCCCAAAGACTACATCACTTGTCTCTTGTAAGAGTTATCAGAATAGCATTATGCTGAAAGTGACAGCCTGGCTCTGTTCTGTTTGTTAATGCAGCACAGACTTGCTGGCCAACTGCAACTGGCTGTGAGTCCTTATCGCAAATAAAACTGTTTTTGTGCCATTTCTATTTTTCACTTAAACGTCGCCAGCTCCTCCAGACTCAGGACCTGTCAAGTGTCCTGCTGCCAAGACTCTGCCTGTCAGAAAGGTCAGCATCCAGTACCTTCCAGTTGGGTCCCAGAGGGCCTCTCTTGGTCTTGACAGACTGGAATAATGCTGGGTCTTCATCAGCTTTGTAGTCCTGCAAAGCAAAACAAAGTCAGAGGCGGAGAAGAAAACCAGAGAAAAATTTTCTAACCTTGGCCAGAATAGTCCTTTGCAGCTACGAAAACACGGGACAGAAACAGACTGGGCTTACTGTGCTTTGCATAAATGCAGGGAAAGGCTTCTATGTGACATTAAGTTGGGTTCTCTTTGCTCTAAGCTTTTACCTTAAGGCAAAACAACTACATAATAAAAAGCAATACAAGTCTTAATCAACAAGTCCACCACAACTGGTTGCTGGATTGCTGTTAGTATCTCTAAGAACAAATTTTTAACACTTCTCAACAGTTTCAGCATTTTGATATACTTATCATCACACTCAAGAAATTAAGCAGATCCACACCAGTTTTGAAATGCCCACGAGACTCGAACACTCGCTGGAGAGCAACTACCATGACTGGAAACACAGATCAGAACCGTGGGTTCTGTGCACCCCAAGTGCTGCCACGTCTGGGTCTGAGGTGGAGCCTGTCCGTGGAGAGTCACTGGTACAAACGCCTTAGGGACCACACTCAGGTCAGTCCCGCATGGCCAAGTGAGGTGAGGGAAGGCTTCATGACTCCGCATGGGACTCAGTTACAAGCATGTCACAGGGCACAGCCCTAAAATCTAGGTTTTTATGCAAGGTTCCTGTGTGTGTAAATTCTGTTTCCCTAATATAGTCTTTCTGGTAGAATGGAAAATACAAGAGAAGTAAATCCTTTTAATCCTATCTGCTTTACGAAAGTTCTTGTGTCATTTTGCACATACACACACGTAATCCACATACAGAAATTAAAAATTATTTTTGAAGAGTTAACGTCCAGATTTAAAAAACGAAGTTAGTTATAATACTAACAGTGAACAGAGGTCAGGTGAAAATATTACAAAAGGACAGCCCCTTTCTTCGTGGGCAGGGGTCCTTCTAAAGCAGGGGTCCTTCACAGGATTTGTGGAGGACCACCTACTTTGAGAAAAATGCCCAGACAAGTCAATATGAAGAAATATCACTGTTTTGGAGATAAAGTCAGTGCAAGCACTGAATGCATGCCAAAGTACAATACAAACTTTCAAAATAAAAGAAAACAGGCTGAGAAGCAGCAAATCAAGACTTGACAGTTATTCAAGAAATGCATATGGCATTTAGTAGTTTCTTAAGAGAAAGTTACAAATAAATCATATGAGGAAGGAGAAAAGTGAAGGTCAGGTATAACAGTACTTCTTTAAGGGGTGGTAACTGGGCAAATATGTGACCTTGAACTCAAAGCCTATCTAAATGGTTACAGAGGCGAACCTGACTGGCCACATTGGGCCTTGCTGCTGAAACACGCAACATGGTGCAGACACGGGAGGAGGTTAGCCAGCGCCATCCAGGACAAGCTGGGATGAGCCGACTGCAAGGAGTCGGGCAACTGCAGCTACTCGGTGTGTCTGAGCACATCAGCAGAGAGTTCAATTACTGTCAGCTAACAGGAATTCTTAAATTCTAGTTTAGAACCACACCTTAAAATTAACAACTTCACTGCGGACTGAGGGAAAAAAAAAGAACCAGCTGCACAGGTGATCCCAAGACCTGGATTCACAGTGAGACACCAGCTCTCCTGCTAACAACCAAGCAAGAAATTTTTCTTTTAGGTCAGAGCCTTGGAAACTCAGAGACGAACTCAACTTCCTCCAAAACTGAAAGCATTTAATATCCTATCAGATAATCACTTTTGACATCACCTCCCTGGATTCAACGTCTATTTACTGAACAGCTATCACGGAGAAGGGTGCACTGCATAAGCACCAAGCAGGGCACAAGATGCTAAGAGGTAGTCTGGGGTCCAAGAGCAGAAGAAGAGCCAGCACCTGGGTCCGGCTCCTAGGAAGTCAGTCTAGCCGGAATCAAAGCAAGAGAGACAAAAGGTACCTGGAACCGCAGGGAGCACATGCCCACTGCCAGCAGGGAATGGAGAGAAGGAATTACAGTCAGAATGGAAACCAATCAACACCAGCTGAGGAAAACTGTTTTTAAAATGAGTTTTAACATCATGTTTAAAAGCAGAAAAGTCTTTCTGCTAAAGTGCATTGTGTTAAAATATTTTATGATAAAATTTTAATTATCTGTATAATGTTCAGGGGCCTGGCCAGTGTTTAACACTTAACAATTCATCCCACTTGAGGGAAAAACACTTTTTCTTTTTTTTTTTGCTTTTTTTACTATGCGGGGTGTGAACTTACTGTGAGCAAGATGCCCAGGTTTTTGCTTTTTCACAAAATTTAAGATATTATGGGGCCCTGCATGAGCTGAATAGTAATCACATTTCCTGACTCTGAGAGACTGCCAGTTACAGGATGCTCCATTATTTTACGTACCATTAAGAAGGAAAACACCAGGCCAATAAAACATGCCACAACTGGAGGACGAATCTGACTGACTATATTAAAATATGAGGAGAAAAATGAGGGAGGGGATCTTAGAACTGACGAAACAGAGATTGCAGACCTCTCTCTGTGGATTCTAAACTTGCCAGCTCCAAGACAGAAAGAAAAAGTCCACAAAAAACAGTGTACACAAGTGTTAGCAGGACCGACAGTATACAACAGGGCAGTAGGCAAACCAAGGCAGAACTAATTTAAGAAAAGCGAGCACGGTCTAAATTGTAATCAGCATAAATGATTGTCATGTAGAGGTAAACTAATTAAGGGGGTGGGTGCCCCAGGAGAAGGGCTGACGCAGGATTAAGGCCGCAGCACTGAATGTGAAAATGTTAGGCGAATGGATTAGATGGACTTCTGGACAACACTCCTTTCTCTGTCCTAACCCCATCCAGCACCACACCAGGGAGACAACTTAAGGGATTTTTTTCAATACTTATTTGACATAATTAACTGAAAAATATGGAGGAAGAGTTATTTCAGAGCCTTCATTATTAGTGCTGTCGACTGGGTAACTTTCTGAACTACGGAGTCACAACATGTTAGAAGACCCCCCAAGCCGCCTCATTTCACAGGTGAGGAGACTGCGGTCCAACTAGGAGGCGGTACAGCCCGCCCACCAGGGGACCTGCACACCAGCCTCCTCCCCCTCCCTCTGCCCAAGGCTCATTCTGGGCCATCACACAGGAAGACGGTAGAAGGGCATCCACACAAGCCACACAAACGAAGCACATTTCAAAAATGTCAAGCAGCAGCAGCAGCACCACAGATACACAGTGGATTCTCCTAGAAGGCATGAGTGTGTGAGTATAAAACATCACACACACACACACACACACACACACACACCCTCCAAAGCTAAGTCTCCCCTTTCTGCTCTTTTCCCTTGAATATAAAGCAGCAACATTAAAGATACACTGGAAATGTTAACAAAACCCAATTATTAACAATAGCACCTTAACCTTGACAGATGAGGAAAATGCATCTTGTCAAAACCCAGGAATTTTTGCACTTTTTAATGTTAGTTTGAATACATAGATGTTTAATCAGCTGAATTAAGTAGCAAGATATTAACAAGCAGCAAGCAAGTGTGGTTTTATTAACCTCACTTTTGTATTTATATAACATTTAATTTTTTGAACAGTATCTTTCTGGCTACAATTTTATCGTTGGGTATCTAGTTTTGTCTTTCTATATTTGAAATCAACTGGCTGATTTATATCCGTATGACAATGAACAAATATATTCCTTCATGTATGACAGTTTCAGCATACAGAATGCAACCTCAGCTACCAATTATAGCTGCAAATGAGCAATAGTGTGGAATGAGACAGCCTGCTGGCTTTGTTAGCATTCTGTCTCCTTTGGGGTCCCATGGGGAAAGGGGAGGCTCTGATGAAGAGAAGCCCTTGGCTCATGGTTTATTGTGCTTGCCACCAGCTGCAGACTTCTCATCTCATTAGTTCTTTTAGAATACTGTGGGTGAAGACAGCTGTAGCCTACTTGAGTCTTCAGCTCCTGGGTATTCTGAAGGCTGAATTTGCTATGCACTTTCTGTAATCCTTGGGAAAAAAAACAAAAAAACAGCAGATTCACTGGGCCAAGGAAAAGTGTTTTTTAAATGAGTTTAAAAATCATGTTTAAAAGTGGAAAAATCTTATTGCTAAGGTGCACTGTGTTTAAAATTTTTTTATGATCAAATTTTAATTGTCTGTATAAAATGCCCAGAGGCCTGGCCAGGAATAAGGGCTTAGTAAAACCATCATTATCAAGTTAGGTGTAGTGTCCCCAGACACTGCTCGCTCCACCAATGCTAGTGCCTGAACAACAGAAAAACACAATGGTATCAGCATAAGGTAGATGCGGATCAGTGTTAATACAACTCTATTTAATTGAAAACTCTGTTTAAGTAAGAAAGGAGGCAAATCAAGACACCCTTTGGAGAACAAATAAAATCTTATATGGTAAATAAGTGGATTACTGAGTCTCCATGCTGGAGCCACAGAATACATTCATTAAATTCTTATAAATAACTGTTTTCTGTCACTGGAATACAAAAGTTGTGCTACCTCTTGGGTGTCCATCTGTTACTCACTACAGCTCTCGATAGAAACTCTCAACAGAAACCAGATTCATTCTGAAGACAAAGAATATTAGTTTTATGAATCTTTTAGCATAGTGGCTGCCCCCCCAACCCCAAATGCAAGTACAAAATCTGTGCTGAGCCAACCCGAACGTCCTTGGGCCCAGACTGAACTCATGATTATGAATGGGGAAGGGAGCAGGAGGTGGGGGCAGGCTGGTAGGAGTTTCTTAACAGCTTGTGGGAAAATCGAGAGCTCCAGACACCAGAAACTGCCTAAAGAACCACGCCTGGGTCACTGCAGGTGACGCTACCTGTACAGTGAGAGAAGGAAATGCTGGCCAGACCCACGTATGTAAGCAAGTCCTCCACACCTGCCCTCCCCAGCAAAGAGAAACAGCTCTACAGGGTAAACAAAAACTTGGGAGGGATATTAGAATCCTGCAGCCTGCTTGTAAAATGCTGTCCTTTAGCATAAGATGATTAATTAGGTGTCTATTCAAATAGCTCAAAGATAATCACCAAGTTTAAAATGCAGATACTGCTGCTCAACTCAGCAGAGCTCATTTCCTCTAATCATACCCTAAAAGTAAAGACCAGGATGGGGAGAGAGCTGAATTAAATAGGAAGGTAAATAACAAATATCATTTATTAGCACTGCGCTGGACTTATCAGTACTGTGGTGCTTAGAAAAAAGGGGTTCCCAGATACTATCATCACTAACCCCAGGGTGTAACTCACTGGAGCTGAGAAAACTCAAGTGACTCCAAAGGGGAAGCCTATTTAAAAAAAAAAAAATGTTTGCATTAAATTCTGCCAAGTAACAAGAGGTGTAAAGAGAAATTAACATTTACTAACTTGTTTAAGAAACTCATTTCAACATATTTTCAAATAAGCAGCTTTCTTTCCGATTTTTAATTACATCTCCCCTGTGACTCCTCACCCTTTCAGGTTCCCACAGAGTACCATTAATATAGTATAAGTAAATCTTATTAATTCAGGTCCTACCACCTTGGAATTTATAATAATTCGGACAGGGGCTGGACTGAAGTTTATCTTTGCGTGATCTATGAAAAAAAGATTTGCTACACAAATTAATAGAGTAACAAGATCTCAGGAGGGCTGTTTAAACAGTTCAGAAGTGTTTTAGAGCAATTCAGAAGCATTCATTTGCATATAATTATTATGCTAATTACAAATCATTCTTATCTATTCATTAAAGCAGATTCCCAAAGGACCACTAATTGTCAATAACTTGTTGGCCTAGTTTCTGTTGCTGAATGTACCTCAAAGGAACAGAGTGGCATTAAAAAATATTCTCTAATTCAGCCCTCTCATTAATCCTTACTGGCTTCTCACCAATGAATCCTTAAAACGGAATTTTTAAACAACTGCCCTGAGAACTGAGAACCGCAGTCAAAACTACACACCCAAGCAGGACACTTGCTTGTAATCTTTTCAGCCTCACAGAGACCCCGCACAGTGAGACTTCGGGTGGGCGAGCGTGGTGGACGGGGGAGGGGACGGAGGCTGTCAACAGGGCCCTGTGCTGAAAGGTGGCCCCAGCCTCAGGTACTGCTGGGCTAGAGCACAGCTAGGGCCATCGCCTCCTCCATTCTTTCTCATCTTGTCCAAATCACAGCCAGAGCCTGCCAACCTTGTCATGTTTATGAAGGCAGACCCCTCAAAGCCTTTGGAAGGTTACAAATTAATACAGAAAGAGAAAAAAAACCCAGAATTTCAGCCATGAAAAGAAGTTACAACCAAAAACCTGATGTCGACAACCCAGCAGGGAAACCAAATAGCTGGGGACCAGAAGAGGGGCTTCCTGGGGAACCACGGCTGGTATCCCCCAGGTCTCCCCTACAGGGGTCAGTAGGCTACTGGTTTGGAGGAGCCCATACTTCATGCACAGATATATGATGCATTTGTTACTGCCACATATTTATTACCACGTATTTACATATTATAGCATTAAAAAATATATTTTAAACTCTTCACATCAATGAAATTAAGTACCAACACACCAATAAGTCAGTCTTATTAAAGATGATTGTTAAATATTATATATTTTAAAATTAAATTGCATACGCCTAAAATGTAAATAATAAGTTTAGGAAAGTTTTATTTTATATGTGCTGTGCCTAGTTCTCAGTCGTGTCTGACTCTTTGTGACCCCATGGACTATGGCCCGCCAGGCTCCTCTGTCCGTGGGAACTTCCCAGGCAAGAATACTGGAGTGGGTGAGGGGTGGGTCTCCTGCATTGCAGGCAGATTCTTTACCAGCTGAGCCACCAGGGAAGCCCAAGAATACTGGAGTGGNCTATGGCCCGCCAGGCTCCTCTGTCCGTGGGAACTTCCCAGGCAAGAATACTGGAGTGGGTGAGGGGTGGGTCTCCTGCATTGCAGGCAGATTCTTTACCAGCTGAGCCACCAGGGAAGCCCAAGAATACTGGAGTGGATAGCCTTTCCCTTCTCCAGAGGATCTTCCCCAACCCAGGAATCAAACCAGCTCTCCTGGCATTGCACGCAGATTGTTTACCAGCTGAGTTACCAAGGAACCTTCCCTGATGGCTCAGACAGTAAAGAATTCCTACTTTTAACATAAAATGCATTTCCTTAAATGACAGTAGACCGCAGAATATACCACATTAAATTCCTTAAAGTGGGAATGTCCTCTTGAGAACTGACAGGGTGAGCCCTCTCCAGTACAATGTGCATTTTGGTTCATGACCTGGACTTCAGGCACAGCTGCTCCTAAACCCCAGGACCCCACTGATTACATCAGCACCAATTCAATAAACACTGAACAGGATATGGCTTCCCTATTCCTCAGCAAGTGAAGAATCTGCCTACAGTGCAGGAGACACGGGAGAGATAGGTTCAGTCCCTGGGTTGGGAAGATCCTAAGAGGAGGAATTGGCAACCCCCTCCAGTATTTTTGCCTGGAAATCCCACAAACTGAAGAACCTGGCGGGCTACCGTCTAAAGGGTCTCAGAGAGTTGGACACGACTGAGGGACTAAGCTCAGTTGCTTAATTATAAATATACAATTAAATATAATATTTAATTATATTAAACAATTAATTATAAATATACAATTTAAATTATACATTTTAACTTTATATAATATTTAACAATCATCTTATAATTGCAGAAAAAAATTCAACTTTTTTTTTCAAACAATAATACAAAATCTGATAAGCAGGATCATTTCTGCTACTGTTTTTGGAAACCTTATTTTTGTTCTGGGCAAAACTCCTCCTAGTTAATCCTCCTCACAACCTTGGGACAAGGTACTACCATTGCAATTGGGGATAAGAAAGTGAAGGTCCTGTCCCACCAAGTTCACAGCAGCTGAGCAGGGCTAGGACGCAGAGAGATGCTGTCCCGGGGACAGCCAGGCTCACAAAACTTCACTGCAAAGATGCGACGTGGTTTACACTCATCACCTGATAAGGCTCAAACACTTCACTCCCAGATCCGGCTAGAGAACCTCTCCCTGAGAGCTTCCACTGCTGCGGGCCTTGGGAACACGCTTTAGAAACTTGATTCAGAGCTGTTTATGCCGATTTCTTAAAAAATATCTGTCATTAGCTGCTCAAAAACAAACAAACAAAAAAACCCACAAAAAAAGTTTTCTAACTCTTACCAGACCATTTTTCCCCACTCAGGAAAACTTCACACCAGACCACCTCCATCACCCTCTCTGATTTTTTTTTTAAAAACTCTGAAACCATGCAAGAGATTAGAAGTAAACACTAATAACAGGTTCTAGTGGGAAAAGTATCTTCTGCCACCTAAGCTGGTACACGCAGAGTTTTCAGGGAAAATGTTTATATTCTTGCCAAGATTTAAGCAAGCAGGAGATAAGCAATGTGTTCTTTTCCCACAAGAGGGCACTGCCATCCAACTATGCCTTCAAATACACAGGACATTCTCTAAGTCCACCGCCAGATGCAAACCTAAGTGTTCCAGAGTACCTGACCATGTAAGGCAGCAGGAGAGAGTGGGAACATTTTCACATTTCTTTTTAATAAGAACCATCTTACATTTATTTATATCTTCTTTGAGAAAGGGTGGGAAAAAACTAAATACCTCTGAAAGTCACTACAAAAAAGGATCCTGACAATGGTTTGCTTCACAGCTTAGCAAAGGGAGATGAGACAAGCCACCGACAAGTGAAGTTTCTTAAGCAAAAGCAAAACCACTGCTACCTCAAAACCTGTAACTTGAGTTGTTCTGTTGTCTTCTTTTCCAGAGCTCAAGGAACTGTGTCACAGTTCTCACCTCTTTATTATGCACATACTTTAATAAAGAGCTTTTGGAGCGCCTGAACACAGGCCAGGGATAAGTAGCACCCTTTCGAGATAGAAATGAGTATCTGGGTTCATTCTAGTGGCAGAAGGAAGAGGTTCTCAACTAGGCTGAGTGTGTGCTCACGCCAAGGAAACTCGAAGCACTTGGCAATCGCAGGCTCCTCGCACTTGCTGGAAGCTGGCCACAGACTTCTAATAAACAAAAGCTCTTTTCAGGGCTAAAGAACAGGACAGCCACAGCTCTGGGAGGCAGACCGCCCTTCTTAGGAAGTGAGAAGCAGCAGCTGGGACACAAGAAACATCTAAGATGCAGGTGTTTCCAAAAAGCTGTGAGTAAGAACGAACTGGAGTGACCATCAGCCCTGACTATTGAGGATTATCATCTACCAAGGGTTATTTCTGAAATCTATTAGGTTGACCCCCAAAGTGTCATTTTTGCAGCTCAAAAGCTGACAAATATTAACAATTTCATATGGTCCGATCAAATATTTAACTTTTGCCAGTGGAACTTCATCATGTTTCTAATTTTAAAGAGGGAAAAAAAGTAATCTTGTAAAGATTATTTAGAAAGCATGTTTTCTGATTCTTCCATTTCTTTAAAATTATGAAGTTTTTTTTCTGAAAGCACATAATGCCAAGACTATCTACTCAAATGTGTAACATCTGGGCACTGTCTCACAGAACATCTGATCAAAAGAAAAGATACGCCTGAATCCTTCCTAGAGCACAAGAAACAAACACTGCTTAAGTGTGACCAAAATTTACATGCCTGAATACATTACACCGAGTTTCATCATCTTTCCATGGAAAGATTTAGGAAAAAGTATGTTTGAAAAGGGCAGTAACTTTAAAACAATACATACTCAAGGTTTAAAACACTTATAAAGTGCCAGACTGTTCAATACTCAAATAATGGAATGGTCCTCAAGGTGAAAAACAGCTGCTGCTGCTAAGTCACTTCAGTTGTGTCCGACTCTGTGCGACCCCATAGATGGCAGCCCACCAGGCTTCCCTGTCCCTGGGATTCTCCAAGCAAGAACGCTGGAGTGGGTTGCCATTTCCTCCTCCAGTGCATGAAAGTGAAAAGTGAAAGTGAAGTCGCTCAGTCGTGTCCGACCCTCAGCGACCCCATGGACTGCAGCCTTCCAGGCTCCGCCGTCCACGGGATTTTCCAGACAAGAGTACTGGAGTGGGGTGCCATTGCCTTCTCTGAGAAAAACACCTCAATGGGTGGAAAAGGCAAGTCTTATATGCTTGTTTCCAAAGGCAATGGAGACTTCAGAAAATCAGATACAAAGGAGCATACTTCTGCTGTCAACTGCTGCTCTGCCCACCAAAACATATTCACCAAACATACAGATCATAACCAGGGAACAAACGGTCAGTGCTGGAAAGAACGAGAGAAAAGCACAAACTTCAGAAGCCAATTCATCTTCCTGGAAATCGCCATCATCATGGGACTTCCTACAAGTGGCTTGGATGACCCCACCAATCCCATTACTGTCTGTGGATATGCAATTAAACGATTGCGGCTCTTCATTTAGTGGCTCAAACGGTAAAGAATCTGCCTGCAACGGAGGAGATCCGAGTTCAATTCCTGGGTGGGGAAGACCCCCGGAGAAGGGAATGGCAACCTACTTCAGCATTCTTGCCTGGAGAATTCCATGGACAGAGGAGCCTGGAGGGCTACAGTTCACAGGGTCACATAGAGTCAGACACAACTGAGCAACTAACACTTTCACATCTTCATTTAGTAAGGTAATAAACTCCAAATCTCCCATCTTGTCAGCCTACAAACCCGGACTTTGCCGGCACCCTGGAGTCCAAGCGCTGGTCTCTATCAGATGTGAGAAAAAAAGCTCTTTGGTGGAGGGCACTACACACCACCAGATTACATGATCAGAACAAACAAACTCCAAGTCACTCAGAAACACTTTAACACGTTCACTAAGAATCCTGCAAGCTCTTTAGACACAATTCTTACTTTATCTGGAAAAATATTTACCATGCCAACAGAGAGCAAATAGCAAGTTCCAATAAATGTTTGCTAAGTGAACATGAAAATATATGAGTGGTGTTCTCTATTTTAAGTACCCACATCAAAAGACATCCGAGGGTCTCTAATCCTTTTACTCTACTGTATGCGTGCAAATCTCCAAACATGCCAGAGTTTAGGGGTTACGGACGGAGGTAACCAAGGCCATTGATGAAAACTGCTTTTACGATGGGGCGGGTGGAGAAGAGGACGCACAGGAAGATGGACGAAAGAGCAGGCACTTGCGTGTTTTACATCAGTTAAGAATGCTCTTCATCATCATGCAAAGGAAGAAACACCATGCAGAGAGATGTTCTAGAAAGAGTAAGTCAGCAGCACTGCTCCTGAGTCCTGGCTGCCCTCCGTCAGTGACGGCAAGTCGCAGCACTTCGCTCGGCTCAAAGTCCTTAATAGTGCAACTCATGACTGCTGTGGATGTTCTCAACCATGGCCTCCAACTGAGATTCCCAGGGCTCCCAAAATCCTAGAAGAGTCCCCCCTACCCTGTTCACTGTGAACAGGGCACTAAAGCACTTCTCAAGAGTGAGCAGAGATCACCTGGAGAGCAGGACAGGGTCCAGAGCGCCAGAGGTGCCGACCTGGCCACCACAACAGTTATACTCGTGGGCGGGAAAGGATGAGAACCTGCAAGTGACAAGCTGGGCCAAGGGGGGTTAAAAAGGTCGGAAGAAGGAAGAGATAAGAATGAAATCTGAGCCTCATCTCAAAACTACAGGCGTATTGGATCACCCACAGTGAAAGGGCCCCTCCGAGCTTTGCGAGGAAGTCTCCGCCAAGGACTCGATCAATCAGACCACACCGTGCACATCCTGTCTGTGACCCAGAATCAATACAGCATGCGAGTTTCCAACCTGTCTCCTCCTTTTAGGAATATCATCTTCAGACAACCAGCACCAAGTTTACAAACCTGGGCAACTCTTGGTTTTGAAATGCCTCATTTAGGAAAAATCTTTCACCTTTAATCAATACACCCTAAGGTGTTGACACAAGGGGGAATAATCATTCTCTTTAAACTTGCTGCATTTTCATTTGGAATGGAGCTATAGTTTTAAGCTACATCTACTGAACAACTTAATACTTTTAGGCCATCAATATTTGCTTATTATTGACATTTAAAAAACAGATGTTAAGCTATATATTATTTTTAGACCTGTGAACCTTACAAATGTGAACACTTATTCTATGAAAAAAGAATTGGAAATGCTAAAAATCAAGTCCCATACATGTACTTCAGAGGAAGCATAGACTATAGAGGAAGGCTGATACAATCCTTTCTGGTTACACACAAATACCTAAAAATGTGGTTCCAATTTTTTTTCTTTTTTTAAACCATGCTCATTTTCTTTCAAATTACTTCCAAAAATGAAGGTCTCTCTGATGTTAATCGTGTGTACACTTCAGCTCACACTTTAAAGAGTCTCTCTCTCCTGGGAAGTGACTTTTGTATACAAATCATGGGAAGCTACTTAGACAAAGTGCTGGAGATGATTAAAAGGGGCCAGATTCAAATTTATACCTTAAAAAAAAAAAGCAGAAGCAGATGTCAACTGACTCATTTGTGTATATTCTGGAAACGAGCTGAAGACATGCATGTGTGTTTCATCAGGACATTTAAAGAATTCTCAACTTTTTACTGTGGTTATGTATAAAGAACAACTTTAGAAATTAAAAATACTTTGAAGCTTATATTCCAGCAGAATATATGCTGGACACCTTGACTCCTCCTTACAATCTGATCTAACTGAAACACTTGAATCTGACAGAAAGGCATCTGCTCATGTAGAAAGGAGTTTTTAGAAATGAAGGTACATCATATATACATCATGGTCTAGGATTAGTGAAGAAGGAACTGAAGCAGCATTTGCTCACTTAATACTCTAACAATAAAAACTTCATTTCCTCCCAACTATTGCCCTCTCCACACCCTAATTTTAATACCGCACAGGGAAAAAATCTGCACCTTCCCACCAAACCTTTATTGAAAAACTCTTGACATAGGCAATGAGCACCTTGCTGGGTCCCAGAAACACAGAGATGATCAGTCCAGTCCAGGCCTGCAAGAGGAACCCAGTTTACTGAGGAAGGCTTTTCAGGAACGGTTATATCTGAAATGGGGGCTGGGTGGGAGGCTAAGGGGACACAGGAGGTGAGTGGGGGCAGGGGCGTGCGCTTGGTGGCTGCTGGAATTACAAACAGAAGGCGCCTTCCTTCTTAAAGACTATAACATCCTAGTATTTCACTCTAACGCCTCTTTTCACTAAAACAAGAAATCTGTTGTTTGGCCAAAAGACGGCCGGGTGGGGACATTTACACCAAAGTCGCAGACTGCTCAGCTCTTTCATTAGGCAGTGACGTATCTTCTAGAAACTATACAAAATACTGGCCATATGCAGTCCTATGCAGACTTCCCATTAAGGTATCGAGGGAAAAAACCAAGTAACCCATCACTTTAAACTTATGTATGACTTTAGCAAACTACTCGGTGACTGCGTCACACTGGCAGAAGTTCAGAGTCACTGTGACAATGTCATCCTTCGATTATGTAAAGACGTCAATGCCCCCAACCTGAGCATTCAGTGCCACTGTGGATCTAATCACACCCCTTCCATGCACGGTGAAATATGGTACGTTAGCGTGACCCAAACCCAGCAAGTGTACAATGAGAACTGACACCAGCAAACCAGCATTGAGAGTTAGATGCTCAAAGTCGTCAACAGTTGCTCTGAACTAAACTGGTGTTAAGGGGTGTGTTTGGGTTAAATTCACCTGCAGTGATGGAAAACGCCCACCAGATGGAGTAAAAAGATTCAAGCTTCACTCCCAACTTCTGGTTTCTTAACTAACACCCAATTCATATTCATACTGATTTGGGAGACTTGGCTAAACCCTCTCAAAATTACTGTTTCCGTCTCTTTTAAAGCAAGTAATATGCAGGACATAAATTCAACCATTTAAGCTGTTTTAAGAAAAATCAGCTCATTCAAGAAAAACTAGGGTTCATTAAACACAAAATGAAAACCAAGGAATTAAGTTGGATTGAGACTAAAGTGAAGTCATTCAGTTGAGTCTGACTCTTGCAACCCTGCTGACTATAAAGTCCATGCAATTCTCCAGGCCAGAATACTGAAGTGGTATCAAACCCAGGTCTCCTGCACTGCAGGTGGATTCTTTACCAGCTGAGCCACCAGGGAAGCCCAAGAATATTGGAGTGGGTAGCCTATCCCTTCTCAAGTGCGTCTTCCCAACACAGGAATTGAACTGGGGTCTCCTGCATTGCAAATGGATTCTTTACCAGCTGAGCTACCAGGGGAGCCTTCTAGGAGTTCAGGTACCAGCCTGAGCTTGGAGGGATCTCCACACCTACAGGTCTCCCTGCTGGAAATCCACCTTGGCCCATTCACAAGTACCAAGCTCCCAACTGCAGCATCAGTTTATCCTTAAAGAACAAGTTTTAGGTACTAACAAGTGATTGCTGGTGTGGCAGTCACATCCTAAGATGACCCCTCTCCCCTCACTGAGTCATAATCTTGTGTAATCACCTCCCCTGAGAACAGGTGGAGCCCGTGACTTGCTTCCAGCCAAGCGACTAAGGCAAAGGTGATGGGCTGTCATCCCTTGAGGTTACATCACACAACCCTCCCCTCCATTTGTGGTGATCTGTCATGTAGAAACAAAACCCTACCCTGAGTGAGACGAGGTCGGCCCCCTACGCCATCCACACCTTTGCAGACTCGGCCTCGTCTACCCTGTCCCCCACATCTAATCTAGCTACCCACGTTTGCTAAAGAATCACCATTACCACCATCTTATATGTATTTCTCAACTGTCTATACATAAGCAAGCAACAGATATTATCCTGTTCCCTCCCCATTACCTTGGAAAGGATTCCCTATCAGTACAAACAGGCTCACTCCCTTCTGGAAATGGCACTGAACTCCACCATACGGGTGAACCACATTCACATTAGTTCCCCACTTATGGAGAAACATTTAAGACTTCAGATTGTTTCCTTATAAAGTTCTTACATTTATGTATTTTGTACGTCACACTGAAGCAACAGATTTTCTTGGGCTCCAAATTCACTGCAGGCAATGACTGAAGCCGAGAAATTAAAAGATGCTTGCTCATGGGAAGGAAAGCTATGACAAACCTAGACAGTGTATTAAAAAGCAGAGACATCACTTTGCCAACAAAACGTCCATCTAGTCAAAGCTATGGTTTTTCCAGTAGTCGTGTGTGGATATGAGAACTGGATCATAAAGAAGGCTGAGCGCCGAAGAATTGATGCTTTCAAACTGTGGTGATGGAGAAGACTCTTGAGAGTCCCTCGGATTGCAGGGAGATCAAACCGGTCAATTCTAAAGGCGATCAACCCTGAATATTCATTGGAAGGACTGCTGCTGAAGCTAAAGCTCCAATATTTCGACTACCAATATTTTGACGGCAAGAGCCAACTCACTGGGAAAGACCCTGATGCTGGGAAAGACTGAGAGCAGGAAGAGAAGGGGATGACAGAGGATGAGATGATTAGACAGCATCACTGACTAAATGGACAA
This sequence comes from Neotragus pygmaeus, assembly GCA_006410875.1. NCBI lineage: Eukaryota > Metazoa > Chordata > Mammalia > Artiodactyla > Bovidae > Neotragus > Neotragus pygmaeus. Next base: position 595,168 of record SJYV01040461.1, on the reverse strand, counting down.
GAATCTAAGCAAACTCTAGGACAGAAGAGGACAGAGGAGCCTGGCGTGCTGTGCACAGTCCACGGGATTGCAAGAGTTGGACACGATTCAGCAACAGAACAACATTGCTTCAGCCTGAGTAGGACCAATTCCGAGAAGTGGAATTTTGCTGGGGCTAGGGGGACATACATCTGCAATCCTGCTACACAGGCTGTGCGACTTACAAGCCCACAGGGACATATGGGAGTGCGCAATGGGTAGCCCCAGCCACCCAGGTGCGAGCCATCAGTTTCTGCATTGCCCTCAAGCTCATTAAGCTCATTTGACACGTATTCACAAGCAGCCACTCAGTGAAGAGCAGATAGGTTCCTGAACACAGAGCAAGACACAGCAATGAGACAAACAAGAGCTGAAACTCAGAAGAGAGGAAGACTGACGTGAAGAAAGGTGAAATCCCCCGAAGCAAACTCTGTAGGACACAGGCTACTGCCCGGGAGGAAGGACCCCAGACTCCACCATGCATCAACCACTTCACTGTGCTGGGTCTGTCTCACCAGAGTGTGAGTCTCTTTAGGGCACTGGAGCCACCTCGAGGAGCTACTGGGGGCGCGCCAGCCACACCAACTGAGCCCCACGACAGGGACTGACTGCTATGACAACACTGCCCTTTCAGAGATGCAAATGCGTCCTTAAAGCCTCCTTTGACACCGTGGGCTCTAATTTCCAGGAACACAGAAGTGCAGAATCAAATGAACAAATAAATTCAACAGAAAACCCAAACGGGATCTGGCAAGAGGGAAGGATGGTTAGGTGGTCTAGGTGTTTGCAACAGAAGCTAATCCTGATGCAGACATTAACTAGAAGAGGCCAAAGAGATCAGGCAGAACCTGAAGGGAGAATGTGGGGCAGCCGTCTGTGCTAGCAGAGGGCACACGAGAGGCTCTCAGAAGGCAGAACCCGAGCCCCTCGACTATCCTAGCCTCACCCACCTTGGCCTTCACACACACCAAGCTGTCAAGGGCACCCATACCTCCCACCACACAGCGTTCCTTTCCCTCTCCCCTTTATAGCAGAAAATATGCACGTTGAGACTTTTCTCTTTTTTAAAAAATGTCCAAAGGTCTGAGAATCCCTCCACGATATCATTTGCACTTGTAGTTTCCATGACTTGAGAAAACACACAGACAAAACGCTTCCATGACACACATCGCTGTTTGCAATTGCCAGAGGGTGAAAACAACCCCAACGTCCACGAAGAGAAGAATGCATAAACAAAACGTGGCATTCACACATTGGACTAGTCTGCACTGATGAAAAGTAATGACGGGCGACGTGTCCTATGGCAGACGCATCCTGGAAAGATTACACCAAAGTAAAAGAAGCCAGACATAGAAGGCTATATGAAATAGCCACAACAGACAAGGCCACGGGGCAGAAGACACTCAAGTGAAAACAGGCTGGGGGCAGGGAGCAGCGTGGGGAGGCGGGGACAGAGTGTCCTGCTGCGGAGATGAGCATGCTCCAGAGCTAGATGGCGGTGATGGTCATGCAGCACTGGAAATGCACGTCACACCACTGCACGTTTAAGTCGCTAATATGCATATTGTCACAATAAAGAAAAAGGCACTGTAAAATCAGCAAACTTTAAAACAGGCTATTATTCTACTGGGCTTATGGAGAAGGGAATGGCAACCCACTCCAGTATTTCTGTCTGCAGAACTCCATAGACAGAGGACCCAGGTGGGCTATACAGTCCATCGGGAAGCAAAGAGTCGGACGTGACTGAGCAAGTAACACTTTCACTTCCTGGTATCTAAGCCATAAAGATCCGCCTGCAATGCAGGAGATACGGGTTCAATCAATGGGTCAGAAAGATCCCCTGGAGGGGGAATGGCAACCCACTCCATTCTTGCCTTGGAAATTCCATGGACAGAGGAGCCTGGAGGACTCTAGTCCATGGGGTCACAAACAGTCTGAAACAATAATAATTATCTTACTGATCTTTAAAGGGTACCTTGGAAAACGGGAGCTATGAATGCTGAAAAAGCTGCACATACTTATGTGAAAAACTGCACATACATACTTATTCACTCCCCAAACCGTGCTCGTACACAGATTCTCAGAACTCCTGCTATGAATAATGACCATGAGGGCGAACATTTATTCCACTGGGCACTACTCGTAGTGTTCATGCTTAATCCTGTGAGGTAATTAGCCCCATTCTACACAAGATAAAACAGGCACAGAGAGGCTAGTTAACTAAGGAGCCAGCAGGCAGCAACCACAGAATCTGAAGCCAATCTAACTTCTGGCTGCACGTCCTCAGCGCCACTGCCCTGGACTCACAACAGAGACCCCCTCACCCGGCCCGCCCAGCCTCTCCCTGTCCATCCAGCCACACGTCCGTCCGAGAGTCCACCACCTGCTGCGCCCCTGCACCGCAGGGACTTCCACCTGGAACCGCTGGGGTGGGCTCTCGCCTGCAAACACTGACTGGGAGCCCATCGTGGCCCGAGGACAGGAACAAAAAACCACTCCAGTGGCCCTGGAAGAAACAGGTGCCCTGTGCTCTGTGGGAGAACAATGTGCAATGCAAACCTGTGGGGCCAGCACGCCTTTGTGGGACACCCACAGAAGGGTCTGAACGCCTCCCCGGGAGCACCCACACCTGTGGGCTGCACGCACTGCTGCTCCGGGTGTCTAAGCTCTCCCGACCGAGCCATCAGCTCACCCACACCCAGTCTTCTTCCACCCTGCCACCACCCTCCCACAAACATGAGCTCGTGGCGAGAAGAGACCACACATCTGAATGTGGTTTTCAAAAGAGAACATACATTCATTTCTAAGGATAAAAAGTAGCCCGATAGATCTTCACAAGTGAAAGTATTTCTGAAACTAAAATAACTTTGAATGACAGCACAACCAAAACTTCAGAATTTCTATGACAAGGGACCCTTATCAGCGCTCACAGCTCTTACAGGGAGGGGCCCATAGAACAGGACCTGGCTGAGCAGAGGGTCACTGCTGGTGGGCCCCACCCTGGTGATTTCTGAGAAGAGGTCCAATCTTTGTTTTTGAAAGCTTACATTTCAATTTTAATGGCAAAACCAGACATTTATTAGTTTTTGGGGTTTTTTTTTGGTTCAACTTATAACACTGCTCAAGTTCAGGGAATAAGCGCCAAAACTGAAATGGAAAGGGACTCTAACTGAACATGTTGTGCTGACACGACTAACCGAGAGGTGCCACCCTTACTGCAAAGTTTCAGCAGGCAGAGAGGGCTGCTGGCTAGTGTAAGAACTGAGTTAACATTTACTGGGGTAAAGTAATAACAAGGGTCTTAACTGGTGGTAGCGGGGTGCGGCTGGTGAGGAATAAAGTGTCCTTTGCAGGTGAAAACAATTTTTTAAAAAAATTAAGTCAAAAGTCTAGAGTACTTATATCTACATCCACTAAGACTCAAAACTGAAAGCTACACAACTGTTAAACTGGGATATTTTACCATCAACTGTTTTCCACAAATGACAACTTTAGCCCTGAGTTACTGAAAGAGGAGAGTGAAAAAGCTGGCTTAAAACCCAACATTCAAAAAACTAAGATCATGGCATCTGGTCCCATCACTTCACGGCAAATAGATGGGGAAACAATGGAAACAGTGACAGACTTTTATTTTATTGGGCTCCAAAATCACTGCAGATAGTGACTGTAGCCATGAAATTAAAAATGTTCGCTCCTTGGAAGAAAAGCTATGACCAACCTAGACAGCATATGAAAAAGCAGACATTACTTTGCTGACAAAGGTCTGTCTAGTCAAAGCTGTGGTATTTCCAGCAGTTACGTATGGATGTGAGAGTTGGAGAATAAAGAAAGCTGAGTGCTGAAGAACTGATGTTTTTGAACTGTGCTGCTGGAGAAGACTAGTCCCCTGGAGTGCAAGGAGGTCAAAGCAGTCAATCCTAAAGGAAATCAACCCTGAATACTGGAGGGACTGATACTGAAGCTGAAGCTCCAATACTTTGGCAACCTGATATGAAGAACTGACTCCTTCGAAAAGGGCGACCTGATATGAAGAACTGACTCCGAAAAGACACTGATGCCGGGAAAGATTAAAGGCAGGAAGAGAAGGAGACAACAGAGGATAAGATGGTTGGATGGCATCACCAACTGGATGGACATGAGTCTGAGCAAGCTCTAGGAGTTGGTGATGAAGAGGAAAGCCTTAGGGAAGCCTCTAAGTCCATGGGGTCATAGAGTCAGACAAGACTGAGAGACTGAACTGACACTGAAAGTTTGTTAAATTCTGCTCTCTTAATCAGACTTTAAACGTATAAGGGACGCATGGTATCTAAAGAAACTAAAGAGAACTCTTGTAAAATAATGCTTTGTTTTTTTTTCCTTTCAGTGAAAGCAAACCCCTATGTACCCCGGTATACTGAGACTTCTTGAAGGGATCTCCTGTGCAACGTTGACATCCACATGAGAAACAACCCCCCAACTCCTGCTCTCTCACCTCCTGTGCTGCTCTGACCTCTTTCTGGACCCAGAGCTGAGCTCCAAACTTATCTCAGAGTAGAAAGGTAGGCCACACAAGAATCAAATAAAAGCACTTTTAGAGGTTAAGAGGTTAGCAGGTGAAAACGTTATCAAGCTGTACGTAGTACTTACTGCTGGTTCGACTTGACTTCGATCTGCAATATCTATGTGGACAATTTCAACCGTTTTCCACGTGTTCGGATCTAGACCGTGTACCTATAAATGACAGAAAGGAAACAAGGCCAGCTTAAGACTCTTCTCGTTAGGCAAAACTAGTATGCTTCCATATATAATCTTGAGTCTCTCAGAGTACATCAAGAGCCATACTAAAAACAACCCAAGCTGCTATTTCATTAAATCAGCTGTCTGAAGGCTGGAGGGAGGGAAGAGAATGCTGCCAAATTCACAGAAATCAGTCATCATTATTTTCTGGTAACTCTTAGAGATGACTAATACAAAAAATAAACCTCACCTATGTTTAACCCAACTGATACATGACAAAATCCTTGAAACCTCTAAGTCCTAGACAAACAGAAGGTGACACTGTAATTAGATTTTAAGAAGTAGCACTGTAAGCTCTAAAACCTCTCCTGAACTTGATTCACCTTAAAGGTATTCTGCTTCATGTCATTCAATCATTTACTTCTGAAATTCCATCAATGAACCCATAAAGAACTGTTTAAAAATTGCCAAAGACGGGCCCATTTGAACGCTAAAGATGGCAAATCAAATCATTAGACTAAAGCATACCAAAATACCTAATTCAGACTCTAAATTTTAGTTTACTGTGGGGGAAAAAAAACAAAACAAGTCAAGTGAGTGATCATCTTGAAGAAAAACTCAAGTTAAATACTCTTAAGTTACAGTTCAAAAGTTCCTTTGATTGGCACAGTAACAGAAAAGCAGAGGAAAAACATACTCTACCACCATTACCCATAAACTTACTTTCCCAAAACATTATATCAAAAGGTTGCAACAGTCATTCTTAAACTGGAATGCCCACCAGAAAACAGACTGTAGGGCCCCGCCCCCAGAGATTCTGATTCAGTGCACATGGAGTGAGGCCTGAGCATAGGCACTTCCAACAAGTTCCCAGATGCCACCAGGGACCAAGAGCCTAGGAACCCCTGGGCCAGGGCATCAACCTACAGCAGACACAGACGCCCTCCCAAGCTCCCTGCTAAACCTTACAGAAAGTTAGAAGCTATACCAAGTCGTAACCAACTTTCTGGTAATTTACTTGAGGGATAAAAATGCACCAATTTGTAAAAGTCAGGAGCTTTTCAACATTTTTGTAAATTATTCAAAGTACCTTCTTCCTTCCTGCCTTTTGGGCATTTCTCTGAAATCAACCAATAATTCAGGCCAAATGGAATAGAGGTGAAAATTAAAGCAATCAATTTTGCCATGCATGGAGCTCTGGCAAATAGAGATGAAAAAAAAAATTTTTTTTTTTTAATTAACAGCTGAAACTGGCTTAAGGATTTCTGTGAGTTTTGTTTACCTACCCTCTCCCAATCCCAGATAAAGAGAGTTGCCTCACCGAGTCCACTCACACACCAAGGCAAGGGAACTGACAGGGAAGGCCCACTGGTTTCTGGCGGCAAGCCTGCCTCACCGCAGCAGTCTGACACACGCCAGCGTGGCCAGGCGCTCATCTAAGGCTGTTGGTGTCACGCTGGCGGTGACACAATGACTACAGTATCCCCATTTCGGAGGCCTTCTACACTGAAAGCCCAGAGTCAAAAACTTACATTTTCTAACGTTCCCAAGTCTGGTTTGTGCCATGTTTCAATTTTAATGAAGAAATCATCTTTCATATATTCGTTCTGCAGAAAACACAACAGCAAAATGACAGTGACCTTTCGCCGGTTCTCGGGCTTGTGTCTGCAGGAGCGTTCCCCAGGCACAAGCGTCCACGCTTTGACTCTACAAGAAGACTGGTCCTCAGGTGACAAAGAATCATTAGCTGCCGACTTTTACAGACTTGTCAGGCCAACCAACTGCTTGCTGCATGCATTTAAATAACGTACATACCCCTGCTTGACATGCAGCGCACAGGGCTAACACTGAAGAAGTTGTGAGGTGTGCTGAGCGGATGTGACACTCAAAGCAAGTAGCAGAGGCAAAATAAAGTCAAGAGGGAGACGTTAAGTTAAGGCTGCAAAGACCCCCTTAATAGTGGTGGAGTGTGAGCTGGTGCCCGGAGAATAGAGGAGGGCCATGCAGCAGTGGGGAGTTTTAGGAAAATAAAGCAACAGATAGCTGAAAGCAATTACTACATAGGACGAAGTTTAAAGATGAAGACTACGTCATACAGAAACAGCTTTACTCACCGTTACAACTGAGGCATACCGGAACAGGTAGGCAACAAAGGAGGAAAAATTTTCAGAATATTAATTGGAGCCAAAATAGTCTGCCACAATATTTAATGTCACAAAGATTAAACTACCTGCCAACACAGAACATTTGGTTTAGATGTGCAAAACACAATCTCTAAACAAACAAACGACAACACGGGATATGTTAAGACTGTGGCATTGCAATCTAATCATTTTAAGTAATTTTAAAACAACGGTAAAAGGAATAACGTCACAAGAGCAAAACACCATTTATAAGGCTCACAGAACAAACAACAGGAAACGGTTCCACCACGTGGCAATGGAAGCAAAATACTGTTGAAACTACATCAAACGATGCTTGCGCATGAGGGTAACCTTTAAGATTTCTGTATTCCTTTTATCCACTACCTGTGGAGCCTGCTTGGTCAACAAGGATCTCAGGGTGCCTGTCATCTGGGAAGGAACTGTGTCCCTCACCAAGGCTTGGGGGAGGGACCCCTGTAGCTGCTTTTCTGCCACAGCTTGTGCAGAGACCCCCACAGAAGGCCCCACCTGGTGTCACTCTTTTCTGAGGTGTGGACCCCGGGAGTGTGGGGCAGAGGGGCGAGACGGTTTCTGGGAACAAGACTTACTTGTTCTACAGTAGGGGTATGCGTTCCAGGCTTTCTCGTGAAACACCAAGGAGCCCTCGGGAGCAATCATCCTCACAAATGCCGGGACTTTGCTGGGAGGAGAGAAACACTGGATATATTCTCAACAGCACCACTGCCTCTTTGCTGGCTTCCATCAGACTGCTTCAAAGAGTACTCAAGTATAAAATCAATGTCAAGACGACAAAATGATCGCGTTTAACCACAAAGAAGATTGTGTTTTTAAACAAAAGTAATTCTTTCTTATGGCCTTTGACCTACTCCCATAACATGAGATCTAAGAGTTACCTGAAGCTGTTCAACCTGTGTGTGACATGGAAGTCATCTCTGGCAATAAGACCACACCACACTGTTTCTTAACACAGTAAAGAGTCTCCAGAATAAGGTAATGACTCGGAATAAAAGCCTTTTAATACATTTTACAGAATAAACTTCAAGAAAAATGATAATATGAAGGGTCCGTGTACAGAGGAAGATAGGCAAACATACCTAAGTATAAAATTGTGTCGACCTGGAAAATGAATGTCAACTGCTGCCTCAAGTCTGGTCAGATCAGACAGGTTAACTATGTAACAAACACGTGATGAGCTTGTGCAAATTCATGAGATTATCAGGAAAGATCCCAACAGATAAGTGGGCAAAGCACAACCACAGACACACCACTAATGGAATACACAACTGGAAAATTAGCTTTAACAAACATGGAAAATTTGTTTCATCAGCCTTCACAGCAGTGCCAATGAAATGACCATTTTCCTGACTGGTGCCTATGGTACAGAAACTTTTACATGCGCAGGCTTTCCACAGATAGGATTCAAGTCCCAGCAGCGCCCTGAAGAAACTGTGTGACCTGGAGCACATTGTATCAGCGGCTCTCTGAACTCCCTCCTGTGCTGAATGGAGTCCACATCACCCACTCTGCAAAGTTACTGAGAGAATCCCATCAGACAGGATCTGTACGTGTTAAGCACCAGGCACATTACCACGAGAGCTGACTAAACGGTAACTGTTGCTGCTATGGTTTAGTCGCTCAGTCGTGTCCGACTCTTTGCGACCCTGTAGACTGGAACCCTCCAGGTTCCTCTGTCCACGGATTTCCCAGGCAAGAATACTGGAGTTGGGTTTTAATTTCCTCCTCCAGGGGATCTTCCTGACCCAGGGATGGAACCCATGTCTCCTGTGTCTCCTGCATTGGCAGGCGGATTCTTTATACCACTGAGCTAGCTGGGTGCTTTTTAATTATAAGCTGACACGTAGGTAGGTGCTTTCACATGCCTTTCTTCACTTTAATCCCCCGATAACACTATGAGTTAACCATTAGTTCATTATTTCATATAACTAGCATTTAAATAGCTAAATAACAATGTCAAAATGATATCCTCCAACTTGAAGCCCTATGCATATTCTTTCCATCAGAGCTGCTTTCTGAAAACTTAAGCACAACTTAATTTCCTAAACTAAGACAAAGAACAATAGCCCCACAGTAAGACTGAGCAGTTGATCAGAAATACTCCTACTACGCTGAATTTCAGAAGCTAAGCAAGGAAGGTGGAATGGGCCCCCCACCGGTCAGAGTGCTGTGTAACTCCTCGCCTCTGCAGCACACGAGAATGGGATTCCCGTCTCCTCACCTCTGCAGTCCACAAGAATGGCGCCGTCTAGGGATTCCTCGGCTGTCCAGTGCTTAGGACAGGGCACTTCCACTGCTGGGGCCTAGGTTTGATCCCTGCTCAGGTAACTAAGATCCAGCAAGCGACATGGCATGGCCAAATAAAAAGAATGCTATGGTTTGAAACTCCTACTATTGTGGCAAATTAAATCTTTAAGTCACTGGAAAAGCTAAAGTATTACTATCATATATGCAATATGCCCAAGATTACAAGTGCATAAACTTAAAAGATATTAATGAAGGAGGGCTAATTCTCTGAGCACGTGCTACTTTTGAAATCTTGGAAAGTTCATTCAAAGGGGTATAACTTCAGGGAAATGAAGACAGGATACATCAAAGTAATATCACATTAAAAGTCAAAGAAGATCTAAGCACTCCAAACCATTTCTTGCATTGGTAAAAAGCTGGAACCAAGAATCTTTTAAATGCTGAAGAGTAATCCATGTTTGGAATTTTTTAAAATACAAGCTACAAGATTACTTGCTATCTGCGGGTATGACAAACAGATTATCGATGGTTTACCTGGTCAACTTAGAAAAAGGCAGGAGAAAAATAGCTGTGTACCAGAAGTATATTCTTAATTATTCTATTTCTATAGTGCCCAATATCCTAAAAACCTTAATATTCATCAAGTTTCAAAATTTGCTGACACAAGAAAATTGGCAATCAGTTACTGGAGGTCAGCATAAGACCAATCTCTAAAAAAAATTTTAATATTTCTTCATCGTGCTTTCAGATGCCTATTACTTTAATTCTAGGATACTTTTTCTACCATGTGTATTTCAACTCATTTTATGTTTGATTTAATTTCATGCAAGGATGGGCAGAGTAAAGGACAGAAACAGGATCTAACAGAAGCAGAAGAGATTAAAAAGAGGTAGCAAGAAAACACGGAAAAACTATACCAGAAAGGTCTTAATGACCAGATAACCACAGTGGTGTGGTCACTCACCTAGAGCCAGACATCCTAGAGTGTGAAGTCAAGTGGGCCTTAGGAAGCATTACTACAAACAAAGCCAGTGGAAGTGATGGAATTCCAGCTGAGCTCTTTCAACTTCTAAAAGATGCTGCTGTGAAAGTGCTACACTCAATATGTCACCCAATTTGGAAAACTTGGCAACGGCCATAGGACTGGAAAAGATCAGTTTTCATTCTAATCTCAAAGAAGGGCAATGCCAAACAATGTTCAAACTACTGTAGAAGTGTGCTCATTTCAAGTGCTAGGAAGGTAATGCTCAAAATCCTTCAAACAGTATGTGAACCAAGAACTTCCAGATGTTCAAGCTGGATTTAGAAATGGCAGAGGAACCAAAGATCAAATTGCCAACATTCATTGGATCATAGAGAAGCAAGGGAATTCCAGAAAAACATCTACTTCTGCTTCACCGACTACATTAAAGCATTTGAATACGTGGATCACAACAATTGAGGAAAATTCATCAAGAGACGGGAATACCAGACCACCTTATCTGTCTCCTGAGAAACCTGTATATGGGTGAAGAAGCAACAGTCAGAACCAGACATGGAGCAAGAGACTGGTTCAGACTGGGAAAGGAGTATGTCAAGGATATGTATTATCACCTTGCTTATTTAACTTACATACAGACTACACCATGTGAAATGCCAGGCTGGATGAATCCCAAGCTGGAATCAAGACTGCTAGGAGAAATATCCGGAGAAGGCAATGACAACCCACTCCAATACTCTTGCCTGGAAAATCCCATGGGCGGAGGAGCCTGGTAGGCTGCAGTCCATGGATTGCTAGGAGTCAGACACGACTGAGTGACTTCACTTTCACTTTTCACTTTTACACACTGGAGAAGAAAATGGCAACTCACTCCAGTGTTCTTGCCTGGAGAATTCCAAGGATGGGAGAGCCTGGTGGGCTGCCATCTATGGGGTCGCACAGGGTTGGACACGACTGAAGTGACTTAGCAGCAACAACAACAGGAGAAATAACAACCTCAGATATGCAGATGACACCACTTAATGGCAGAAAGTGAAGAGGGAACTAAAAGAGCCTCTTGATCAGTGTGAAAGTGGACAGTGAAAAAGCTGGCTTGGAACTCAACATTCAAAAAACTGAGATCACGGCATCTGGTCCCATCACTTCATGGCAAATAGATGGGGGAAAAGTGGAAACAGTGGCAGATTTTATTTTCTCAGGTTCCAAAAATCACCGCGGTCGATGACATGAAATTAAAGATACTTGCCATGAAATTAAAGATACTTGCTCCCTGGAAGGAAAGCTATCACAAACCTAGAATGCATATTAAAAAGCAGAGACATCATTTTGCAGACAAAGGTCTGTATAGTCAAAGCTATGGTTTTTCCAGTAGTCGTGTGCAGGTGTGAGAGCCGGACTATAAAGAAAGCTGAGTGCCAAAGAACTGATGCTTTTCAACTGTGGTGCTGGAGAAGACTCTTGAGAGTTCCTTGGACTGCAAGGAGATCCAACCAGTCCCTTCTAAAGGAAATCAGTCCTGAATATTCATTGCAAAGAGTGTTGCTGAAGCTCCAATACTTTGGCCACCTATGTGGAGAGCTGACTCACTGGAAAAGACCATGATGCTGGGAAAGACTGAAGGCAAAAGAGGGCACCAGAGGATGCGATCATTAGATAGCATCACTGACTCAAAAGACATGAATATGATGAGCAAACTCCAAGAGACAGTGAAGGACAGGGGAGCCTGGCATGTTGCAGTCCACAGGGTAGCAAAGAGTTGGACACAATTTGGCAACTGAACAACTATAACAAAAAAACGAGCAAACCTTTGAACTAGTTTTGTTTCAAATTTTCTGGCTTTTCATATTTAATATGAGAATATGAACTGACTACATTTAGGGGAAATGAACAAGTGGAATAAATAAAATAAAATTTCAATTCTATTTCAAAGAATAATTTTCATCAAGGGCAACTTCAATATATTTCTAATAAGACAAGTCAAAGGTGCCATTTATACACAAGAGAAAAGTATATACCTTGTTTTCCCCCTCAGTGTCACTTAGGAAGTCACTTCAGCAACATGCAGGAAACTCTGTTTTGGAAGCTTAGTCTCAGGAAACGGACAAATAGTAGCCAAATTAACAAAACAGAGCTAGGAATTAAAAAACAAACTAGAAAGGACATTCATCATCTTGTTACTCCANCTCAGTGTCACTTAGGAAGTCACTTCAGCAACATGCAGGAAACTCTGTTTTGGAAGCTTAGTCTCAGGAAACGGACAAATAGTAGCCAAATTAACAAAACAGAGCTAGGAATTAAAAAACAAACTAGAAAGGACATTCATCATCTTGTTACTCCAAACTAGTCACAAAATGTCCTCTCACAATAAACCAGTATTTGTGACAGTGTTTACCTCAACGTAAACACACCTCGACCACAGTTTAAGCGTTAGCCGTAGAATCATGCCCAGTTGCACAAACGTTCTTTGTCAGTACACAGTCTTCCCCCATCCCATCTCTGAATACAAAATAAGAATATTTAACTCCAAGTTAAAATTCAACTGAAGTGTTTTATCAATTGTGTTATCAATATCAAATCTAACCTCGATGTGCTAATGGCTGTGAACCAGGGTACTATGCAGTAAGATGCCTTGGTCAGAGCGGGAGAAGAGAGGGCTCACGTGATATTATAACAACACATAATAAAGGACCACAGGGTACACAAAGCTTCTCCTGATGCAGGAGTCAACTTAAAAAAAAAAGTCCTGTTCCTGAGATAAATAATACCTTGGCAAATCATTTCAAACTGCACTTTCCCCAATGGAAAGCTTACGTCTTCTTGAGTAAGTAATCTTTCACTTTAAAATCAACTGAAATATACCTTACGTACAATAGAGACCTCGTACCTTGATCCACTCATGTATTTACTGACTGTCCACAGTGCCAGGGACCATGTAAATAATGGTGTACAAACAAGGACAATTCCTACCCAGAGCTCACCTTCCGAAGAGGGAAGCGGAAAACAGGTCAGCAAACAGCAAAAGGCAAAGACAAGTAGCGTTCCTGAAGTGCCACGCGCTTATGGACCACGGCAACGGNTGTGCAGAGCACTGCTTTCGGCTGAGAGCAACAAGCACACCACATGCAGCAGCGATGGGCCGGTGAGGAGGTCCAGAGGTGCTGTTATACCAGGCCACACGCACGTGTGGGAACGCTTAACCTCGGGAGCGCAGGCAGAAAAGGTGGGACGAAGGGCCACAGAGAGGAGACAGAACTGCCAGAAGTTACCCTGAAGGGTCACCATAGATAAGAGAGAACAGGCTTCCTTCCTCCCCTTTCTGCTCAAGTGGAAGGAACTGTAAACAGTAGGTAGACTTTACAGGAAAGCAGATTTTGGCTTAAAGTAATAAGAAATGTTTAAAATATCCAACAGTAAAGTAGGTGGTTTCTCCAAGCAGCCAGTGACTTAACCCTGAAGTGCCCAGGTTGCAGCTGGAACCTCTATTCTCCGACACACTGCCGAAAGAATTCCTGCACCAGACAGGTAGTCAGCGTTCTCAGACTCTTCCAAAACCAGGCAGGGTAACAACAGATATTCATTTACCTCTAATTATCTCTAACACATCAGAATTCACTGTCACATACGGCAAAGTAAAGATAAATGAAAATATTGCCTCAGATTAGCATACCAAAATAAACTATGCAAGCAAGACTTACCTCCTGAACCGAACATGGCAGAACCACACGGCTAAAAAGACAAAAGGATAACAAATGTTACACACGAAGTGGTTGGCTTGAAAACTGATCTCCGCGATTAAAAGACCTTTTGCTTTAAATCCAATGACAGCACAGTACAAGATGTCATTTATGGAAGAGGGTCCTCGCAATGACTACAGATCTAAATAAGAGTTTTTAAACTGGGGAAATAAAAAACTACCCATTGCTGACTCTCAACAATCACTTGCATGTAGCACCCTCATTATACCAGGACCCCAAAAACACAGTTGTAGAGATTCTTGTGAGGAGTAAAGGAACAAGAGGAAAATCATCACTGAAAATTGCAGGGTACACGATGTATCATTTGTAGACTGTCTGGTCAGGCTGCCCTCAAGAAATTTTTAATATGGTTTCATTTTCCATCTATACATTATGCATTTTGTTTTTATGGTACTTTCTCAGAGAATTCATGTCTTGAATCTCACAAATAAATGCCTTCAAAAACTGCTCCCTACTACCCAAGTATTGCTTAGTCTTATTGGAAAAAACCACGTAAAACATCCTACAGACTTAGTGAGAAAAAACTTTACCATGGAAAATATTTTGAACCTGAGGAATACAACCCCTTTCAGGGTAGATTCAACATGAGGTTGCTGTGTTTGACCTTGTCCAAGAGTCTGTTCCTGTACACACAAGAGGACTAGGACAGAGACATGAGGCTCCCAGAGATGAATTTCAAAAAAGAATTCCATGATGATTTATTTTATATCAGGATATTGCATTTGATCTCCAGATATTTTAGGGAAGTACTCTCATACTTAGTTCGACAAGAAGCTCTGAAAACCAAGGCCATCCCCAAATATCAAATGTCTCACAGTCCAAGAGGGCAACTCCCTGCCCCACCCCATGCTGCCCACCCAACCTGGTCATTCTTAAGACTGTTCCCTCCTACCATCTAACTACCATAGCAATGCCACTTAAAATCTTACTTTAACTCTAAGGAGAGGGAAAAAATACCACAGGGTTCACCTCAATTTTCATTTTACAGGAAATTCCCAGTAGTTTGCTTCACTCCAGCTTCTCTTCAGCTGCACTTTTTATCTGTTATTCTCTCCTTAGTCTTCCTCAAACACTGATGCTTGAGTGCTCAAATCACCTTAATCTCTACCAGGTATCTCCTGTTATTCCCCCCTCCTCCTTGACTACTGGGGGTCACTCATCACTCTGTCATTCTGATAATGATCATCTAAAGACAGTGAAGGTGCTCCAAGTTACAATGGTTGCTAATTTCTTCTCATCAAGAATAAACTTGTTATACACAATCCTTCCAATAACTAATCATTTATTTCAGCTGTCTTCTTGGGGTACACACTAACATGCTCACCGTCGCAGTGACAGAAAATAAAACTGGGGTGGAGAGGTACAGTGGACAGGAGGGAAGACTATGATATAGGCTGGGAGCCTATTTTGGAAGATTAAGACAAAGATACAGGTTGGGAGCATACTTTCAGGGCCTGGAATACAATGGTACAAAATCTATTACATTTATTCAACAACAAAGAATTCTGGAAGGTTGTTCCCAAAACTAAGCAACATAGCTATAGCTAACACGTCCTCTTAGGTGCTTAAAGACAATGAGAAGCAGGAGGATGGGGTAAAAAGCCATCTTTTGGGAGGCAGGGCAAGGATTAACAAAGACCCAGAGGAGGATGCTCCGTGTACTGAGGAGCCTGGAGGGCTGTCCACGGATCCATGACTCACACTGAAACACACACACACACACAGGAGAACTCTGAGGAGCCTGGAGGGCTACAGTCCATGACTCACACTCTCACACTCACACACAGGAGAACGCTGGGCTGCAGTCCATGGATCCATGACTCACACTTTTACACTCACACACACTCACACAGGAGAACGCTGGGCTGCAGAGGAAGTCGGAGGAAGGAATAGAAAGGAAACAGTTAAAGACTTCCCTGAAGTTTCACAAAACCAAGAATCACTGCTGAATAATTTTACTAGTAGGGAAAACTTACTTCACAAAATGAAAGTGACTGATTATGACATTCTGAATGAATGACAAGTCAAGTAACTTCTTCAAGATTTAAGAAAAAGTAAAAGAGATAAGAGACAGGCTTTAATTTTGCTTTATTATTCTAAAAGCAATATTCAACTTTTACAGCACTTTGAAAATTTTCAAACTTCTCTGGAAACTGTTATGAAAATACTTTTCCAAATCACACAACCTACTAGTTCTTTAAAACCAGGGTTTTATGCTAATGGCAATTTCACCTACTGCTTAAATAACAACTTGAAGGTAACTCCCCATCCTGGAAAAGTTATTTCTAACCTTTTAATTCATGTCAAAAATAGCTGGCATTTTTAAAGAAAACAAACATTTGCCAAAGCATATTACAGTTTACCAACATCCTTACATAGGGATGACCTACCTATTCATTGCTCCTGACCAGAACATTTTAGAAAACTGACAGGTGAGTAAGAAGAATAATATTTTTCATTAGACAACACTGAGTTCTTACAGTGCGGTAGACTAGATGCTATGCTGGATACCAGGAATACTTGAATAAGAAACAGCTTCTGACCTCAAAAAGTTTAGGAGAAAAACGGGATTTCCCTGGCAGCCCTGTGGTAAGGACCCTGAGCGTTCACTGTCAAGGGCCCAGGTTCAATCCCCGGTTAGGAAACTAAGATCCCACAAGCCACACAGGGCAGACAAAAAAAGAAGACTTTAGGAGGGAAATAAAATCTAGGGGAGACACAGGTTAGGAGTGGACATCAAGAAACGTAACTGAGAATTCCTTCAGAAAAAAGTATTACACCTTGAGCATATTTCAACATTGGTTATCTCGGCACATTAAAATTTTTATAAAAAAAGTAATGATTCACAAAAAGCATAATGTGCAAATTCCCAATGAGAATTGCTTTCCATGATTTAGCCTGACACTACTCACGTAACTGTCAAAGGGACCTACTGAATACAATTCACATTACGGAAAGGAGGAAGTAACTCTAATAAAAGAAAAATTACTAGATCTGCAACCCCAAATTAGTTCCGCAACCTACTTGCTGCGTGACTTGGGCTAAGTCAATTGTCTCTTATTTCCTCCACAAGTCTTAACACCTGCCAACTACAGACACTACAAAAATTTCAGAGTAATAAATGAGCTAACACTTTCACGCTACATTATACAATTGAAATGGAAGAGAATTTTTTAAAATTTTAACTAAAAACTTGTCTTTTCTCAGGATCGCTGTCACTGACTAGAGTTAGAATGTTTCATATATTTAACAAATATTTATTGAACGTTTACCATGAGCCAGAGACTTCAAGAATTGGGAATACGAGAGTGAGCAAAATAGACAAATTCATGGAGTTTATGTACAGTGAGAGAATACATCCAGTAACAGAGAAGCAAGTCAGATGTTGATAGCTCTATGAAGAACAATGAAGCCAGAAAGCAAACACCAAACCGTGGGGGTTGCAAATGGAACTTCAGAAAGAGATTCCAAGAAAGTGATATTTAACCAAAGACCTGAAAAGGCGTAAATTAGTAAAATGAGGGTAGAGCTCTTCACCCAGAGGCAAGAGCAAGTAGAAAGGCCCTGAACTGAGCTTATTTTCCTGGAGTAGGAAAAGCAAGAAACCTTGTGAGTTTGGAAAGGGCAAGGGAAGTGGTGTAACTGAAATCAGAGAACAAAATAGTGGTTAAAACCTCCCAGGGTATCTATCCTAAAGGCGTTGGCTTTTACTCTCAGTGAGATAAGGGGGTCCGGAAGATTTTTAAGCAGAGAAGCGACAGAAGTGACTTTTGAAAAGAAATCTGAACTAACACTAAAAATAAGCTGTCTGGAGTTAGCTAAATTAAGCCCAACATTTCAAGAGTTTACAATGAAAAGAGCATTTGAAACACCCAAGAATGGGCCACACTAGAAATCCTCAGTTGCCCAAACAGTGGCTGACATGAACCAGCTGTGACAGCGGAACCCTCGCTGCCAACCAAATTTCCTGCGATCAGTAGTCACAGTTCTTGCTGGTAGGAAATGCCCTAACTTTTCAACAGGACCACTTCGCCGGTCTGATGCACCTGGGAACCCTTCCATACGACCGACCACATGTTAACGCCTCACCTAAACCCGGGGGAAGTCCATGGAGCCCAGAGTGTCATCCCATCTTCAAGATGGGATTGGAAACAGACTCAAGAGCAGAGAGAGATGGCTCTTTCGGGAGCTTCGCTTCCCAGCGAAGACAGGTTTTTTCCGACTCCCAGCTCCTGCAGGAACTTCGGGGCGCCTACGTCCCACCTCGAGCCCCCGACCACCAGGGCAGTCTTTAGCTGGCAAGCCCACCTTCCGCGGGTTACAGGCAAGCTCCACCCCGGGGACGACAAATCACAGACCCACCGCGTCTCCCCCGCACCCTCGGGCTTCGGCTGCGGGTGGGCCCAGTCTCAGACTAGGGTGGAGGGGGCTGGGGAGAAGGCGGGTCCCAGCGGAAACTCCCGGCCGCGCCCGCCGGAGCCACGCGCTCGGGCCGGGACCCTGCCTCCTCCGCCCCTGGGGTGGGGGCAGAGGGGGAGAGGGCAGCACTATTA